>OY755236.1:57181961-57711961 GCA_963576725.1 Azorinus chamasolen | reverse complement strand
TAAACAGCCACTCCGTCTGAACTTTTCTCTCTTCTGTTTGCAGAATTCACATAGATCTGTATTTTTCATAGTTCCTTCTCCCACCAAGCAGATTCCTGTGTTGCTCTCGCTCTCCTTTATGGTGACATGACAAGCTGCTTCTTTAAAAGCCTCTCATTGTTAATTCAGTCAGAAAGGGTTCGATTGTGGTTTTTCAAAAAACAGTTGTTGAGGGTAAGATCTACTACCCCTCCCACAATATTTACCTTCACGTTTTGTAAACAAATGTCATTGTCCCGTATTACAGATTAATATACCAATCATCTTACATTCACGTTAAAACACATTTACTCACTTTACTCAGTGCCCTATTTTTGTCCTCGATAACTTCAAGAAGGGACGTTCTATGAGCCTCCAACAAGGAGTCCTCTCTTTCCATCGCGGAGGTCGCCATTTTTAGTAAACCACTAGTTGCTATGGAAAATTCATATTTTACGACATCTAATTTGGAACTATTTACAATTTGTGAAAGGTCCACTTTAATACATGGTTAAATAACAACACGATAATGTGAGCAAACATGAAATGTGATTTTATGATATAAATTTACAAAACATAATTTCCTTGCTTTATCACATTACATATATTACGTCGTAAAACGTCCTATAATTTATACGGAGTGTCTATTGCCACTTTTTTTCTAAATCGGTGCAAGGGTAAAAATCACACGTATCGTGAGAATTACACAATATGGCCATAATTCCCATAGTAGACTACCGTCATCCCAAAAACCCTTGAAGTTGATGAATTAAGCAATTGAACAAGTTAAATAGATATATGGACAATGTTTTATGAAGGCAGACTGTATGAAGACATTAATATATGATCAAATTCGTCCATTATTAGCCTGCAGAGTCTGTATAGAGATAACTTTATATATGGAATAAAGATGAGAGAAGAATAATGAAAGAATATTGCCGGAGATAAAAGTAGAATTATGCGTGGTGTAGATAGTAACATATAAATTGAAATTGATAACAAATGACCCACCTCATTGTTGATCTGTATGTAAGTAATCCAAATAACAACTAATAAGAAATTACACATTCACATAAATCCAAATATATATTTCACGAATATTGAAATATCCCTCGTATTTTACATGCGACCGCTTTCCCAAAATTTCCATGAAATACTGAAATACTGAATTGAATATCAGATTCAGAGTGGTTTGAAAACTCAGCGTGCAAGCCGAGTTAATGTCAGCTTTGATACACAAAATTCAGAGTCGGTAATTACGAGTTGTTTGCAATACAAACACCAAACAGCACGCGTGCGACAGCTTAATTATGTCTGGGAGCGTTGATAAGCGGACAAACACATTAATTGGTGTTACTCATTCACACCTTTAAACATCTAACAACAAGCTAGCTTACTATGGAGCAAATTTTGACCAAACCGATTGACAGATGCATGTACCTATATAAGCTGCAAAGAAATCGAATTTCATCGAATATTCTGTTTCTCACGATACAAAGACTATTCTTCTGAAGCAATGGCTGTTTTGTACGTCGGAGATTCCATCTTCAAGTACTTGGATGTAAGGAACGGGAGCGTCCGTACCCTGAGCGGAGCCCGTACAGAGGACATCATGCCGATGGTCAGCGATGTTGCTGAGTTTGGGGTAAGTGGCTTATAAAGTATATAATTGATGAACTATTTTAAACATTGCAACACTATGTTAAACATTGAAACATTGTTTTAAACATTTAAACACTATTTTAAAAATTGAAACACTGTTCATTCAAGGAATGAACCATAAGTCTGCAGTCATATTTCGTATATGTCTATTAAAACATGTGAATAATAAATATGTTACATATAAGTTATTATATAAGTTATTATATAAGTTATTATATAAGTTATTATCGATATAGTTCGAGTTGAGGAATGTTCTTTTGATTTTAAAGGATATATCAATATGATAAATTGAATCAACATTTTATCAAAGAAAGTCATTATGCCATTATACCTTAAACATTTAACTGGTATCTAGGCTAAATAGTCTTATATACTGTAGAGATGGTTACAAGTGTGTGGGTGTGTGTGTGTGTGTGGGTGTGTATGTATGTTTGGTATATTGCTAATAATTTACATCCTTTTTAAATGTTTTTGAATGTTTAGACTAACTTTATGAATTTCTGAATTTCAGACTGTCGTTATCCACGTCGGGACCAACGACTTGGCAAGGCGGACTGTGGGTGATGTGCTAGAAGGTTTCGACAACCTTCTGTCTGTGATCCGGACCCGTGCACCGTCGGTCCGGATTGTCCTCTCGGCAATCCTGCCGAGAGGTTTCAACGTGTTTCCGGGAGCAACGAATTCTCCTTGGAGAATAGACCAACTCAACAGGATGGCTGCAGAAGTCAACGAAGCACTGTTGAGGTGAGTAATGTAATGTTAATTAATGATTTAATTACGAATTTGTAATTTATTACGATGTAAACGGCATATTGTGCAAATTATATGTATGGTCATAGTAAGGTCTAGAACAGTGAAGTTGAGTACATATATGAAATATTGAATATGAATTTATGTTGGGGAGCCTTAATTTAAATACGATTTTTTTAATTTATTACGATGTAAACGGCATATTGTGCAAATTATATGTATGCTCATAGTAAGGTCTATTACGTTGAAGTTGAATACAGAATAGTGAACATGAATTTGATTTTGGAGCCTATGGTATGCGTGTAGGCCGAATAATTACAGGGAAATGTAGAATATATTATAATGTCAAATTTGATATTAAACATGATGAGTTTTTTTGGAAAATAGTTTACATGTATTACAATACTTATGTTTTTATTTCAGGCTACCCGGTCTACAAGTTGTTTCCCACCCTGATTTCGGTCAGGGCAGGGCCAACTTGCAGAGATCCCTCCTGTCCAGAGACGGCCTGCATCTATCACCACACGGATTGAAGACGCTCAAGGATGACCTTCTACGTGCCACTGCCGTCGTGAAGACAACAGCGAGGGATACGACTAACAGGACTGTGTTCACACCGGGAGACTTCCCACCACTCACTCCACATACAAACACACACGGGTCTAAGCCGACGGTGGCTAAGACCCAATCACCACACAGTCCGAAGCCACCTAGCACTGCAGCTATGGTGTCTAAGGGCATCACACCTGGGTCTAAGCCGACGGTGGCTAAGACCCAATCATCACACAGTCCGAAGCCACCTAGCACTGCAGCTATGGTGTCTAAGGTCATCACACCTGGGTCTAAGCCGACGGTGGCTAAGACCCAATCACCACACACTCCAAAGCCACGTAGCACTGCAGCTACGCTGGTGAAGGACAGAACACCTGGGTCTAAGCCGACGGTGGCTAAGACCCAATCACCACACACTCCAAAGCCACGTAGCACTGCAGCTACGCTGGTGAAGGACAGAACACCTGGGTCTAAGCCGACGGTGGCTAAGACCCAATCATCACACACTCCAAAGCCACGTAGCACTGCAGCTACGCTGGTGAAGGACAGAACACCTGGGTCTAAGCCGACGGTGGCTAAGACCCAATCATCACACACTCCAAAGCCACCTAGCACTGCAGCTATGGTGTCTAAGGGCAGCACACCTGGGTCTAAGCCGACGGTGGCTAAGACCCAATCATCACACACTCCAAAGCCACGTAGCACTGCAGCTACGCTGGTGAAGGACAGAACACCTGGGTCTAAGCCGACGGTGGCTGTGGTGTATATCGATATAGAGAGGAGACACTGTCAGTTCTATACTGTATTTATTTACACGTCTTGATACTACAGTGGACTACTACTAACTCCTTGACCTGCAGCGTATGCTGCCAGCCTATCACAGAGGCTGTAACCTGATACTCATACACTACATCTCTCCCTTGCTTTTTAATATAAATGTTATATCATTTTAATCATTTATATGTTTCGAAAATCTCAATTTATGAAAACTAACGTTTCTAAACTTTTGGAAGATTCTGTATTGCAGCCAGTAGAAAGGTAGTGTATATGACATAATCGCAATCATGAGCGGACTTTACCTGTCATTTTCTCTCTAAACAGTTAACCATGAAATTCTGCTAATTAATGGTCTCTTTCCCCTCTCCCAGGGCAATGAATCAATAAAACTTTCACTCGTTCCGGTCAGTCTCACGATGCTTGCCTGAGATAACCACAGTTCATCTTGTTAAAATAAACAAAGTGTGAAACAGTCATGATAAACCATGAAATTAAGCGTCCATAAAGTGTTCCATGTTATCTCTGCACGGCCGTTTCCCAGACTGTTAGAGTTTGAATTAATTGCTGCTGGTCATACTATCTGCCAAGTTAATGTCTAAATAACTATTTACAAATAAACTCGTTGAGTTGTCTCGGCAATTTGACATTCCGTGTACTTCGTTTAACCTGATCACTATCTTTTATCATGGGTTCTATGGTCTGCGAAGGCGGCGCATTTGTCAATTTATCCCTTTGGAATAGTTTCTTAACGAAAGACACGTTTCGCGTGTACTTTACCCCCTTTCGCTCAATGGTCACTGAATTGCCATTTTTCTCAGTATCAATAGTAACTACGTGCATTATGATATCAGGCATCAAGTATGTTCCTTCTTAAAATACCAGGGCAGGTCATTGAAATTTAAAGTCAAGGAAATGGCCGCTCAACAAGGGGTAAAGGACTGTGGAGTTTTCGCCATTGCATATGCTGTAAGTTTGGCCAATTCTAAACAGCCTGATGAAATCATTTACGACCAGAAAAGAATGAGGCAGCATCTTATTCAGTGTATTGAAAATAACTGTTTAATTAATTTTCCTGAGATTTCAATGAAAACTACAAAGACAACGTCAGTGAAGGAAATTCCTCTTTATTGCTCTTGTAGGTTCCCACATGACAGCTCCAATCCTGAAATGGTACAGTGTAGTAAATGTAAAGAATGGTTTCATTTGACATGCTTGGAAAAAACACGAATTGAACTTGAGAAATTCCTCCTCACAACCTGTACTGATTCATTCTTTTGCAGTGAAACTTGTAATAAACGTTCTAAAAAGAAACTGTAAAATCAACAGTGAAAGTTCATTTCCTATTTGCTATTTGTTATATTGATGTGCTATCTTAAGCTATCTGTGATTGTTTTATGCCTTATAACATGCTTTACTATGTTTGCTTATTCTTCCTGCGATCTTATTCTATCTGTGTTAATTATTGTGTTATTATGTTACTCTGACTTGACATTATTATGGCAGTTTATCGGTCATTTGCTGCTACTTTCTGTGATTTCTCCAATATTTTACTACTTATCATTAAATTTTTCATTGTAAAAACTTATTCATATATTAGGGTTTAAAATAAAATGTAGTTTGTTCGATATTCTGGAGCTAAATGGTATCAAATGTGTTGTAAATCAAAAAAAAGTGTCACTAGCAAGTGAACCAAAGGGAGATCACCGCTGAAAATTCTATTATATCGTGGTAGGTTATCGTTCCTTTGCTGCCACTTTCTGTGATTTATCCCATATTTTCAGACTTATCAGTATATTTTTCATTGTAAAATGTTCTGCATATATTAGGGTTTCAAATACTAATTAGTTTTTAGGAAATCTAGAGCAAAATGGTATCAAATGCGTTGTCAAGGAAAACAAGTGTCACTAGCAAGTGAAACAAAGGGATATATTCTATGAGATCATGGTAGATTATCGATCCTTTGCTGCCACTTTCTGTGATTTCTCCCGTATTTTCAAACTTATAAGTATTTTTTTCATTGTAACATATTGTTCATATATATGGATTTGAACAATTTGTTAGGAAATCTGAAGCAAAACTGTATACAATCAAGTCTCAATGTAAACAAGTGGCACTAGCAAGGTCTAACTCTAATTACGTGACATTAACACAACTCTCAATTATTGTCCAAATATTCTCCATTTTTCACATTTTATATCATAACTTACCTTATTTTTATTCATTCATACTTTAAAATCATAATAAAATCCTAACATATATTTAATTTTTCCTTAACTAGACTTTTTGTAAATAAAGGGCGGAAACTTTCTTGGGTTGGGGGTGATTCTCACGAAAAGTTTATTATTATGTGCGAAGTGGCACTAGCAAGCCTTGCTAGCGACACTTTTCGAAGTGTCAATAGAACCGGCCAAATATTATTGGTGAAAATCGAGATACCAAGGTAGAAAAATTGCAGTTTTCGATATCAAATCACCATTTAAGGTGTAAATCGCGTTATTTAAATAATTTCATAGTATCTTAATTTTAAACCTTGCTCTACAAATAACAATTTATAAGTTTATAAAGTCCATTCAAAATTAATTTGCAAACGCAGTGTCCTGTGTTCGGATAGTTCTATTAGTTCGGATAACAGATACTTTCACTTTAAATTTTACAGTAACTGTTGTTTGCAAAATGGTCAGCTTAACAATTGAGCTCTTTAACAGATAAAGACACATTTTGAATTTACAAACAGGGTATACCTAGAGCATACAGCTCTTGTAGGAGTTGTTTGATCCGGGATTGCTGTCTTTACTTATAAAATCATAAATTCTTGTGTAGAGTGGATGTGTTTAGCCGGGTAGAGATTGTGGTGAAACAGTTGATGGACTTAAGCTGTGTGGCTTGGTAGGTCAGTTGGTAGAGTGTTGGCAAGGTAATCAAAAGGCCCAGGGTTTGTGCCACAGCAGTCTTAGTTCACATCTGTGTACTCTAAATGAATTACGGTCGTTTCGTCAAAATGCCAGTTCGTCAAAAAGGCGATATATAGTTTTGACGAAAGACGTTTCGTCAAAAAGGATATACAGTAAAACCCCGCTAATGCGACCACCAAAAAGGGGCAAAATTCTGGGTGACAGAGGCAGGTGGTGGCTTAATGCAGGACGAAAGTTATGCAGAAAACTCCTATAGGAGCTTTCTGCATAACTTTCGTCCTGCATTAAGCTACCACCTGCTTTAAACGACACCAGTGGTTGTTTATTAAGTGGTCGCATTAGCGGGGTTTCACTGTATTACCTGATATATATGAATAGTATTTCAATAAATCTGTTAAATGTATATGTTATTTTGGTGAATTAAGAAACCAGAAAAATTAACTGATCCCCAGATTATATAGGGCTATAAGTAATTCTCGAACAACAAACAGATTTTTTGCGTATCCGGAACTATCGAGTTTGGAAATGATAGGAAGGACAGCACTTAAAATTTGTAATAAAATTATACAAATTATGAAGATGAATCTTGATACCGATTTGTTAATTAAAATGTTTAAAAGTTTTATCAAGTAAGATATGTAAAGCAAAAAACATATTAATTACTCTATAAGTGTGCAAAAATTACACGTAATTGCCTTTTCACACCTACAACCAACCAATTAGCGACACGGGTTCGGCGGCACAAACTTTTATCAACACTTTATTGTGTAATTAACGTTAATCCCCCCCTCCCCCCCCCCCCCCCCCCCTTCCTAATCAATCAGCACCGCTAGTGAAACTGGTGCGTGATCACTTTAATGTGCCCTTTTCGGATTATGCAGAAAACTGACAAATGCCATCTTCTGCATGTATAATCACACTTCAAAAATGTATTAGCCTTCAGTTTCCTATGTAATTGTCCTCGGCAAAATTTGTCAAAAATGTCATTATGAAATAGCACCGAATGTCAAAGAGTTTATGCAGATCTTATCTGGATCCAAACTATTTGCAACAATAATAACGCCTTCAAAATGGCTAACCTTCTGTTTGCTAATTCAGATTAATTAATTAATCACCACAAAGCATACATACAGTTCTGATCCAGATCGCATCTAGATCCAAACTAAGGTTAATAGATCTAATCATATAGGTCATTTCGTCAAACTGCCAGTTCGTCAAAAAGGAGATATATAAATCAATTCGCTATATAATCCTTTTTGACGAAACGACAACCCCTTTTGTACTGTATAACCTTTTTGACGAACTGGCAGTTTGACGAAACGACCGTCACCCCTCTAAATGGTGATATCGAGCTACTTTCGGTTTTAACGCTATCCCGGAGAGTATGTAAGACGGCACCTGTCACAAAATTAGCATGCTGTCTTATGGGTCATTAATGAGACTACAGTGGTCTGCACTGCTTCATGGGAGTTTATATATACTTCAACTTCAATTGTATACTCCTCAATGCCAGATCACGGCATCTACTGAAGAGGGTTTAAAACTGCATGCAAATATATTGTTTATTATACAGACTCCCATGAAGCAGTATAGACCCCTGTGGTTCAAGCCCCAGTCGAGGCACAACTTTTTACCATGTTACCGTAAGGTGATTTACATGTATTATCAAGTATATTCCAGGAGCAATATCCATAACAAACATCTCTCAAGTTACATAGAAACTACAATATTCATATCAGCCATAAATAAAAAATAAACACATTTAAACCGCACATTCAACTGGAAAATAATGGGATCATCATCTCATTCTGATATTGGATCCATATTAACAGGACTTCAAGCTTTGGGATGGCCAATTTCTTGAGCAGCACTTGTGTCTGACCTGATGTGTGGTGGTCTAGTGGTAACGCGCTTGACTACCAGTCCGGAGGTCGGGGGTTCAAATCCCGGTCCCTCCCGGGAATTTCAGAGATCCTTTTCAGGGTCTCCCACCCACACCTCCTTTCCAACCACGGGTTAAAATGGGTACCTGTGAGGGTCACTAGCCGGTACTGTGGCTGCATGATTGTACCATATGTTAGCAGTGCTCAATATTGTAGGCGAATGACTAAATGACCAGGGGAGTAACTGTACAGTCTACTGAATGGTCATTCGGACTGAAAGTAGACTATAACTAGGTACTTTACTTTTTACCTGATGTACTGGGTCTGGGTCCATGATCTTTATCAAATTTAGAAACTTACAGTCTGATCTCTTAAGTCTTATTGACTCATACACACATAATTTCATTAGCTGCCTAGTTACTTGTCTAATTTGGATCTAAACTGTTTGCAAACCATAGTGTTATGCAAAGCCAGAAATGTCTGTGTGTATGTCAAGTAGTTCACAACTTGATTGCAATTGCTTCTCAATAATTAACCCCTTCCCTGTTTAATATTTATTCAAGATTGCTTCACCTAATGAATATTCATGGACAGAATCAATAAAATGGAAAATGGAATTTTTTTTCACTGATACTGAAACTGCATAATCAGATCTACAATTTTCAATAAGCAAACAGAGCAGACCCTGATCAGATGGTTTCTGCAGGAGCACTCTGATCTGGGTCTACTTTGTTTGCAAATGCGTGGAAATGCATTTACATGAAGTGAATGGTTAAAATGTAAAAATCTTTGTTGTCTAATGTCACTGTAATCTCATAAATCCATTGGTGTTTTTATTTGTGTTAATGGCACAAAATATATTATGTTTATTCTGGACCAAAACCAAGATATTGATTGTTACTATTATTATACTTATCCAGTTTGACGAACCCACTTTTCTACAAACCCACTTTTCTACTTTGAAGATACCACTTCTCTTTTACTCTGTAGATTATTACTACATTGTCATGGCTGTACAAGTGTCAATGAACGTAACACCAGGACATACTCCCCTTAGTCCCCTTTCAATTCTTTGATTTTCTATGTGCAACAAGATAAACTAACAACAATTTGATTCTCTGATCACAATTATCAAACAGTTGTGTCCACAGTCAGTCATTGTCAAACCATGCTGACTGCCTTTATCAGTATAAATGCAGTTGTCTTAGAAAATTACCCTTTAGGACAGGGCACTTCATCTGAGATACCAAGTAAATCCAGGGAAACTATGAGTTTAACAACAGAATGGAGTTTCCTTTCTTGCTGGGATATTGATAAGTCCCACATGGTATGATTCGATCAGTGGTCAACCTAAGACTTAAAGAGATCATGCGTTTCAGTCCTGGCCTCTGATCCAGTTGTTTTATGTCATCTCCGCAGGGTTTTTCCCAGGCATTTAAGGCATGTCGCATGCAACATGCCTTTATGTCAAAATATCTCTTGCAACATGCCTTAATTTTCAAAGGACTTTTATAAATATTACCGGGTACATTTGAGTTACAAATGTTCTTTAAATGCCCAAATTCATAATAACTATAAAATTCTGTGCTATTTATTATCAGATGTGTAATGAAAACCATTTCAATTTGATAAAATAATGCCTGTTTATGGATAAATAGTTTTATTTGTTATATTGAAACCAGATTTATGCATCATATGCAACATGCCTTCATAAATTTCTGTGGAAAACCCTGCAGGGCGATTCATAGGTATCACATCTTTTGTCGCTGTCCTTCAGTTGGTCTTTTTCATCACACTTCTGCTGGCAGTTGACACATGTTCCTCCAAATACTCGTTTTACACATCTTTACATCTTCCATTGCAGATGACAAAGTCTGGACTGTGTGATATGGGTTGCCTAATCAGGTTTGTACCAGCTGGTGGTAAGGGAAGTACCAGGAGAGAGACATCAGCAGAGAAGTCAAAGCAGAGTACACTCAGTGGTGAGGAGGCCAAAGCATTTTATGAGGGGCTGCTAAATAAGAACAGCTTTAACAAGTCTCAAATTGAAGATCATGAACTAGCAGCTAGCAATCAGAATGCTACTGGATGTGAGGGAGTGTGTGGAACAAAGGGAAATAATGAAATAGAATGTGTTGTCCAAACTGTGAATAATCCAGAGTTCATCATTAGCTCGCAGGACAAGGCAGTGAGTGTTGGAGAAGATGTGAAGGCTAAAGAATATCATGGTGAACCAGCAGCAGACAGAAATGGCATACAGCAGATTCATAATAGACTATTGTCCCATGCACAAAATGGTGACTTACATCAACTCAAAAAATTGCTTGATGCAACTTCACCATCTACAATTGATATAGATTACAGTGATCAGTATGGGTGGACAGCATTAATGTGTGCAACAGTGGCTCGTCACAGGAAAATTGTGAAGTATTTGTTGTCAAAAGGTGCTAATAGATTCCTTAAAAATTCTAGTTGTAAATCTGCAGTTACATTAGCAAGAGAAATAGGTGCAATAGAAGTGTTGAAGATATTAGAATGTTTCAAAGACAAAAAACACTAGTCAGTGTCAAAGGAAGCACATGCAAAGCAAAGTTTCTATTGTGAAGTGTGCAAATTAAGTTTCACAGAATCATCTGAAAAAGAACACAGTACATCCACAGTGCATTTATTTAATCTTAAACTCAAACCCAAGTCAGACCCTTTCATGATTCCAGAATCCAACATTGGTTATCGGCTCATGAGAAGCTCTGGCTGGGATGGAGAAAAGGGGCTTGGCCCGGAGGGAAAAGGCAATAAATTTCCTGTGAAAACAATACTGAAAACTGACAGACTGTGTCTTGGAGCTGAACAGCCATGGAAAAAGAAGCCAAAGATAACTCATTTTGGGCCAAATGACCCAGACGGAGTGAAAATAGATCATAACCACTCTACTAGAGTCCTATCTGCAAGGGCTTCAAGCAGAAAAGAGAGAAGGCGAAGGGAACTGAAGGAAAAAAGATGGGAGAAAAATCTCAGACAATATTGGGATATGGACAGTGAAATAGTGAATTATGATAAGATGTAATCAAATAGTAATAATTAATTATGATAAGATTTATTCAATTTGTTTCTATAAGCAAATTATGGTTATCATATACATGTAGTAAACTGCAAGTTATATTTTTTTAGTGCAATACATGTACTGTGCAATTAAAGAGTCCTCAAGTGATGCTTCCAGTATAATTAGGTAACTTTTAATTGTGTTAGAATCGTTCAGAAATTGTGGTACATCAGATATTAACCTGTATCATATGGAAAAAATTAACCCATTCCCGGCCTCATTTTGACACCTTTGTAAATGTCAGTTTTTGAAACCATTGTGATAAGAGAGCATTTGCTCCTAGGAGCAAAATTTTTAATGCTCTTTTTATCATAATGGTTTTAAAACTGCACAATTCTAAAGTTTCTAGTTAATGCTCCTTTTCAGTAGATTTAATCAAAGCAGTTTGGTCTAAAAATAGCCTATGAGGGAATGGGCGAAAGTCTGCTAAAACTCTGATCTGTTACAATTTTTATTTACATGTACCCAGTTTGTTCAAGCTTTTAAGAAGCTTTTGACTGACCATCAAACAGCTTTAATCCTGATGAGACCCCAAGTTACTCACTGTCTCGTCTGGATCCAAGCTGTTTACAAATTATTGTGCGTAACATGAGAAGGGCTAAACTTTAGCACAGTAAACTTTTTTGAAAGAAAACAAACTTTTTTGCATTCTTCAAAGACTTACTTAGAATGTCAAACAGTTTGAATCCTTATCCTGTACATTTACTCCCCTGGTCATTGAGTCATTTGCCAACAATATTCAGCACTGCTAACATATGGCACAATCATGAAGCCGCAGTACCGGCTAGTGACCCTCACAGGTACCCATTTTGACCCCTGAGTTGAGAGGAGGTGCGGTTGGGAGACACCGAAAAAGCATCACTCATATATTAAAACAGTATGGAATGATAACTCTTTTGGACTTGGTTGTTTATTATTATCAGTGTGAACAGGTACATTGCTTAAGTATCTTTAACCCTTTCAATGCTGAATTTTCAGAGTGGAATAGTCCATCATTGGTAGAGTACATACAGTATGAAAGGGTAAAATTTGTTGGATTTTGAATGACAACAGAGCAGACCCTGATCAGAGGGTTCTGATCAGCGTCTTCACTGTTTGCAAATGACAGTGCACTCGTTTCCAACAATCAAAGGGTGATGTACAAGATTACAGTTTATATGGTTAACAATTGAAAAAAACATCTCAATATCTGCTTTCTATTGCTGATTTATTAAAATCATACATAAAAAATACATGATGTGTGTGCATATTTCTTATCTGATGATATATTTATTCTAAACTAAATATTGTTCAGAGCTGTAGACTAATGGAGTGTTTAGGAAGCCTAGGTGAATGGTACATATTTGTAATAGTTCTCAAACTTTATCTTGTTGGTACAGTAAAAACCATTTAAACTGAATGTTAAATGTATTATAAATATCGGTCTTGGGGACAGGTTGTAGCTTAATGCAGGGTGAACGTCATGCAGAAAGCTCCTACAAGAGCTTTCTGCATGACTTCCACTCTGCATTAAGCAGCCCCCTGTATAAAAGTATCTAAATTCTTCTCTACTACAATTCTGGTTTAGATCGGGTTTACTGTACTCTTTAGAATTGCCTCTTTAAGGTAATTTTGATGAATACCAATGTGGTAGGTTATGGCTGAGGAATAAGAGATTTAGATAAATCGGTACTCTACCTATCTAGAGCCCTGTTGGTTACTACATACACTTTTGAATGAAGTAACAGATACAGGACTGGTACTTGTTCAAAAGGATGAACCATAAAAAGACCTATCATTAGAGAGGCTATTTCAAAGCAAAGATGGCAATAACAAATTTAATATCAACCCTTTACTTTGAGACCCCTTCTGCCTCCTTTTGTAAACAGAGCAGACCCATGTTCCTAAATGAGTCATCTGATCAGGACCTGCTCTGTTTGCTTATAGAATATCTTAGATCTGAAATTCTACTATTTGTCATAGCCATGAGTTTACTTGTTTTACATAAAAAATCAGAACAACAGTTAATTGATATTCATAATATTGGGATTCATGAGGTAAAGGGTTAAGCTGGTATCTGGTATTATTTGATCAAATATCTGTCATGTAAAAACATAGATCATTGAGCACCTTATATTCTGGGTGCAAAGGTAATCACTTATTCCTAGAATTTCATGTCCCTTTACCAGTCCTCAAAAAGCATGAAGTATCAGGATGCAGCTTCTAAGCACAACATACGAGGAGGAAGCTTTGAAGCATCAACTTCCCCGAGTGCAGCTTTAAAGTATGACATACCAGAATGCTGCTGTGAAACATGACACAACCAGCATACAGCTCTGAGGCATGAAATACCAGAATGCAGCTTTGAAGCATGACATACCAGCATACAGCTCTGAGGCATGAAATACCAGAATGCAGCTTCGAAACATGACATACCAGCATACAGCTCTGAGGCATGAAATACCAGAATGCAGCTTCGAAACATGACATACCAGCATACAGCTCTGAGGCATGAAATACCAGAATGCAGCTTCGAAGCATGACATACCAGCATACAGCTCTGAGGCATGAAATACATGTACCAGGAAAGAGTGGGATGCAGCTTCAAAGTATGAAATACCAGGATGCAACATTGAAGCATGATCTACCGGAAAGTGGCTTCTTGCTCTTTTCCTTCTGTACCCAATCATGTTTACTCCTTTAACCCTTTACTTTATAAATTTGCCTTTCTACACCTTTGCAAATAGAGTAGACCCGGATCAGACAGCTTCTACAGGAGCCATCTGATCAGGGTCTGCTCTGTTTGCAAATGATACAGCGTAGATATGATTCTATAGTTTCTGCTATGACCAACAATTCCAATGTATAACACATTAATCTAATTAATATTCATAACATCATTATTTCTTACATAAATATTATGGAGGAAAACACCAAAGCATCACACATTTTGCATCCTAAGTTACACATCATCCACACTGCTTGCACAATAATCACTGATGTGCCATTGGCCGCCAGCGTTACAGCACTAATGAAATATAGCAAGAGATTACAGTAAAACCTCTCTGCAACAACCACTCAAAAAATATCATAACATTTTTGCTCCATAAATACGCCTTTGCAAACAGAATAGACCCAGATCAGATGGCTCCTGTAGGAGCCATCTGATCAAGGTCTCCTCTGTTTACTTCTGATATAATATAGTTATGACACTACAGTTTCTGCCATGGTAAAATATTTCCTGTGTTTATGTGTCATTATTAAGATCAAACTAATTAATATTCATGATGTCATTGTTTCTTACATAAATATTCATGGAGTAAAGGGTTAACCCTTTCAATGCTAACCATTTAAGAGTAGAATAGCTAATCAGTGTTAAACTGTCCTATAGGAGCTGTTTGATCAGTCTATACTGTTTGCTTCCATGCAGTCTAGTTTAAAGTTATCAAAATGGAACCAAATTCATGGAGAGAGGAGCTTGGGTGTCTGAATATTCATGATAACTAGAAAACTGACTCAGGCAGAGAGGGCCATGTAATCAAGGGCAGATAACTCTAGACATAGTGATCTGATTCAACCCCAAAACTATAGGCATCTTCCTCTGATGATACTAAGCATATGCCCTTAATATGGAACCAATATGTGAAATACTATTTGAGTTATCGCATCACCTCAAAAGTGTTGATGGATGCACAAACAGAAAATGTGATTCCTATAGGGCTCCTGCATTGAAAATGCAGGGCCCTAATTAGGGTATTCTCTCTTTTGCCCTTTGTAGGTTGACATAATTGAGCAATAGTATTTGTATCACACACAGTGTCGGCCAGCAGTACTCTTCAAGTTCTCTAGATATTGCCGTCTGAGGTTGCACTATAGTCCTTGCTGTCATGAACTCAACCATTTAATAATATGGTACTTTTTCTTGCCTGAAAGAGAACAGAATATAACATTAACTTGCTATATGGTAAAACTACTCTAACCCAGACTTTCAAATTAGCATCATTGCCAATCTTAAGACCGGTGGCAGTTCAATGCAGTGAGAAAATCATACAAGGGAGCTTTCTGTATGACTAACATCCTGCATTAAACAGCCACCTGCCTCGACCATTTACTCCACTATTTTTAGATCCAACCTCTTAAGCTTTGAATAAATCTACTGAAAAGGAGCATTCACTAGAAAGGAACATTTTAGACTCGTGTAGCCTAGAAACCATTGTGATCTATTAATGAACATGTGCCCTATTTATCACAATAGTGGGAGTGGGTTAACTAACATTCATGATGTCATGGTTTCTAACATGATTATCCATTTAGTAAAAGGTTCTAATTTCTCCTTTACCAAAAGTCAAATTTAGATGTGTTTTACTGAATACTGCAGCACACTGATTTCTAAATAGTGATAATCTTCTTGGGAAACGTTTAACCCATTCCTGCATAGGCTATTTTTAGACCCAACCACTTTGAATCAATCTATCAAAAAGGAGCATTAACTAGAAAAGATTTTTTTTTAGAATTGTGTAGTTCTGAAACCATTGTGATAAAAAAGAGCATTTGCTCCTTAGGAGCAAATGCTCTATTTATCACTATGGTTTCAAAAAGTGATTTTTACAGAGGCGTAGAAAGGCGTATTTATGGAGGAAAGGGTGAAACAGAAATTATTACAATATTGAAAATTATCTCTATTTTCTATTAAAAGTTTATTACATCGTATTTCCAACGTTTTTGCTGACTTTCATGGTCAACAGCAAAGTCATGTTACACTTAACCCTTTCCCTGCTCAATATTCATGTAAGAAATAATGATATAATCATGAATTTTTATACTGTTAAATTTTCAAGTGAATATTTGCTTTGATAAACACTAGAATCAGATTTACATATGTCATAAGCAAACAGAGCAGACCCTGATCAGATAGTGCCTGCAGCAGTCATCTGATCATGTTCTACTCTGTTTGGAAAGGCATGAAAAAGCATTTGTATGAATTGTTATAATTGTGCATGAAAAGGGAACAATTTTGCATCAACAGACAGTCTAGAATCTTATCTATAACTTTATATCAGCAAACAGAACAGGTCCTTCTTTCAAATTTAAATACTAAAAAGTACTCCTCTTGCTCGATCTGTTGTAGATGAATTAATGACCACATCGTCAAACTTAGGCAAATAATGCAAACCCAGATCAAACTGCCCCTAAGGAGTTGAATTAACCCTTTCCTCCATAAATACACCTTTCTATGCCTCTGTAATAACCACTTCTGGAGACCATTGTGATAAATACAGCATTTGCTCCAATAGGAGCAAATGCTCTTTTTATCACAATGGTTTCAAACTACAAAATTCTAAAATTTTCCTTTCCTCTAGTTAATGCTCCTTTTCGGTAGATTTATTCAAAGAGGTTGTATTATTGAATAAACAAGTAGAAATGGAAGTACAGGTGTCGAATATATAGGTTAAGTTTACTTAACTAGTGAACTAAACTTACCAACTCTTAGTAAGGTTATGTCATTAGGTAAGATATGGTGGCCTGTAGTTAGTAAAAAGTCAGGCTCCTGCACACGCTGATGATTAAGATAAATTGCTCCTGCCTTGATCATTCTAACTGCATCCACTGAAATAAAACAAAGCATACTATCAACTCAGTATAAAACTTGTGAAATATCTTAACTCGTTCAACCCGAGAGAAGCACTCACAGTCACTTGCAAACACAGTATACCTAGATCAGAGGGCTCCTAGATCAGCCCTCTGATCTTGGTTTGCATTGTTCGTCATTCAAAATCCTCTAGCAAGTTTACACCTTTCATACTGAGTGGAGTCTATATTTAAACATTGTTGGGTTATTCAATTCTGATAATTAAGGGGTGAAAAGGTTAACTTTTAGCATGCTAAGCAAATTTGTCATCAATATAAAGTGTTCTATAAGTGAGATTTCACAGCTGAGTTTAGTTCTAAACCTTCACTGCCCGAATTCTGCCTATTTGCGTTTTTTGCAAACAGAGCTGTCTGACCAAGATCTTCAGTGTTTTCCTGTATGTTACAGATCTGATTCTCTGTTGCCATGGCAATGGAATTCCTTATTTTATATTTTAATAAAATTATAAAAGAACTACTGTCGAGGAAGGGCCCCGAGTAGGATGTATCACATACGCCTGCATATTGTAAACCTGATTTTCCTAATGCAAAACTCTTGCTACATGAATGGTACATGAATGATAAGCATATAGAGAGCAACTTTGATCTTTCAGAAGATATGTCGCAGAAACAATCAGCCAATCAGACTGTATCATCATTAACAAATATGTTCAGAATATGCCAACCACAGAACCCGAACAAGGTATTAAATTGGATATGAAGTACACTGAGCAAGTTTGGTGAAAATTGGACCATACCTTCCAGAGATATTGCGCGGAAATAAATCCGCTAATCAGATTGCAGCAGCCTAAGTAAAAATGACCATAATTTTAAAAAAAAATGTGTGGAAATTTTCAACACAGAACCCATGCGAAGTACTTAATAGCTATCAAGTACACTGGGCAAATTTGGTAAAAACTAGACAATACCTTGAGGAGATATTGGGCGGAAACCAACCTGCTAATCAGATTGCAGCAGCCTATAAAGTGAAAATGCCCATAATTTTCCATAAATGCACAGAAAATTGCCGAACACAGAACCCATGCAAGGTACTTGGATATCAAGTACACTAAGTGGGCAAGTTTGGCGAAAATTGATATCAAGAGATATTGCTCTTATAGAAGCTGTCTGCTCTGTTTGCTCATGGAATTATATAGTTTTTACCACATACCATATTTTTCTTGTTCATATGCATTTTAAATATTATCAAGCTAATTAATATTTATACATGCATTGTTTCTTACATGCATTTCCATGAAGTGATAGGTTAACAGCACTGCCACACAAAAGGTCATACATGGCAATTAAGAAATGAGCATATAAATTATAAACTAGAGGTTTTTGTCACAAAAACTGATGTCTCCCCTCTAATAAAAACAACACGTTAAGGGAAATCACTTAAAATGTTATGGTCTTGATGAATAATACTTCCCCTCATTATGCGTTTTTCAAGAAGAAAATGATAACAGCTAATAACTCCAAAAATACTGATACCAGAGTTATGGCCCTTGTGCATGACACTTACTTTCATCATGCTCTTTCCAAAAATAAAATGTCATTCCAATAACATCAGTCGAACAGGTGTTATTGATCGGCCAAAAAATGTAACAAAGGGCAATAACCCCAAAAGTATTGAAGCCAGAATTATGGCCCTTGTTCATGACACTTTCTCTCATCATGCTCTTTCCATGTATGAAGTTTCAATACGATGGCAAGAGCCATGTAGGAGTTATCGTCCGGACAAGAAAGAATTAAACAAATGTACAAGGGGCAATAACTCTGAATTTATTGAAGCTCGAGTTAAGGATCTTATGCATGAAACTTTCTCTTATCATGATCGTTCCATGTATGAAGTTTCACTCCAATGGCATGTGTCACATAGGAGTAATCATCCGGACAAAAAATTGTGATTTTTTTACAAAGGGCAATAACTCCAATATTTGTGAAGCCAGAGTTATGGACCTTGTGCATGACACTTCCTCTCGTTATGATTTTCCGTATATAAAGTTTCAATCCAATGGCATGAGCCATATAGAAGTTATCGTCCGTACAAAAAAGTGTGATTTTTTTTTACAAAGGGCAATAACTCCTATATTAGTGAAGCCAGAGTTATGTACCTTCTGCATGACACTTCCTCTCATTATGCTCTTTCGATATATGAAGTTTCAATCAACTGGCATCAGGCATATTGAAGTTAATGTCCAGACAAAAAATTATGATATTTTTTTACAAAGGGCAATAACACCAATATAAGTGAAGCAAGAGTTATGGACCTTGAACATGACACTTCCTCTCGTCATGATCTTTCCATATATGAAGTTTCAATCCAATGCCATGAGCCATATAGGAGTTATCGTCCGGACAAAAAAGTGGTTTTTTTACAAAGGGCAATAACTCCAATACTAGTGAAGCCAGAGTAATGGACCTTGTGCATGACACTTCCTCTCATTATGCTCTTTCGATATATGAAGTTTCAATCAACTGGCATCAGGCATATTGAAGTTATCGTCCCGACAAAAAGTGTGATGGACAGACGGACCGACGGACAGACAGACAGACAACTCTCACGAAAACAATATGTTTCCCCCACATAAATATGGGGGGAGACATAATTCTTCAAGAAATGAGTTTTGAAGGAACCTGTGTGTCACATGCCAACAGAAGTGTGACCAAAAAAAGCACGACATACGATGCAGAAGATATCTAGGACCTTAACCCATTCCCTCATAAACATATATCTACCGAAAGGGAGCATTTACCAGTGAAAAGTGTGTAGTTATGAAACCAATGTGATAAATAGAGCATTTGCTCCAAAAGAGCAGATCCTCTATTTATTACAATGGTTAAAAAGTTGCTTTTACATAGGTATCAATACGAGTGAATGGGTTAATTGTCACCTTGCTAAAGCAAGTGAAACAATAAATCATGTCCTACCTTCTCTATTAAAACTATCACTCTTTAACACCAGGTCAAGTACTGTCATATCATGCTGAAAGAACAACTCTATTGTCGGAGCATTACTGAACAACCTGTGTAGATCATCGCTGGACAGGTCAGCCAACGTCTGCGGGTCATCACTGAAGAATGCCTCTGTCCATTTCTTTGCCTCAAGAAGTCCAGCTTCTACAAATTTAAAGTACAACATGTCTTAAGTGACCATTAAAAAGAGGTTTAAATCTGGGTATTTAGTTAGGTGTTTGGTTTGTAAAGTGACTGTTTAATAACCCTTTCAATACGTAGTAACTTTAATCTGTAAAGTGTGTATTCTAATTTAATTCTTAAAAATATTTATCTTTCATTTCTATCAAAAAACAGTGTCAGAATGTAAAACGGTTTGAACCTTGATGAGAAAGAACTATTCAGAAGCTGGTGTGGATCCAAAGGAGTATCTGTGATGAAAAGGGTTAAAGAAAGACATGAGAATTAATTTAAATAGCTGAAATTTTAGAAAAGCATAAGAAATTTTGGCCATGACAGATACTCCATACAATGTAATTTCATAGGCAAACAAAGCAGACTCCTGTAGAAGCAATCTGATCAGGCCTTACTCTGGTTGAAAAGGCATTAAATGGTATAACTAGATATCTAAGAATGCCCAATAAATTTTCCTGATTTTATTCTGAAGGGTTGGTATCAATGTAAGAATATTTGTTGATCATTCAAATAAAAATTCTCAAGAAAATGAAAACTTTTTTAAAGTTTCCCATCCCTTTACTCTATGAATATGCATGTAAGAAATCATGAATCATGAATATTAACCCTTTACTCCATGAATATTCATGTAAGTAATAATGGCATAGTGAATATTAATTAGATCAATTGTTATAATTGCACATGGACATAAAAGTATTTTGACATAGCAGAAACTGTCGAATCATACATCTATATTATATCACAGGAGTCGTCTGATAAGGATCTACTCTGTTTGCGAAACCATAGAAAAGCGTATTTATTGAGTAAAGGGTTAATGACACAGAAATCTTTGACACAAACTGTACAATCATATCTATATTATATGATAAGCAAACAGAGCAGACTCTGATCAGACGGCTCCTATAGGAGCCCTCTGATCTGGGTCTACTCACTTTGCAAAGGTGTAGAAAGGCTTATTTATGGAGTAAGGGTGAAACAAAATAACAGCACATTTTGACTCCTGACGACAGGCACATTTATCCAACATCTGATGGAAACTCTTTCAACACCTAACAAATTTCATCTGCAGATATTGTCGTCTGCTACTAAAAGAGGTGCATTCTTCTTCCATTTCTTTTCAAAACACAAAATCTGAGTGTCAAAAAGATTGAGTCCTGATGAATCACCATGTCTCGTTTGGATCAACACTGTTTGCAAAAGTCATCATAAAATGGCTAGTGTTGAAAGAGTCAGATGTATTCTCACATTTGTGTAAAACAAGTACATGTAAGTACAGTAGACCCTGTCTTAAGCGACCATTAAAAAGTTTTTAACCCTTTCCTCCATAAATACGCCTTTCTACGCCTCTGTAATAACCACTTCTTCAAACCATTGTGATAAATAGAGCATTTGCTCCTATAGGAGCAAATGCTCTATTTATCACAATTGTTTCAAACTACAAAATTCTAAAATTTTACTCCTCTCTAGTAAATGTTCCTTTTGGGTAGATTCATTCAAAAAGGTTGGGTCTAAAAATAGCCTATGAAGTAAAGGGTTAAAGCAGGTGGTAGTTTAATTATAATACAGGTCATAGTAATGCACAAAGCTCCTAAAGGAGCTTTCTGCATTACTTTTGCCCTGCATTAAGCAACCACCTGCTTTTTAAGATTTCTGTCTCCAATTAACATAAGGTTGCTGACGACAAGTTTTACTGTACTTAACATGCATTGTATACATGTACATGTATATGTATTACCTCCATGAACTAATAATAATACATGTTCTGCTAACATTTTCTGAGCTTTCCTTAATTCTGATGCTTTCTGAAATACAAAAAAGATATTTCCATACAAACTTGTTGTGCAAATGGGAAAATCTGTTTGAATGTGGGAATCTATGTTGTACCATAAACAGGAGCCATCTGATCTGGGTCTACTCTGTTTGCAAGGATGTGAAAAGGCATTTAAATGAGGGAAAGGTTAAACAGGCATGAAAAAGTGATATATCCTTACCATATAGTAGCTATTGTAATGGTGACCCAGTGTGTCAAATTTGATAGCTGTCCAAGGTTTCGCACAACTACATGAATGATGCACACAATGTCAAAAACACCAAGGCTATGACAATACCTCATTTTCTTTCATTGGGAAAAAAAGACAACCACATAAAAATCTCAATACTTATATCATTTAGGACTGTCTATGAGTAGACACAGTATTTAATAAATTTTTAACCCTTTACTCCATGAATATTCATATCAGATATTAATTAGATTTTTATAATGGCACATGGACACAGGAATGTTTGGGCATAGAAGAAACTGCAGAATAATATCTATTTTATTTCATAAGAAAACAGAGCAGACCCTGATCAGATTGCTCCCATTGTGATAAATAGAGCATTTGCTACTATGGAAAAAATACTCTATTCATCATAATGGTTTCGAAAAGTTACTTTAACAGAGGTGTCAAAAGGCATCAATATTACCGAATGGGTTAAAGCAGATGACAATATTCACAGACAAGAATTATTTGGCACCAAAAGTGTTTAAAGATATGTTTTTAAACCAAGTCTCACAGCATACACTAAATCATGTATTTGTCAATGAACAGTTTACCTTGTGGGATCTGAAAACGTTTTCCAGCTCTGTATCTGATATAAAAGTGAATAATTTCAAATACATATCCACCTCGGAGTCAGGTACGTTGATAAAATACTGAAATATAAAAGGACTCTATAACTGACAATTTTCAGGTATAAACAAGCACCCAAACTGATGCAAAATTTCACATCTAACATATTCACTTATACAGTCATGTATAATATTTCCCCAGTCTCTTATAAAGTTAAAATTATTTTTTTTAACAAGTTGAGCTTTAATCTTGTAACTCTTTTCCCTGCTGAATATTCATGTCAGAAATAATGACATGAATATTCTTAGTGGACATTTTATAATAGCATTTGTATGTATACAGGACTTTTTGGTATAGGTAGAAACTGTAGAGTCAGGTTTATTATAATTTCAAAAGCAAACAGAGTAGACCCTGATCAGGCGGCTCCTTCAGGAGCCATCTGAGCTGATTTTGTTTGCAAATGAATGAAACATCATTTGTATAAAGAAAAGGAATAAAAGTCTTAAATGATTTTTCAAAGAAGTTCATCATTTATCCTTTCAACCTAAACTTCATTGGCATTTGCAAACAGCTTGAACATAGATCAGGGTCCATGCTTATAAAGCTTTTAGTTGAGTCTGAGTTTCGTTCTCAAGCTTTTGATTGGTCAGATTTGAGTTCTCAAGCTTTTGATTGGTCAGATTTGAGCCAGAGGCTCAAATCTGACCAATCAAAAACTTGAGAACGAACTCAGTCTCAACTAAAAGTTTTATAAGCATGGACCCAGAAGCCAAATAACTTGATATCTTATAACATGCAAGATGTTTGCCATCTGGTTCCATGCTTATAAAACTTTTTAGTTGAGTCTGAGTTCCTTCTCAAGTTTTTGATTAGTCAGATTTGAGCCTTTAATAGCTTGAGAACAAACTCAGACTCAACTAAAAAGCTTTATAAGCATGGACCCAGGTTGATATTTTCATAAAGAGGTAAGAGAATCAAAATAATGATAAACAAGAGCACCACATGGGGATGCCAATGCTCGTCTGTTCAATTGTAGCACTTGTCAAAGTGAACAAATTGTGTGAAGTTGATAAGATCTGCATGAATAGTAAAGAAGTAATAGCCAACGCTAAAGTTTCTGGATGACAATGACAACGACAATGCAGACGCCGGAGTTACAACAATAGCCCTTTTTTCTCAAATCAGACAAGCTAAAAATGCATCAGACATGAGTCGAAAAAAAGTTTCATATTAAAAAAAGTACCTAGTTATAGTCTACTTTCAGTCCGAAGGACCCCTCAGTCGACTGTACATTTACTCCCCTGGTCATTGAGTCATTTGCCCACAATATTGAGCACTGCTAACATATGGCGCAATCATGCAGCCACAGTACCTGCTAGTGACCCTCACAGGTACCCATTTTAACCCCTGGGTGGAGAGGAGGTGTGGGTGGTAGACACTGAAAAGCGCCTCTGAAATTTCAAGGAGGGACCAAGATTTGAACCCCAGCCCCCGGATTGGTAGTCAAGCATGTTACCACTAGACCACAGCACACCACAATATATTAGCATAAGGTTTACTCCTTACCTGATAAATATTTATGTAAGAAAAGTACAACATAAACATTGATTAGCTGAATATTTAATATGGCACATGAATACAGGAAAGTTTGGTCATGACAGAAACTTTAGAATCAAATCAACAAACTGAACAGACCCTGACCAGATGGCTCCTAAAGGAGCTGTCTAATCTGGGTCTATGCTGTAAAGGTGTTAAGGGGAGTTTCTATGACCAAAAGCGTTAGCCCTTTCTCTCATATAAACATGTTTTCACCCATCTGCAAACAGAGTAGACCCAGATCAGATGGTTCCTATAGGAGCTGTCTGATCAGGGTCTGCTCTGTTTGCTAAAAGAATTTGATAGATCTGTTTTCTATACTTTCTGAAATGGAGATGAACAGTGTAACCATTCACACAAAAACCTACGGGTGAACTACCGCTACAAATACATGTACAATATGTCAGTCCTTTTGATTCAATTTATGCCATACCTGATACAGCTCATATGGTGTTGTTTTCTTCCCATCAAGCCCATATAGCATTGCCTTCAGACTTCCCAACTTTATGGCCAGACGATGTAGTAATTAGAGGTATGGTGAGTCCTGAAACAATCACAATATCAGCATGACTGTCCCACATAATTGACCTTTAGGTACTGTAGAGCCACTCAGTCTAATTAATATTCATGAAGTCATTTTTCTTCATTGAATATTCATGGACTAAAGGGTTAAATAGATGCTAGCAATTGAGGTCAGGACCTTTCACCATTTATAGTGTAACTTTTTTATAAATAATTTAGACTTAAATTTATCCATCTTGTCTACATACCTGATTATCTCGGTTTTTTTTCAGTATTAAATTTTACAAGTCTCTTTTCAAGATCTGTCTACTTTAAACAAGACCTAGATCTATGACCTCAAAAAGCCTACATCTCGTTATGATGAACAAGCGTGCGAGGTTTGATGATTCTTAGCACTGTTTGTTTTGTATCATGTTCATATAGCATTTTCATAATCTGCTTCCTGTGACCTTGTCCCCTGACCTTGAAAATCAATAGAGTAAATGAATATTCAGTTGGTAATATACTAGGTATGAAATTTTGCATTAAACATAGAGCAGAGAAAGGGTTTAGTTTCTTTACAGGAAAGCACACATCAATGATATCACCAGCATCAACTGTGTTATAATTTAAGACCAGAAAGTGATGATCTTAATAAGACCTCCACACCTCTGATGGGTCATCTGGTCTGAGTCAAAGGTGCCCGACGCATGCTTGGACTCATCGATGGAACACCCCCCCCCTCCACCCCCCCCCCCCCCCCCCCCCCCCCTCAAAAAAAAATAAAATAAATTGTGATCGAAGTATGTTCAACTGGCCTAAAACTATCTATTTGAAACTTAAACCACTCCGAAAAACGAGAAAAAACACGACCCGAAAAAAATTTCCTGTCGGGTCTATATATGTATTGAAAGGTACCTAACTACGACAGATCAGCGGCGGAAAATACACCAGTCATGTTTTTCAAAAAGTCTTACAGCAAAGCCAATTCAACACCGATTTCAATCAGTTTGATCTTGATCCTTTCCAAATTCCATATGCTAAGCGGCACAATTAGTGCTTTCCTTAAATATTGCTCCGTCTTGTCGCTGCAAGACCGCGAATTTTGAAAAAACGCTAGAGCGAAACGATGTGACTCCCGCCAGGATGCATAGACGTATATAGGGGGATCTGTACTCGTTAATCTTTTCAACAAAAACGCGAATTATGGTTAAAACACTATCTAAAAACATTAAACTCCGCCGCAATTAAAACAGTGCTTACAATTTCCAGTCAGCTACGAGCGCCAGTTTTCTTTCTCCAACTTTCCTTTTGAACGGATGCGACCATTTTGCTGTGACCCGGCTCATAAACTATTCGATATGCAAATTGACTACTACTTCGGGCCACAGCGATTTGGCCACGTCCGTTCAAAAACGAAAGTAGGAGAAAGAAAACTGGCGTCTCATAGCAGACTACAAATAGCCAGCACCGTTTTAACCGCGGTAAGTTGAATGTTTTTCGAAATGTGTTTCAGCATAATTCGCGTTTTTTGCTGAAAAGTTTAACGAATACAGATCCCCCTATATACTTCTATGCATCCTGACGGGAGTCAACATTGTTTCGCTCTAGCGTATTTTCAAATTCGCGGTCTTGCAGCGACAAGACGGGGCAATATTTAAGGAAAGCACTAACTGTGCCTCCTAGCATATGGAATTTGGAACGGATCAAGACCAAAATGATTAAAATCGGTGTTGATTTGGCTTTGCTTTAAGACTTTGAAAAACATGACTGTTGTATTTTCCGCAGCTGATCTGTCGTAGTTAGATACCTTTCAATACATATATAGACCTGATAGGAAATTTTTTCCGGGTCGTGTTTTCTTGTTTTTCGGAGTGGTTAAGGTTCAAATAGATAGTTTTAGGCTAGTTTAACATACTTCGATCACAATTTTTTTTTTTTTTTTTTTTTTTTTTTTTGGGGGGGGGGGGGGGGTTCCATGGTCGAGTCCAAGCATGCGTCGAGCACCTTTGGTCTGAGTCTACACTCTTTGCAAAGCCAAAAATGTATATTTTATTGTCCTGTACCTCAACTTGTGTATAACATACCATAAGCTCTTCTTCTTGATAGCCTTGTAGATTAGATCAATACCCACTGTTATATTTCCAATCTGGTCATTACCACCAATCTGTAACATACAAACAAGATATGTCATATAATACTTGTGATTATAATCCAGTGACATAATACTTGTGATAATAATCCAATTCCCATCATTTTGACACCTTTTGATCCCTCTGTAAAAGTTACTTTTTGAATCCATTGTGACAAACAGGAAAACAAGAAAATCTGAAGCAGATGACAATATTTAACAGACAAAATTTACTTATTAACCTTTTCCTCCATAAATATGCCTTTCTACGCCTCTGTAAAAATCACCTGTGAAACCATTGTGATAAATATCTAGCATTTTGCTCCTATAGGTATGGTATTCATGGAGGAAAAGGGTTAATAAACAATTTTGTTCCATTCTTGTATAACATGTATTTCTAGAACACATCATTTATAAACCAAAATGCCATCAAGACCATGCCTCAGTACAAAACCTACCTGAAGATGACAGTTATGGTTCTTCACAAGGTGTAGGAAGTCATTTGCCTGGAATATCAGATATGTGAAACTCTGTGAATGACAATCCCTTCTGAGAGGCCAAGCGGCTCTGGACACTGCAAAGTTCATTGATATTTATGCAGAAATATTTTAAAGGAAGAAACAGGTCCCTCTTATGACAGGACCTTAAGTACGAACATGATGGACATAAGGATGTAAGCATAACAAATAGCAAACAGCACATGAAATTAGTTTACACTACTTTTAACGGGCTTCTCTTAACCCTTTCCCTCATATTAATGCCTTTACAAGCTTTGTAAACTGTAAAACAGAGTAAACCAAGATTAGATGGCTCCTGATAATATAATTGAATATTACTAATCCTAAAGGTTTTGTCTAAGTCAACAATTCCCTTGGATATTTTAGGTTATGGAAATTCAGTTAAAAAATATTCCTGAATGATTATAAACTCAAAATTACAAATATACATAAAAAACGTGACTCATCTGAGTATCCAGATTTAGATATAGACGGAAATGGAGAAGAAATTTACTACAGCTATTAAGGTGTGACTAATCTAATTTAGTTTGCAGGTTTATACTTATTGAAATGGTGTACTGCATACTGACCAGCATAGATGAAAGAGTTACATGTTGGACTCCCATAGAACAACTCATCAAAAGATGCATTTACACAGTTATAATACACTAAAAATTCTTGAAGATACCATATCCTATACAAAATACTTTAACAACCATGTAAGACTTAAGGTCCTTCTTGCATGAAAAATATAAGCAAACAGAGCAGACCTTGATCAGACAACTCAACGTTGTTTATTACAGGCATAAAGAGGAAGGATAAAAAAGAAGGTAAAAGCATACATGTGATATCTACCGACGGTAGGTGAATTCTACCGTTTTTCAGAGGTGGTTTACCGTTCTACCGGAACGGTAGACAAATCTCTACCGTTTTGAAATTTTACCACGGCAATTTTTTTAGTGACATATATTTTCCTCCCTGATGGAGTTTATCTGTTAGTTCTCTACACACACAGACCACCTTTAGCTTGCTATCATGCTTTGATCCACGCTTGGTCTGTTTTGGTAGGGACCAATCAAGCGAATCCTCTGTGGAGACCATGGAGAACACCCGAATTACATAATCATGAGATGGTTCCAGTTTTTCACTCTACTGGACTTTATCAAATAAATTGTTCGGGAACCAGTCGTGTCAAAATGCAAACGTCCTACCACAAAATATCACATGCAGCAGGTTTATTACTCAAGCGAGGCGACATGGAATGTCATGACCCTATAATAGGAATTATATTCTCATAATTAAGTTATAAGACATAGAAATGCTTCTCTGCTTCCTTGTCAAACACAGCTGTGCTTGGCCTCGTTGTTGCAATGGGCCCGAAACACTTCGAAAATAAGACTGCTTGGACTGATAATCATGAATTTGATTTGTACACGAAAATCACTTTTTCATTTAAATAATTAGTGGTAAGGACACTAAAAAAGTAATTGAAAACACCATGAGATGGTATCTACCATTGCAAACTCTTCAAAAATAAGAACTATATAAAGTTGAAATGTCATCAGTTTTTTGCAACGATTTGTGGATACGAACTAAACACACGGGCTCTAGACCTGTTGGGATTTCAACATTTCTGTGACTGCTCAATGTTTGCAGCTTGAGCTAACTAACTTGAACTGAGTAACGGTTTAACTAACTTGAACTGGAGTAAAGGTTGTCATTGGCAAAGAAACCCCCCTAAAAATGGTATTATAAAATAAAATAAAATTGAATATCTTTTTCATTATATGATAAAACAGTAATAAATCTTGATTTTTTTCATGACATTATTTAATAAGGAACCCAGAGTTTTGGCCTTGAGACCTATTGATTTCAAAGAGTCCTTTTGACCCATGAAAAATATCTAGAATTATTACTGCATGTCAATTATTAGTATTTTTTTTAACCCTTTCCCTGTTCCATTTTTATTCCAAATTCCAGTCCCTACTGAATATTCATAAACAAAGTAGTTATAAAGAAATATGGAGATTGGAACTTTATAGCCATTTTAGAAAGTACAGAGACATTTTTAAAATTCCAAAAGCAAACAGAGCAGACCCTGATCAGATGGCTCCTATAAGAGCTGTCTGACCTGGGTCTACTCTGTTTGCAAATGCGTGAAAACTTGTTTATGAAGGAAAGGGTTAATGGGGGTTAAAACACCACATTGGTTTTTTTTGCCAAACCAGAAAGTGTAGAATATATCTTATATCATAAGCAAACAGAGCAGACCCTGACCAGACAGCTCCTGTATACGTAGGAGCCATCTGATCTGGGTATATTCTCTTTGCAAATTTATGCGTGAAAAAGGTGTTTATATGAGGGAAAGGGTTAAGTGTGTAAATGTTATGTGTGTAATGTAAATAATGGTATGGTATGCATTTATGGTAAAGTATGAATGATAAAGTGAAAAAGTATAACAAACATAAGTATCAAGCAAATTTCTTTTTTCTCCTCCCTATATTTTGTCGCTTCAGTAAAATCTACCTGACAAAAGTCAGATCTACCTGACAAATTTCCTAAATCTACCTGACATGCCTCAGTAGGTTATCACATGTATGGTAAAAGACTGTTCAAGACATTGTGAAGGCAAGAGTTTTACTAGATGTGATATTAGACAGATACCTGTGCTTGCCAAGCATTGGTCCCATTCTGAAGTGGCGCCCAACCCCAGACATGAACTCTACAATCTTTGTATCGCTGTACCATGACATATTATCAAGGATTCTACAAAGTAAAATGAGAACCATCTGCACAATTTATTAACCATCAACACATCAACATTTAAGCAAGCATGTGAAAAGAGCGACTGATTTTGGAATGGCTTTTGTAACAAATATACATTTACATGTATAAAGCCAATCTTGATATTAAGATTTTAACAATATAGTCAGACACTAGTCAGCTTACTGTTTGCTTTAGATGGTTTGTTGTCAACTGATCTGATGCTTTGTGTGCAGTGACAGGTTGGGTGAAGATCAAACAGAGAACACTGGTTACCTGTCGGTATGTAAGCTGAATAGTAATTTTAATGAAACATAGATAAAAAGCACAAATGAAATATTTATTTCAGAATATCACTTTTTTCTCACCAATCATTGTAAAGGATGGTAACACTACACGGTTTGGTGGAGAAATTTTAATTTTAGTATTTGACATACACATATTTATCTATGACTATGTTTTATCAACCTTTTACTCCATAAATACGCTTTTCTATGCGTTTGCAAACAGAGTAGACACATATGTATAAGATGGCTTCTGTAGGAGCTATCTGATTAGGGTCTTCTCTGTTTGCTTATGACAAAATATGGATCCGAAACATCTGATTCTACACAGAATGTCTTGGTTATTTTTGTATTCATGTTTTTCATAAAACAATACATGTACATCTTATTTATATGCATGATGCCATTACTTCTTACATGAATATTCATGGAGTAAAGTGTCAACCTGTACTAATTTCAATATACCACATGACAAGCTGAAAACACTGTCATCTGGACTTGAATTTACAAACATATTCTCACTAGGACTAAGTATATTTGTCTGGTGCCCAGCATCACCTATTCTGGTCTTAGAGCCAGAGATTAAGCATAGATAGACATCAAGATACATCACGAGTATCTGAAATCTGAAATACTGCAGTATTTGAAATTGACATAATGTTACTGAAAAACACACTGAGTTTGTAAAATACTATGACCCCAACAGGTGCATTGGTCCATAAGTTTGACAATGATTTTCACCTTCATATGACACCACTCCAAAGTTACAACTTTATAAGATAAATAAGCATACAACGTATGCAGTCTCTATCTGTAAAAGTTCAAAAGTTATGTCCAAGTGTAAAATTTCACACAGACAGACTGGCCAAAACAATATGCCCCCCTATCAAGATCTTGAGGCATAAAACATTGGGGAAATACTGATGTGGTATTATAAACAACAAAATGACATAAGTGCAAAGGCTTAGATCCCAGATGCTAACACCGTGTCTTACTTAACATCTTGTAATTCCCTGTCTTTCTTCCATAAATGCACAGTGTGATTGGTGAATATTCTGTCGAGATTCTCTGTGATGCCTATAATATTGTTCTCTATGGTCTCAGCATTCAGCACCTCCCTCTCTTTAGTTTTACCACTAGGGTCACCAATCTTGGCAGTGGCTCCTCCTACCTGCATATACATGTACAGTCAAACCTGGTTAACCCTTTACTCCATGAATATAGAAATAATGACAACATGAATATTAAACGAATATTAATCAACTTAATTTAACAATGATTTATGAATAAGGGAAAACTTGGTTTAGATGAAAACTATGGAATCAGATCTACAGATCTATATTATGTCATTAGCAAACAGAGCAGACCCTGATCAAAATACTTTGATCAGTGTAATCCGATCTTGCTCTGCTTTGTTTGCAAAGGCATAAAGAGGCATATCTATGGAGGAAAGTGTCAAACTAATGAATAAATATTGTGTGTGTGTGGGGGGGGGGTTAAAAACAGGAGGCTTCTGAACCGTTTATCTGATGAATATTCATGCATTTAAAGAAATAATTGCTGAATATGGATTTAATAAGTTAATTTTTATAATGGCATATCAAACTAGAACTACATGCACCGCTAAAGGTGATGAATACCCCCACTAGCACATTTGACACAGAGATGGGGGTTATAGAAATAAATCACTACAATATCTGCTACAGTTTAAAAAAAAACTCAGGAAAACCTGAAATTTCCTAAAAATGTCTAAGTCTGCTGTAATTCCGTTAAAAATCAATGTAGTGTAACGAAATTCAAACTTGATCTTTAAGTCATTATTATAAAGCGACATACCAAATATCACATCAATATCTGCAAGGATTTAGAAAAAAAACTGCGGAAAACCTGAATTTCCGGAAAATTTCTAAGTAAAATCACTGTATTTCCGTGAAAATCAATGAAGCGTAACGAAATTCAAACTTGATCTGTAACTCATTATAATAAAGCCACATACCAAATATCACTTCAATATCTGTAAAGGTTTTGAAAAAAAACTCCGAAAAACCTGAAATTCCGGAAAATTTCTAAATAAAATCACTGTATTTCTGTGAAAAATCAATGAAGGGTAACGAAATTCAACCTTGATCTGTAACTCATTATAATAAAGCCACATACCAAATATCACTTCAATATCTGTAAAGGTGTAGAAAAAAACTCCGGAAAACCTGAATTTCCAGAAAAATTCTAAGTAAAATCACTGTATTTCCGTGAAAAATCAATGAAGCGTAACGAAAGGTTTAGAAAAAACCTCCGGAAAACTGAAAAAATAACAAAGGGCAATAACTCCAAAAGGACAATACCTCCAAAAATACTGAAGACAGAGTTACAAACCTTGTGCACTGCACTTGCCGTCAATGTGATCTATCTATATATGAAGTTTGAAGTCAATAGCTTTTATACTTTGGAAGTTATCAAGGCGGACGGACGGACATGGTGACTCCAGTATAACCCCCCAAAACTTCGTTTGTGGGGGTATAAAAAGGAAATATTTAGCCATGTCAGAAACCGTAGAATCAATGCACAAAGTTCTTCTAGGATCTTTGTGCATTACTTCTGACATGAATGCACAAAGTTCTTCTAGGATCTTTGTGCATTACTTCTGACATGAATGCACAAAGTTCTTCTAGGATCTGACATGAATTAAACCTTTCCCTGATGAATATTCATGAAAGAAATAATGGCATCATGAATATTTATTTGCTGATTTTTTTAATGACACATGTACACAGACGTTTTTGGTATTGACAGAAACTGTAGAGTCAGGTCTATTACAATTACATAAGGAAACAGAGCAGACCCTGATCTGACAGACGGGCCCCTACAGGAGCCTTCTGATATGGGTCACTTCTGTTTGCAAAGCCCAGGTAAAGGGTCAAGGTAAAATCCAACTACATACTTATATAAGATACATTCATCTAGATATCTAAATAACTTTTTTTACAACAACATGAAGTTCAATCTATAATGTACATATAGAGGATCTTATATGAGTGTTCATTACAAATTGTTTTTATGAAACAAGTTTACTGTAATAATATATGACACGAGTTTTAGCAAATGTAAGATCCTATTTATCACAAAACCCATAAAAAGCACCACAGAAATTGAAACAGGCTATAGCTGAAGGCTGTTTCGGCCATTGTTTACAAACAGTGTAGTAATACAACAGACGATGCATATGGAGTGAAATGCTCACGCAGCGCTATGTTTGGATAATGATTAAATGTGTCATGCATTGGTGGCAAGTATTCTCTTTAAGATTCATTATCGGCCAGATTCAAACTACAACATGTATTAATTTGGCTAAAAATGCACTTGTGCATTTCCGCAGTTTATGGCACTATATTTCTCCTGATAATTATTCATTTAACAAATAATTAGCTGATTTTTTATAATACATGTAGTATATGAACACAGGCATATTTTGCCATGGCAGAAACTGTAGAATCAGATCTATACTATTTCATCAGCAAAAAGAGAAGATCATGATCAGGAGCAGTCTGATTTGGGTCTACTCCTGTTTGCACAGGTGTCAACATTTGTTTCTATCAGGTAAAGAGTTAATAGAGTTATTCAGTCAGAGAAGTTATTTCTTCAATGATGTTGCACTTTATAACAAAACCGACCACATTCAATTTGTCCCTGTACTTGATAGAGATGCCTTTTGATACCTATGCAAAGAGATACCAGATCAGATTGAACCTGCAGGACAGTAGGAGCCTTCTGAGCAGGGACTGCTCTGTTTGCTTATGAGGTAATATGATCTAATTTTACACTTTATGTCACAGCCAAAAAAAGTCCATGATCATATACAATTATAAAAATTTAATCAATATTCAAGATGTTATTATTTCTTACATGAATATTCATCAGGTAAAGGGTTAAAGCAGCAGATGAACCAAGGAACATATAATTACACACGTATATAAACCACTACAATGTTGGGACTACTGACCAATGCAATAGTTTTGTGGCCAGCTCTCTGACAGTGCAGCAAGGCGATGATAGCCAACAGGTTCCCAACATGAAGACTTTCAGCTGTTGGATCAAACCCACAATATACAGCTGCCTTGGGTGATGATAAGTAGTGGGACAGATTTGGGGCACTGAAATAGACATGAAAAAAAATAGAAATATATGTCAGGGAATCTATAAAAGAAATCTTCATAAACCCTTTCCCTCATATAAACGTGTTTTCACACATTTGCAAACAGAGTAGACCCAGATTAGACGGCTCCTAGAGGAGCCGTCTGATCAGGGTCTCCTCTGTTTGTTATTGGAATTTGATAGATAAGTTTCTTTACTTTCTAAAATGGCTACAATGTTCCACATTCCATATACATGTACTTAATTATATCTATTTTGTCAATGAATATTCAGTAGGTATTGAAATTTGGACAAAACATAGAACAGGGAAAGGGTTAACTTCATAACAATATGAATGAGTCACTTAACCTTTACCTGATACACAAGCCTTTTCATGCCTTTGCAAACAGAGTAGACCCAGATCACAAAACTACTGTAGGAGCCATCTGATCAGGGTCTGCTATGTTTGCTGATGAAATACCGTAATATAGACCTAATTCTGCAACTTGTGCCATTAAAAAATCCCTTGTACATAGTGCCATCGTAAAAATTCAGCTAATACTATTAATTGCTATGTTTTTCTTTTACATAAATATTCATCAGGTAAAGGGTTAACACAATAAACAAATAAAAAAGAACACAAAAAAACATGTGTGCACAGATGTGTCACTTCTTTGACTAGCCTGCTGAGAAGAAAATGTGTCTGCTTCAACTCTGATCTATACTACAATTTTATTTACTGTAGTGAAATGTTTGAGAAACTATGGACCAAGTCTCTAACAGCTTGGATCCTGATGAGACACCGAGCTATTCAGAATCTCATCTGTATCCAAGCTGTTTGCAAATGTCAGCCAGGTCCTACTTAGCAGGTCAAGTGTAACAGATAAACTAAAAAGGAACACTTATATCAATTATTTATAGATTAACTTTACAAATTCATCAGAAGACAATCAATGTGTTCATCATAAACATAGAGCAACACACATATAGAGTTATAGATCAATTCCATTCTATCCTCACCTCAATTCTGGTAAGACATTATTGAACAGTCCCCTTTCATGAAGTTTGAGAATATCTCTCACAACAGCAGAGCTGTATCGACGTAGTTGTATCCCTTTACACAGTGGTGTATGTACTATCCTTGATGAAGCTGATAATCTACCAACCAGTGTTAAAGTGGACATCCTAAATGCCTGAAATACATTACAAATCTCACTTAACCCTTTACATGATGAATATTCATATATTAAACAAATAATGGCATTATGAGTATTTATAATATATTTTATTAAAATGACATATGAACACAGGATTTTATGACAATGGCAGAAGCTATAGAATCAGTTCCATAAGCAAACAGGGCACATCCTAATCAGATGGCTCTTTGAGGGGGGTGTTAATGGTGGTGAGGCCCATAGAGAGGGGAAAATCGTAAGAAAATTTAGACATAACACATCTCGGAAAGTTGAAGACAACAGGGCAATGTTTTTCTCTTTAAATTAGAGTATATCAATGATTGCCTTGACATTGTGCTAGATGATGATAGGTCCCTATCCTTTATGCACATATATCATTTTAGTGAAACAATATCAATATATTTCATCACTCTAAAAGGGGGAGGGGGGGGGGGGGGTATATTTCATAGATAGCTTGTTCATTTTCCTCTGCAATGTCATGCCAAAGACTTAGAAAAAATGTAAAAATGGCTCGGTCACTGTAATGTTGGGTCATTTGGGACCCAAGTCATTGCGACTATTAGTCATTTCGGTCCCTAAATGTTTCGGCCTAGGTCATTGTGGCCCAAATATAAACAAGGGCTGTCCACGGACAGTGCGTTCCACTTTTTTAGTGCTTAATTGATAGTGTAGTGGAAGTCTAAGTTGGAAAGGGGAGATAACTATAGCAAAATCAATTTTAGGGTTACCTGCCCTTGTGAAATGGGTTCTCCTTGTAATAGTTAACATGCATACCAAATTTGAACAAAATATCTTGGACAGTTTCCGAGACATGGACCTTAACATAAAACCTAACCAACGTTACAATGAAAATTCTAAGTCGAAAAAGAGGCATAACTATGGCAAACTTAATATTAGGGTAGGGTAACCTGCCCTTGTGAAATTGGTTCCTCTTCTGATAGTTAACATGCATACCAAATTTTAACCAAATATCTTTGATGGTTTCTGAGAAATTGACCTTAACCCTTTCCCTGTTCTAAGTTTAGTCCAAACTTCAATACCTACTGAATATTCATTAACAAAATAGTTATAAAGAAATATGGAACTTGGAACATTGCAGGCATTTTAGAAAGCAAAGAAACAGATTTATCAAATTCTATTAGCAAACAGAGCAGACCCTGATCAGACGGCTCCTCTAGGAGCCGTCTGATCTGGGTCTACTCTGTTTGCAAATGTGTGAAAACACGTTTGTATGAGGGAAAGGGTTAAAAAAAAAGGTTAATAAATGCCAACGCCCTTGTCATGACATTGAATATCTAAGCTTCACTTTTCGAAAAAGTGGAGCCAAAAATGATATCATTAGTCAAAACGATTTGCAATCAATGTCATATATGACTTTCACAATCAGTGATATAAATTCCATTTTAAACCATAATCAATACATGTATTTGCATCCTTTTCAACAAATACTGAACACTTGATTCTAATCCACATTAAGTGTAACTGTGTCAAATATGACTGTAGCAACTTTGTTGAGGAAAATTAAGTATAATTATTTTATTGTAATATGTGAAATTTGTTTGTGTTTCATGCTGGACATGCATGACCCGATCTCTCTTTAACTTCTTTATATTTTTAAATAGGCATGGTGGCCAAAATGATCAAGGCTGAAACAATCTAGGCCAGACCGCTCACTGTAAGGTGTGCTAGGCCTAGTTCACACATGCAGTGTCAGTATAATGTGACTTCGAGTGGTTTGAAAGTCTATGTGAACCAGAGACATATGTATGTATATGTCTCTGTGTGAACATACTGCGCAAAATATTTCTGTACAGGGCCCACTCTGTAGTTTCTGAAATGTGATTATTTAAAGGCAGACATGAAACGTTTTATAACATTGGCTCATAGAAGAACCAGATCAAAGGAGGCTTAACCATGTATCTGAATATCCCTTAGATGCAAAATACGTATTTTAAGCATCCGCCAAATAAACATGGGGTCGACACAACTCTGGACGAAAGAGGTGAAACATAACTTGATGAAGGAGACATTGACTGGGTATACCCGCAGACACCCGCAGACACCGTATAAAATTCAATCGATTTTTAAAATGACAGCGTTTGTACATACCTGTCTTACATATGATCTTGAAAAGTTCAAAAGAACAAATCACGATTGCAAATTTCACCATCTGACAGCCAATGCCTCATTGCCGTGATCATGATCAGACGCTTGCATTTAAGCACAACTTTGTATAAGCGTCTATTTCAAGCTCTTCATCGATATGGACGGTATGGAAACATCCGCTTCAGGACGAATATATAATTGATTGTATTTCTCGGGTTTCTCTCGACTGTCACCATGGAAAGAGATGCAGATATTCTCGGAAAATACAGAGCTGTATCAAACAAACTAAAAAAGTAAGTGGCGCTAGTTTCTATACAGTACAAGAGGAATTTGGGACTGTTAATGTCATTTAGAGAAAATACTAATGTTCGCCAATTATAGGGTTCGACCCAGTAGTATAATAAAGACGAAGAAAGCAAATCAAACACTTGGATTCCTACGACGAAACATCAAATTCCACTCAGAGCAACTCAAATCGTTATTATACAAGACCCTGGTAAGACCACAGCTCGAATACTGTTCAACCGTCTGGTCCCCCCACACTACCACTCTCATTGCACAACTTGAAGCAGTGCAGAGGAGAGCGGCTCGCTGGACCAAAAGGGACTACGAACCCACATCCTCTGTAACTGAGATGCTAATCTCTCTAGAGTGGCGACGTCTAGACCTTAGACCAACCATTGGCTATGTTTTACAACATCTTGCATAACCAAGTAGCAATCCCGGGTATTCCCCATACCGAAATATTTGACCCCATTAACTAGACCGTCACGTAATTCAAATTCACAGGCATTCCAGCCAATTTCCAGGTAATCCTATCTAAAACTGATTACCACAAGTATTCTTTTTTCCCCAGAACACTGGTTCACTGGAATGCCCTGCCATCTGATATTATCACCCTGCCTGGCCCCAAGTTCAGTCTGGCTATTAGCCAGATTGAACATATCTCACCATAAGTATATCTGCTCTGTTTTTAACTTTTTAACAATTATCTTTTCTGATCTTTTAACTGCTTTTATTCTTTTCTTACTAATATTCTAGGTGGTTGACGCGCATCAAAGTCTAAGTCCCCGCAAGCGGTTTGACTCAAAGGAAGATAGATAGATAGATAGATAATAACCATACATTTACAGTCAATAATTGGTCTATGACTTAAATTTTACAAAGGTTTGTGTATGGAGTAAGTGTTAACAATTACTATGCGGGAAACTTAAAATGTCCTTTGCAAACAGTGTAGACCAAGATGAGAGGGCTCCTAGGAGTCTTTTCAGAGTCTGCCCTGTTTGCCATATTACACTTTTCTTTAGAAAAATCCCTAAATATTAACCGTGAGCTTGACCTGTATGAATTTTAGAAAATTGCATTGAAAATTCTGTATTGTATGGGTTAATGATAAAAAGATTGTGGCCCGACAGCTAACCTCTCAGTTACCAAGCCATATGATCTGGAATTTATTGATTTCCCACCAGTTACCTGTACCTGAATTAACTCAACCTGCCCCTTTTTCCCCTGAGGAATTTGCTGTTACTCACGAAAAGAAATCAGGCATGTACATGATCCGATTGGGTGCCAAACTGTAACAGGAAAACGGAAAAAATTGTTGCCCTACCAGGATCCCAACCCAGAGTCTCTTGTTTTTTTTGCCGATATTTATGTTATATTTATAGGTAGGGCAATGAAAAAGACTGAAACCTACAACTTTTATCTTCAGAGCTTCATATTTGCCTATTCAGAGCTTCATATTTGCCTATTCAGAGACATATAAATATAGGTCTCTGGTCTATTTTACCAACAAATAACACCAAAATTTTCCATCCGCATAAATCTCACTCTTTGACACCCAATCTCCCTCATTTGAAATGCTAATCTCCCTCTTTGCCTTGAAAAATTATCACATGTATGGGACTTCCAAATTGGTAGTCAAGCCCGTTACCACTAGACCACCGCACACAACGAATATAGTGAAATATGGAAGCTGGATTACATTGTAGCCATTTTAGAAACTAAAGAAAGAGATTTTCATATTCCATTACTATTAGCAACCATAGCAGACCCTGATTAGACGGTTCCTACAGAAACTATCTGATCTGGGTCTACTCTGTTTGCAAATGCATGAAAAAGGGTTTATATGAAGGAAAGCGTTAATTCAACACTATTACATATTAATGAAGCCTTCACTCCATAGATCTATAGACCTAGTAATGCCTTTTTAAACAGCTAGACAGTCACCCAGATCAAACGTCTCCTTAATATATATAGGAGCTGTCTGGTCAAGGTCTACTCCGTTTTCTTATGGGATTATATTAATCTGATACTTCATTTTCTACCATGTCCAAAAATTCTCTGGTAATATGCCATTATAAAATTTAAAGTTATTAATATACATGATGGCATTATTTATTACATGATTATTCGTGAAGTAAAGACTAAAGGGTTTATGTACTAATATTGCATGACTAACCATGATTTTCATTTATTTCAGCCTACCCAATTTTTGAGAGAGAGTGACAATTACACACATATATAATATACATTGTATACAGCATTTGCTTTATTTGTTTACTGGACTAAAAACCCTTTACTTCATGAATATTATGTAAAATAATGACATCATGATTATTAATTAGATTAATTGTTATGATATTGCATATGGACACAATTCTTTTTGGCCGTGTCAGAGACTGTAAAATCTTGTCTATATCAAATCATATAAGCAAACAGAGCAGATCCTGATCAGACGGCTTCTTCTCTGTTTGCAAAGGCGTAAAAAGATGTATTTATGGACAAATAATGGAGTAAAGGGATAATTAAAAAAACAACTAAGTTGTGAATGAACCATGTTCTAACTTCATTTTGAGTCAACAAGTTACTTTTATGTGATATTGATGTAAATTAAGTATGGTTTAAATATTTATATCTTTAGTATGTTGCATAATAGACTTTTGTTTTTTTCCAGGAGATTTTTGAAGAGACCAAATGTTGCTGAAGGATGTGAACAATATGGTCAGTTGTGGTTTATTTTACTCAACTTTAATCATATACAGATACTGTAGTTAGAGTTTCTATTTAATGACTAATGTAACATTAGATTGTTTGTTTCTTTAACTTTCATTTCATGGTTTGTCTTTGAATCTTAATCTTCTACTTGATATACACTGTTTAATACATCTGCAAACAGAGCAGATCCATACCAGACAGTTTCTGCAGGAGCTTTCTGATCAGGGTCTGCTATGTTTTCTTTTTTACAAAATAGATTTGATTCCAGTTTCTCTCAAGGCTGCCAAGAGCATTTAACCATTCCCCTGTTTACATATATATTATTATAAAAAAATAGCTAATAAATATTCATATGTCATTATTTTTTACATGAATTATTCAACAGAAAAATAGTTAACTAATAAAACAAACATTCATAAAGTCATGAAGAAGGAAGAAAGCATAAACGTTTAGATTTCCTCTAAATATTTTGTATTAATTTGTTTAGATGCATTTATATGATTTCTAGGAGCTCTTGCAAAGTATCTCCAGCAACAAGAATGTCCACAGTATGCTGCCTTCTGTCATCTTGCACAAGCACGGTAATAAACCTTTTACATGTACATTGCAGAAACTTGCTGTGAATTTCGATCCTGACGGTTCTTATAATTATATAAAAAAGAAAGCTATAAAAAGAAGGTTTAGTTTTACAGTGTGACAGACAAGTTTAGCAAACACTTATGAAATTCGTGAAAATTTTGTGTCTTTGGGTATCTCCTATATCTCTGTCTGCAGATTCATCTATCAACATGTATACCAAGACTGTGATTGAAAACTGGGTAACATGTTTGCCTGCTTTGTGCCAGCTTGACATAGTCATCTTTTTTGGCAGATGAGTGTACATGTATATTAGACCATCTGCCGATTGTGTCAATTTTGCCTGTTCTATAACTTTAATTTTCATCAACAGATTTCATTGTTATAAATTTTGTCACATGTCTTAGTCATGGGTAGATGGGGTGTTACATACAAGAACCATAACTCTAGCATCACATCCCTTTATAGGAGTTCCACTATAATTTAAATTTGTCAGTGAGTGTATTTTGTTTGTTTCAGTTGTGAGCACACATTAATCAACCCTGCAGGAGAGGCTCAAGCTCTGGTAGATGCTGCCCGCGAGTTTATCAAGGCTGAGATTGACAATGTAGGCCTGAAGTGTCCTAGCTTTCAAGAGCATCTAACAGCAGCAATTAATTGTTATGGACATGCTATCAGAGTAAGAATTGGGACATGGCACTATATACATAATAATGTAATTTACCTAAAGTATTTAAATAGGTAAACTGAAACAAATAGTGCAGACCAAGATCAAACTGATCCTGAAGAAGCAGTTTGATCAGGGTCTGCACTATTTGCAACTATGCCAGTCTAAGTTACAGTTATCAAAATGGTGCCAAATTGACTTATTCAACCTAACTGACCTGCATATTCAAGTACTACTCTCCACCAAGCCCTATGTTGTGACCACTCTTTAGAAACGAATGAGCTCCAGATAAGATGCGGACATTAAAACATTTTCAAGAATAACTCGTTCATTTCTCCACCAAATCCTATGTTGTGACCACTCTTTAGAATTGTCTCAAAGAGACAATTCTAAAGAGTGGTCACAACATAGGGCTTTGTGGAGAAATAAAAAAGTTATTCTTGAAAATGTTTAATTTACACACCTTATCTTGACCATTATTTATACATGTATAGAGTATTATATTACTTAACACCTTAGCTGGTGATCTTGTCTGACCTTTGCAAACAGAGTAGACTCAACTCAAACAGCTCATGTAGGATTTATTTGATGAAGGTCTACACTTTTTACTAATATGTTACAGATGTCTTTCTCCACTGTTTGCCATACATTTCTAAATTCAGATTATATAGATATAAAGAGAACTCCCAAAAATGTAAATGTATTTACAACTTATATGGAGAATATGCTTGAAAATTATTATGGAATATGTGTTATTTTAAGGGTCATATGACCTCTTCCTGAAAACAGACATGATTTAATATTGTCCAAATATTTAGTATATGTATCTGAAATTCTGAATGATCTGTGCCAATTAAAGTTGCTAAATTAAAAAAAAAAGGTGATATTATGATAAACAATTTACCATGTTGTGTTGATGTCAGAGAAACAATTCACAAGGTTTCTAAATATTTGGCCAGGCAAACTTTGGTTGTGTAGACACAGATCAAGACTGTTCCTGCTTAACCCATTCCCTCATAGGCTATTTTTAGATCCAACCACTTTGAATACATCTACTGAAAAGGAGCATTAACTAGAGAAAAGGAACATTTTAGAATTTTGTAGTTTGAAACCATTGTGATAAATAGAGCATTTGCTCCTATAGGAGCAAATGCTCTATTTATCACAATGGTTTCAACAGGTGATTTTTACAGAGGCATAGAAAGGCGTATTTATGGAAGATAGGGTTGAATATTTAGGGTAAATACAGTAAGGCTTGCATACATGTAATTACAACATTTTCAATATTTCAGGTTCACATAGAGAACAAGAACATGTCCCTAGCTGCAGCCCTGTGCATGGAGATTGGAATGACTCTTCAGGTAACCCTTTACTGCATAAATATTCATGTCAGAAATAAAGAGTCAAAGACCTTATAAATATTAATGAGATGAACTTTAAAGTGACACATGAACATGTAGGAAGTAGGCAATGGCAGAAACTGTATGGTCAGATTTGTATTTTTTCATATGCAAATAGAGCAGACCCTTATCAGATGGCTCCTACAGAAAACATCTGATCTTGGTCTACTCTGTTTGCAAAGATGTTAAAAGGCACATATATGGAAAGATTATTAACTTCTTGCTGTCAGAGTAATGTTGAGCCCTTTTTATGGTTGATTTATTTTACCCTTTCCTCCATAAATACGCCTTTCTAGGTAAAATATCCTATTGAAACCATTGTGATAAATAGAGCATTTGCTCCTATAGGAGCAAATTCTCTATTTATCACAATGGTTTCAAATTACCAAATTCTAAAAATTTCATTTTCCCTATTTAATGCTCCTTTTTTCGGTAGATTTATTCAAAGTTGTTCGGTCTAAAAGTAGCCTTTGGGGGAATGGGTTATAATATTCTGAATTATTTGGGTTTAGAATGTTACTACTCTTTGTTTCTGTTCAAGCTTACATATTTCTTTTATTCCTTTTTATACGCCCGAAGGGACGTATTATGTTATGTCGTCTGTCCGTCCGTCCGTCTGTCCGTCCGTCCGTTAGCAATTTCTTGTGCAACTAACTCCTCCTTTATTTTTCAACATAATTTCTTCAAACTTTCAGGAATGATAGATACTGATGTGTAGTTGTGCATATCAGTGAGATAACTCTCATATCATTTTTCATTCTGGAGTTATTGCCCTTTGATAGTTTCGGGTAGCAATTTCTTGTGCAACTAACTCCTCCTTTATTTTTCAACATAATTTCTTCAAACTTTCAGGAATGATAGATACTGATGTGTAGTTGTGCATATCAGTGAGATAACTCTCATATCATTTTTCAATCTGGAGTTATTGCCCATTGATAGTTTCGGGTAGCAATTTCTTGTGCAACTAACTCCTCCTTTATTTTTCAACATAATTTCTTCTAACTTTCAGGAATGATAGATACTGATGTGTAGTTGTGCATATCAGTGAGATAACTCTTGTATCATTTTTCATTCTGGAGTTATTGCCCTTTGATAGTTTCGGGTAGCAATTTCTTGTGCAACTAACTCCTCCTTTATTTTTCAACATAATTTCTTCAAACTTTCAGGAATGATAGATACTGATGTGTAGTTGTGCATATCAGTGAGATAACTCTCATATCATTTTTCATTCTGGAGTTATTGCCCTTTGATAGTTTCGGGTAGCAATTTCTTGTGCAACTAACTCCTCCTTTATTTTTCAACATAATTTCTTCAAACTTTCAGGAATGATAGATACTGATGTGTAGTTGTGCATATCAGTGAGATAACTCTCATATCATTTTTCATTCTGGAGTTAATGCCCTTTGATAGTTTCGGGTAGCAATTTCTTGTGCAACTAACTCCTCCTTTATTTTTCAACATAATTTCTTCAAACTTTCAGGAATGATAGATACTGATGTGTAGTTGTGCATATCAGTGAGATAACTCTTATATCATTTTTCATTCTGGAGTTATTGCCCTTTGATAGTTTCGGGTAGCAATTTCTTGTGCAACTAACTCCTCCTTTATTTTTCAACATAATTTCTTCAAACTTTCAGGAATGATAGATATTGATGTGTAGTTGTGCATATCAGTGAGATAACTCTCATATCATTTTTCAATCTGGAGTTATTGCCCTTTGATAGTTTCGGGTAGCAATTTCTATGCTCCTTTTTCAGCTTTCAGTAGGCCCAAAGACAAATAAAAGATTACTATTACAATAAGCAGTTTTACTCTCCTTGCTATTGCCTTAGCCCAAATAGACCTCATATGCGCAACTTCTGAAGGTTCACACATTGTGTAAATAGAACAGCCTTCGGGCGTATATTGCCCCGTCTCGCGGTGCTCTTGTTATGTTATTGACAAAAGATGCTCATAAAATAATGTACACGTAGGTTGTAAACAACTGTAAAGGATAGGGTTCTATTTAAAAATGGATTTTCCTGCATTGGCTCTTTACCTGATAGAGACGTCTTTTCAAATATTACCAAAAGTACAGTAAACCCCCGCTAATGCGACCACCTAAAAGAGGCATAATTCTGGGTGCTAGATGCAGGTGGTAGCTTAATGCAGGACAAAGGTAATGCAGAAAGCTCCTAGAGGAACTTTTGTCCTGCTTCAAGCAACCACCTGCTTATAAAAACACCCATGCTTATTCATCAAGTGATCACATTAGAGGGGTTCTATTGTATATTAAAAACTTGACATTTGACCCTTACCATTCATACCTGAGAATGTATTGAATTTTAGAAATTCTATATTTATTTGAATAATGCTTTTTTTCCCAGAATTTAAAGAAGCCAGGAGAAGCTATGGCCCACTTTCAGCGAGCTGCAGAACTCCAAAGTCAGGTACATGTTGTTAAGATACAGTACAACCTCTCTGAAGTGACCAAATAGTTAATAACCACTGCAGTCTTTAACCCTTTCCCTGTTAAATGAGAGAAACAAGAATCTTTATTATTTCATTAGCAAACACTCTGTTTGCAAAAACATCAAAAGGCATCTCTATCGGGTAAAGGGTTAAGTTTTAGCACAATGCCGCCAAAAGTTTTATTACAATACCTTTTCAAACAGCTTTAACCATTTCCCTGAATAATATTCATGTAAGAAATAATGACATGATAAATATTTATTAGCTGTCAGAGTTTGTATGACGTAAAATTTTCAATGAAAATTGTTTCTTAGACAAGGTCTTTAGTAAACAGAGCATACTCAAATCAGATGGCTCTTATAGGAGCTGTCTGATCTTGGTGTACTCTATTTGCATATGAGTGGAATGGTGTTTATAAGAAGGAAAGTATAAATATCCTGTATTTCTCATTTTTTCAGAGTCCATTGGATTGTCTTATATCTCTAGGCCATGTAGCAACGTGCAAAATTCAGACAAGTATGTACATTAGTTGCCATTACAGAAATTGAATATATCAACAGATTAAAACAAAACTGTTCTAAGTAAAATCTATTGGATGAATTTGTGATAATATTTGCAAGCAGTTTTGAAACAAAACAGACACAGGGGAACTTTGGCATCTCATCAGGATCCAAACTGTTTGACAATATCATGGTGTTTTTTTGTTGTTGTTTTTTTTTATAAAAAGGAAATAAAAATCTTGGACTTGGATAGACTTGTAACGCATGTATTTACTACTGATGTCATTCTCTAATATAAAAAAGTGTTTTTAACCCATTCCCCCATGAATATTCATGTGAAAAATAATGACATCATAAAAATTAATTAGATCATTTTTTACGACAGGACATGGACAAAGGAATATTTTGACCAATGCAGAAACTGTAGAATCATATCTATGTTATATGATAAGCAAAATTCCCTTTATCTTATACAGTAGCCTTTAGCACACTGGGTATTTTTTAAACAGCATAGGTCCAGATGAGATAATGAGTAACTTGGTGTTATCTGATTTTTTAAGCATGAAACTGACAAAATTATTAGCTGAAATTAATTTGCTCTGCATGTTAAAGCTTAACCTTTTATATCTCTAGCTAAAAAACAAACTAGATGTTGCTACTTTAGTGTTCTATTGATTTTCACTTGTCATAATGGTTTGTATTGTCAGTCAGCTGTATCTTCATTACAGTTCTGATTGATCTGCCATGGAATGCGTTTTAAGTGTACAGTAAAATCTGTCCAATGTGGTCATTAAAATAAGTCTTATTGTGGGTCTGAAAGGCAGATGGTAGCTTAATGTAGGTCAGAAGTAATTAGAAAACTCCACAAGAAGCTGTCTGCATTACTTTTGATAAGCCTTAAGCAACCACCTGCATAAGATGACTAACTACGGCCTACTCTGTTTACTTATGTAATAATATTGATCTGATTCTATAATTTCTGTCGTGTCCAAAAATTCTGTATTTATATGCAATTTACAATATTCATCTAATTACCATTGGTGACAACATTATTTGTTACATACTTAGGTTAAGGGATAATTTGTACTAGCAAGTTTGTTCTGATTTGAGTTATGTCCCCTATATAGAAACCTCTTTTACTTTGTTACAGAGGACTATGATGGAGCTCTTGGTGTTTTCACAGAAATGGCATACTTAGCCCAAGAAAGAGGAGGTAAATTAGAGCTATAGATGTTGTGTTAACTGATCTTTCAAAATTTTATATTTCACAGTCAAAACCTATCTTGCTTCTATTCATTAGAATTGCCTCTCACTAAATATTCACCATAAGCTTGACCAGTTTGAGTTTTGGAAAAGTCCATTTCAAAATTCAGCATTGTCAGGGTTAAATAATGGTCTGCATTACTCATAAGCATTTATAAGATTATAAAAAAAACACATTGAATCGGCCCTCCTGCAAGTGAAATTTTATCACCAACATTCCATAAAGACGTCACTCTTCTGGCACCAATTAGACTTTACTAATAGTGTAGATCTGGAACAGATTCTGCATTCTGTGTCACTTAAAAGCATTTGTAAGATAATATTACACTTTACAAATAGTGTAGATCTAGAAAAGATTATGTATCCTTGACCCAGTTACACAGTTAAAGGTCAGGGTTTACTATCTTTATAAAACAATCCCTTTAATAAAATCTATTTTGGATGCTAAGTGATTTTCATTTGCAAAAATAAATGTCAATACGCAATACTCACATTTGTCTTCAAAAATACAGTGAAGAGTGTCAAATATATTGGAACCTGATGAGACACTAAGTTATTTGACATCTCATCTGGGTCCAGACTGTTAGCATAGTTTATTAAGGAGTTTAAGAAGGAGCCATCTGATCAGGGTCTGCTCTATTTGCTTATAATATAACATAGATATGATTGTACAGTTTCTATCATGGCCAATCTTTCATATGTACATGTGCTATTATAACAATAAATCTAATTATTATTCATGATGTCATTAATTCTTACATGAATAGTCATGGAGTTAAGGGATAGACTAGAATCAGAATCACTGAATCATTCTTTGCATGTACTTTTAACAGGCTCTGCGGTGACAGGTAAACCATTAGGGGCCTATGCAGACATACTCTCCAGGTGTGAGATCACAAGAGTCCTACTTTTGATGTTACTACAGGTAAGTCTTGTATACATACAAACTACAGCTGTACAGTATAAGTTTTTAAACCTTTACATGATAAAAGCACATATTTATACAAACAGAGTTGACCCAGATCAGATGATTCCTGTAGGGACTCTCTGATCAGGGTCTGCTCTGTTTGCTTATGGAATAATATACAGTAAGACCTCTCTAAATCAGACGTTCAAATTAGTATAAATATTGGTCTTGTAGACAGGTGGCAGCTTAATGCAGGGTGAAAGTCATGGTTTAAAGCTCCTCTTTGAGCTTTCTGCATGACTTTCACTTTGCATTAAGCAGCCACCTGCCTAAAAGAATCTAAATTCTTCTCTTCTAGAATTCTGGTTTAGATGGGTTCTAATGTAGATTTGATTCTTGATGAGAGGGAAACTCTCTAATCAGGTGCTGCACTGTTTGTCACATTACACTTTTCTTTAGAAAAATCCCTAAATATTCACCTTAAGCTTGACCTGTTTGAATTTTAGAATAGTCCATTTGAAATTTCAGCATTATAAGGGTTAACTTACAGCCTCAGCAGTTTGGATCCTCATGACAGTTACTCTGCATCTCGACTGTCTGCATAGGTCTGCATAGGTCATCACAGATTTGCCATTGGCAGGGAAAGAGTTATAAGGAATTACTGTATTTATGATTTCTGTAGAAAAACTTATCTTATCTGTAAACCACAGCAAAGGTAGAAAACAGATATTGATGCCAATGTTCCCATTAAACTAATTAAGATACTTGGCATGATTTGCAATTGCCAATCATCCCATAAGATCAGCAGGGTTAATTTATTTTTTCTGTTTGATTTGTTGTCAGAGTTAATGAAATGATTTTCCTCAATCAACTGTTGGTTTAAGATTACATAATGAGAACAGATACAGCTAGAAAAATGCAAACTATTAAATGACATGATTTTTTCCTACTGAAAGGTGAATTATTGGATGTGATTCATCTTCAACATAATTTCTGCACCTTGAAAGATGGGTTTTGATATGATCATTTGTTCTAATGAATGAGCAGTTATTAATTTAACCCTTTATTTCATGAATATTTATGGCAGATTACACCCATTATGAATATTAATTGACTAATATTATATATTACAGAGGTCCAGTTAAGATGCATATATTAAAACATTTTCAAGAATAATTCGTTCATTTCTCCACCAAACTCTATGTTGTGACCACTCTTTAGAATCGTCTCAAATAGACTTTGAGAAGATTCTAAAGAGTGGTCACAACATAAGGTTTGGTGGAGAAATAACTATTTTAGTATCTGAGTATGCACATTTATCTGTTGCTCTGATATTATATAAAACAAGTGAGTACATCACTTTGTCAGATATACGTATAGACTCAGATCAAAGATATTCTATAACCCTTTACTCCATAAATACTTCTTTCTACGCCTTTGCAAACAGAGTAGAACCAGATCAGATGGCTCCTTTAAGAGCTACTACTGGAGCTGTCTGATCTGAGTCTTCTCTGTTTGCAAGGCATTAAAAGGAGTCTCTATCAGGTAAAGGGCTAAAACATCTTTTTTTTATCAACCAGCCCACACCACAGAGAATAAGGCCAGAACATGCCCAAACATTAGAGAAGTACGCCTGGGAGCTGACAGATGATAACACATCAGGTAATTGTTAACACTTAACCTCATATATCTTTGCAAACAGAATAGACCCATATCAGATGATTCTTGTAGGAGCCATCTGACCAGGGTTTTCTCATTTTGCTTTATATATGGAATAATATAGATTATATTCTACAGTTTCTGCCATTGCCAAAAATTTGCATCACAGCAAGTTCTAAACTGTTTGACAATCTAATATTTGGTTTCAAAACATCAACCCATTCCCTCATTTTGATGGTTTTTTTTATGCCTCAGTAAAAGTCACATTTTGAAAGCATTGTAATAAATAGAGCATTTACTCATATGGAGCTCCTATGGAGCAAATGCTCTACTTATCACAATGGGTTAAAAAATACACAATTCTAAAAAATGTCCTTTTTTGTTAGTAAATGCTCCATTTCAGTAGATTTATTCAAAGAGGTTGGGTCTTAAAATAGCCCATGAGGCAATCGTTAATATGACAAACAATGATTGTGCCATTGATAGTGACTTAGCATTGAAAGGGTTTATTTATTGTTTTAGAAACATTTTAACCCTTTTCTCGCTATTTGCGACCTGTCTTTCATTTTAGCAAACAGCTTGGATCTAGAAGAGATGCCTAATAACTCAATATCTCATCAGAATCCAGGCTGCTTAGCCCTTTGGCAATAGTTTCTCAAAAGCATAATCAAACCCTTTCCTCCATAGGCTATTTTAGATCCAACCTCTTTGGATACATCTACCGAAAAGGAGCATTAACTAGAGAAAAGGAAGTATTTAGAATTGTGTAATTTGAAACCATTGGGATAAATAGAGCATTTGCTCCTGTAGGAGCAAATGCTCTATTTATCACAATGGTTTCAAGAAGTGACTATTACAGAGGAGTAGAAAGGCGTATCTATGGAGGAAAGGGTTAAGAAAGTGCCTCAGATCCAGATTTGAGCAGGCTTTTTTTTCACAACGGTGATAAGATTTAGAAATAAATCACTTAGATATTGCAAACAGTTCAAAGCAAGACCAAACTGCCAATTTTGAAAAAAACAACATAAAATTGGTTTTGATAAGTACCAACAAGACAGGGTTGGATTAAAATATAGAAAACATTTCACAGATTGTTTAACCCATTACTCCATAAATACGCCTTTCTATGCCTTTGCAAACAGAGTAGACCCAGATCAGATGGCTCCTGTAGGAACCATCTAATCAGGGTCTGTTCTGTTTGCTCATGGAATAATAAAGATCTGATTCTATAGTTTCTGCTTTATCAAAAGATTGATGTATTAATAAATCATTAATAAAATTAATATAATTAATATTCATGACATCAACATTTCTTGCATTAATATTCATGGAGTAAAGGGTTATATATTCCTCTAACCTAGAACTCTGGTATTTGATGAATGTCTGCATCAGTATGTTGTCCACTACTTCTGCAAAACAGCCTCAAGCCTGTTAGTGATAGATGGCATATTGGAATTGCTTTGTCTATAGTACTCTGTTAACAATGCCTCTGTGGCCACCATTGAAGCAGGGCCTCTATTAAAGCAGCTAATATTATTACAACTTCAAATAGTCATTAATTGATTAACCTGTGAATGTTGAAACTGTTATCATTTTAAAAACATTTCCAATACTAACAGACCATGACTTGCATTTTATCAGAATCTGAACTTTTACTAGATGATCGAAGAATTGATTTCTTTTGCACCATTTCATTAACCCTTTCCCTCATATAAACGTGTTTTGACGCATTTGCAAACAGAGTAGACCCAGATCAGACGGCTCCTAGAGGAGCCGTCTGATCAGGGTCTGCTCTGTTTGCTTATGGAATTTGATAGATCCGTGTCTTTACCTTCTATAATAGCTACAATGCACCACCTTTCATATTTGATTATATTATAACTGTTTTGTTCATGAATATTCAATGGGTATTAAAATTTGGACTAAACATAGAACAGGGAAAGGGTTAACCATTATGCTACATGTTCATTGTTGATAAAATTTGTAAACAGATTGAACCCAGGTCTGAAGTGATATGTCAAATCTGGATCTAAACTGTTTTACAATTGGAATTTCCTTACATAGATGGAGAAAATAAAATTTGTATAAATGTACAGTAAAAACTCTCTAATGTGGCCACCAAAAAGATGTATTGTTCTGGATCATAAAGGTGGGTGATAGCTTAATGCAAGATGAAAGCTCCTATAGGAGCATTACTTTCATCCTCCATTAAGCAGCCATCTGCATTGAAAGATCCCCATATTTATTTATCATGTTGTCACTTTAGAGGGGTTCTGTTGTATATATACACAATCATGTATTTCAAAAATGAGATCAGATGCTCTGAGATGATTTTATTAAGTATGGTATGTGTTGATTTTAATCCTTTACCTGATGAATATTCATTTAAGAAATAATTATATCATGAATATTAATTAAAAAGCAAAATATTCTGGCATATGAAAATAGGAATATTTGGGTACGGCATATATAGAATCATATCTATGTTTTTCAATAAGCAAACAGAGAAGACCTTGATCAGATGGTTCCTACAAGAACCCTCTTATCTGGGTCTACTTTGTTTGCAAACATGTGAAGATGTGTTTCTATCAGGTAACATCTCCTTGTACAAGATGGTCTCTGGTTTTAATTAGCAGAAGTAATTTCTAAGTTTTAGCTTTCAGATGTGCTTTAGTTCGAAAATTGAGACGGTGTAAATTTCATTTTCAGCCCAATTTCTTGATGAGGATTTGTTCCTAATGCTCCAGTCTGTTGTGGTGAGCTGTTTGATATTTATTATAGGCTAGTCAGGCAGTTAACCTTTAGCTGATGAATATGCATGTCAGAAATAATGACATCATTAATATTTACTACCGGTAGCTGAATTTTTATAGTTGTATATGAACACGAGATTGTTTGACTTTGGCAGAAACTGTAGAATCAGGCGTATATATTTTCATAAGCAAACAGAGCAGGCCCTGATCAGGGTCTGTACCTTTACAGGTATTAAAAGGTACAGTAAAACCCCGCTAATACGACCACCAAAAAGGGGCATAATTCTGGGTGGCAGAGGCAGGTGGTAGCTTAATGCAGGACGAAAGTTATGCAGAAAGCTCCTATAGGAGCTTTCTGCATAACTTTCATCCTGCATTAAGCAACCACCTACTTTAAACGACATCAGTGGCTGTTTATTAAGTGGTTGCATTAGCGGGGTTTCACTGTATCTCTATCAGATAAAGGGTGAACATGGTACATGACAATTCCACACCTTATTCAGGTTTTGTGACATTAACTTCTTACCTTCAGTCAGACTGGTAGAGGACTATGCTGTACAATATTTGATCATTGTGTAATTGAGTCACAGATCACCTTCAAATATACTACAGTAGAACACTTCTAAACTAGATGTTCAATTTAGTATAAATATCGGTCTTGGAGACAGGTGGCAGCTTAATGCAGGATATAAGTCATGCAGAAAGCTCCTCTAGGAGCTTTCTGCTTGACTTTCACCCTGCATTAAGCAGCCATCTGCCGAAAAGTATCTTCTACTAGAATTTCGGTTTTGAGAAGTTTTACTGTAATCCTATATAGTATTTAGTGTACTGATTAGAGTCTTGTATAATTTTTTGTATCAGTAGATCACCTTATGATATGTACTGTTTCGAGTGCTTTATTAATCTTTTACTTCATGAATATTCATGTAAGAAATAATGACATCATGAATGTTCATAGACAACTTTTAATGATTGCATATGAAACTGTACTATTTCATAAGCATACAGCATAATCCTGATTTGACAGCTACTACAGCAGCCATCAGATCTGGATGTACTTTCCTGCAAAGGCATGAAAAGACGTCTCTATTAGTTTATCCTTTGCTTCATATAAATGCCTTTTCATGTTTTTGCAAACAAAACACAGTAGACCCAGATCAGGTGGCTCCTATAGGAGCCTTCTGATCAGGGTCTGCTCTGTTTACTTTAGACATGATATATATCAGATTCTACAGCTTTTGTCAAAGCAAAATAAATTCCTTGAAAAGTTTTCATTATAAAAATTCAGTTGATTATTTCTTACATGAATATTGAACAGGGAAGGGGTAAACCACCTTCATTATCCTTACAGATGGCATGTCAATCCCATGACCTTGAAGCCCTGGAGGCCATACAGCTGGAGCTGTGGCCAAAACTGAGCGCTGAACAGAATGAGCTCTTGTATCTAGTCATCAAAGAGCTGGCCCATCCATCAGGAGAAGGGCTGTGATGTATTGTAGAAATCAAGCTGAAGTATATCTGAAAACATCTATGTGCATTTTCTCTGATCTACCGGTCTTCTTATGAACCCGGCACCAGTGGGATGCACTCAAACTCAAAATAGTGACTTCAATTAGTCGTTTTTCAGGGTCCATACTTATAAGCTTTTAAGTTGAGTCTGAGTTTGTTCTCAAGCTTTTGATTGGTCAGATTTGAGCCAAAGGCTCAAATCTGACCAATCAAAAACTTGAGAATGAACTCAGACTCAACTAAAACGTTTTATAAGCATGGGTACTGGAGAGATCACTGAGATCACAGATATTGATGGTTGATGGTTGTAAAACAACTTGATAAAGATCATGTAATACAGCAGTTATGTTGTATAACCCTTTCCTCCATGAATATTCATGAAAGAAATTATGTAACATGATGAATATTAATTAGATTAATTTTTAAAATGACATACTTACACATGGACTGTTTGCCAAAGCAGAAACGATAGAATCAGATCTATATATCTGTAAGCAAACAGAGCAGACCCTGATCAGTTGGTTCCTATAGGAGCCGTCTGATCTGGGTCTACTCTGTTTGCAAAGCCATAGAAAGGTGTATTTATGGAGTAAAGGGTTAAGCTTTCAACCCTTTACTCCATGAAAATGCATGGAAAATATAATGACATCATGAATATTAATTGGGTTGATATTTATATCGGCATATGAACACAGAACATTTTTGCCATGGAAGAATCTACACTGTATATTATTCCATAAGCAAACGGACCACACCCTGATCATTTGGCTTCTATAGAACTGTTTGATATAGATCTAATTTGTTTACAAAGGGGTAGAAAGTCTTATTTTTGACGGTTAATTTTAGAATGTGACAGTTATAGACAAATTGCCTGTAACCCTATCCCTGGTCAGTATTTATGTAAAAAATAAGGAAGTTATGATCAATATGTATTAACCCTTCTCTTGCTGAATTTTGAAATACATTTCTCCTTCTTTACCCATGCCCTGTTGTATAATTACATATATCTTCACTGTGTACAAGTATTTCACTGTGCAATCACTGCTGTGGAGTGCACTGGTTGCACAATCAACTTGTAAATAGTGCAGACCCTGATGAGACAGCTCCTGCAGGAGCTGTCTCATCTGGGTCTTCACTATTTACAGGTAGGTATATTGACGCGAATAGCCAGCGAAGGGTTAAGTTTCACTATGGACTTACAAGTGAGAGGGACTTACAATTTGACTTTGACCATTAATGATGATTACTACCAGTTTTTCCAGTGTTTATTATAGTGCGTATTTGAATGATATCATTATCACTTGTTATCTGACTTCTTCCTCATGCATTCATGACTGTTGATCCTTTCCCATTTCAATATTCATGGAAGAAATAATGACATCATGAATATTAATTAGTTTAATTCTTAGAATGGCATTTATGAACACAAGACATGTTTAGCTCTGACAGGCAGAAACTGTAGAATCAGACCTTTATTATACCAAAAGCAAACAGAGTAGACTTTGATCAGTCGACTCCTATAGGAGCTGTCTCCTTAGGGGTCTACTCTATTTGCTTTTGAAATTATATAGATGTAATTCTACAGTTTCTGCCTTGGCAAAAAATCCTGTATACATACACTATTAGAACTATTTAGCTAACAATGTCATTATTTCTTAAATAAAGATTCATAAAGGAAAGGGCTGAATTAGTATTCAATCAAAGATTTACATACAAACGATTCATTCCAACTTTTAACATTCCATTCAGATTCAGATATCATCTTCTCATATGATTTTGTATCAGCGTTTGGAATCTATGGCTACCCTAATTGTCCTAAAAATCCAAACAGACAATATTTGGCAAATAGTGTAGAGCCTGATATAACTGCTGTGGAGGAGCACTTTGATCAGGGTCTCCAATATGTGCTACTCCGTAAGTATCATTAACCCTTACAATGCGGGAAATGGGTCACTGATGTCCTTTGCAAACAGTGAATACCCAGATGAGAGGGCTCCTAGAGGAACCCTCTCATCAGGGTCTGCACTGTTTGTCATGTTACTGTAGAAAAATCCCTAAATATTCACCGTAAGGTTGACCTGTTTGAATTTTGAAATAGTCCATTTGAAAATTCAGCTTTGTGAGGGTTAAAAGTTATCAAAATGGTTTAGAAAATTGACTTGAACTGCTTACAAACTGTTGGAGAGGGAAATTGGATGTCCAAATATTTAGGATAAATATGAAACACTAATTATCCAAAATATCGGGTCTGATAAACATAGATATATAGGAGCTGTTTGGGCATGGTCTACACTATAAGTTACTCCAGTAGTTTCATTTAAAATTAACAAATCAGTGTGGAATTGACATATTGTGATTTACAAACTATTTGACAAAGGGATATTGAGTACAGGAATATGTAGGATAAATATGGTAGTACAGTAAAACCACTGTAACCCTTTCCTCCATAAATACGCCTTTCTACGATTCTGGAAAAGTCACTTTATGAAACCATTGTGATAAATAGAGCTTTTGCTCCTATAGGAGCAAATGCTCTATTTATCACAATGGTTTCAAACTACAAAATTCTAAAAAAAAAAATCCTTTTCTCTAGTCAATACTCCTTTTCGGTAGATTTATTCAAAGTGGATGGATCTAAAAATAGCCTATGGAGGAAAGGGTTAAACCATAATTCTAGTAGAGGTGATACTTTCAGGCATGTGGCTACTTAATGCAGGTGTATGTCATGCAAAAACTCCTAAAGGAGCTTTCTGCATGACTTTCACCCTGCATTAAACTGCTACCTGTCTCCATTTATACTATTTTTAACATCTGGTTTAGAGAGTTTTTACTGTACTGACATTAATTACTTGACCACTTGGTGCTTGTTGGCTTCACTCAATAAAGTCCTGAGGGAAACAATTCTGAAGTATTTGTTGTCTGACAGTTATATGTGCAATATTTATTAAAAGATTTGTAAAACAATTTCAGTGTTTATTTCTTTTTAACATCCATATGTATGAAAATCAAAGAATGACAGAATGCACTAACCTGCTTTTGTTTTGAAAGAAAATTGTTATGGAAACTTGAAAGTAAAGCTTTTTGGTGATGGACAATCGTTGAAATATTTGTACACTGATAGCTAAGCCATTCAAAGTGTGTGGAACCTACTGACTTTTTTATGGAAGATATTTAGTGTGTTCCCTGTTTGCCATTCTGACATTATTTCAAAGGTTACACAAAGTAGAATTATTGGATTGATGTGCAAACACTAAAGTGAATTCCAAAATGAGTGTGCCTGAAGACTGGTGGCTGCCCAGTGCTAGTAAACTCTAACACAGACTTGACAGTAAAGATTATACACTAAAATCTGATAAGTACCCTAATCACCCATGGATAAACCTTTTACTCCACGAATATTCATGTTAGAAATAAAGACATTGTGAATATTAATTAGATAAATATTTATAATGAACATGAACATGGAAATCTTTGCCCATGGTAGAAACTGTAGAATCTATTTTTTATCATAAGCAAACAGCAGACTCTGATCAGGCGGCTCCTACAGGATTCGTCTGATCTTGGTCTTATCTGTTTTCAATGGCGTAGAAAGGTGTATTTATGGAGTAAAGGGTTAAACAGGAGTCTTAACACTTTACTCAATGAATATTTATGGAAAAATTATGACATTATGAATATTAATCAGCTGATTTTTATGTTCTGCATAAGGTGGAAGGCATATAGCCTTGCTCATGTCTGTCCTTATGTCTGTATATACGTATGTCCGTCCGTCCGTCCGTACTTACTAGTGTGACCAACTTCTCATACACCAATGGGAGAATTTACTTCAAAACTTCACAGATGAACAACCTTGATATGTAGATGTATGTACAGAAGGAATTCTTGCTCCGACCATTTTTACCAGAGTTATGGGATTTTGAAATTTTCTTCACTGTATACCAGTATAGCATATGATATATTGGAAAAAATATTATGTGTCTAGCTTCTCATACACCAATGGAAGGATTTACTTCAAACATTCACAGATGAACAACCTTGTTGTGAAGATGTACGCAAAGAAGAGAATTTTTATTCAGACCAATTTTGGGACTTTGAAATTTTCTTCACTATGTAACATATACTAACATATACATGTACATTGTAGTGAAAAAATCTTGTATGTCCAACTCCTCATACATCGATGGAAGGAGTTGCTTCAAATTTTCATAGATGAACAAAGTTAATATAAAGATGTACTTAAAGAAGGAAGTATTGATCTGTCTGTTTTAACCAGAGTTATGGGACTTTGAAATCTCTTCTCTTTATAACATCGTGAAAAGTGCTTGATTTAGAGACAATATCGCTAGGGGGCATCCATGTCCAGTTTATAATGGCATATAAAAACACAAATGTTTGGCCATGGTGGAAATTATAGAATCGGATCTATATTCATAAGCAAACAGTTAGCAGATCCTGATCGGAACCATCTGAACTAGATCTACTCTGCAAAGGTGTATCTATGGAGTAAATAGTTAAAAAGCAGCTGTTTGCTTCTTCCTGCATTAACCCTTTACTCCATGAATATTTATCCAAGAAATAATGACATCATAAATATTAATTACATTAATTGTAATAGCTCATGCGCACAGGTTTTATTTGGCAATGGCAGAAACTGTAGAATCATATCTATATTATATCATAAACAAACAGAGCAGATCCTCATCAGACAGCTCCTATAGGAGCCGTCTGATCTGGGTCTACTCTGTTTGCAAAGGCATAGAAAGGCGTATTTATGGAAAAACAGTTAAAGACCCAGCATTAAGCTTGTTTTTAATGGTTGCTTTTGTCATGTTTTACTGGACATGTAGTGGATAGTTCACTACATAAGGCTCAGGTTGAAATGAATCAGTCATTTGATGTTGGACTAAAGCAAACTATCTATTGCTATGACATAATGTAAAAGAAATATTGATGAATCTAGACTATCAATAAATAAATATTCTTGCTACAACCCTCATGTGTGATTCTTACTTCTAAATCATTGAAGCTTTTGAGAAGATACTGTTTGAGTGTCAAACAGGCTAGATCCTGATGAAACACTGAGTTACTCAGCTGTTTGCAAATGGCAGGAAGGTGTCAATGGATATGATGAGCGTAAACCCTTATCCAGGTATGCCTGATCTGAATGGTACTATATTTGCAAACAGCTTCGATCCTTATGAGACACCAAGTAACTCTGCATACCATCAGGATTCACGATGTTTAACCCTCAGTTAACCCTTTCCTTCATATAAATGAATAGACCCTGATCATATCCTGTAGGAGCCGTCTGGTCAGGTCTGCTCTGTTTGCTAATACATGTAGTATAATATAGATCTAATTCTTCAATTTCTGCCTGAGCCAAAACATATGTGTTATGATGGAATTCAGCCGATAAATACATGTATTCATGGTGTCATTATTCCTTGCATGAATATTAAACAGGGAAAGGGTTACCTGTTTCTGAAAAGCATCAAAGAATTGGAATTTAGTGAAATTGTATGATGTCTAAGTTTGAGCAGACATTTTTTTCTTACAGCAGGACAAGAGTTAATTTTGTTAAATAAATGATGATGTAAGCCCTCTTGTAATAAACACTTGTCTAACCACTTAACAATAGTCACGAGATAGATCATCAGTTTGTTCAGATACATGTGCCTCTTAGCAGTATTTTTGGTTTTCCTGTTTGAATATTGAATTGAATCTGATTAACCCTTTCCCTTACAGAGACAATTTTTCGAACCTTTGCAAACAGAGTAGACCAAGATCAGATTGTTCTGTTTGCAATGAAAATTATAAATATCTGAGTTTACAGCTTCTGTCATTGTGATAAAGGGTGGAATCTGGTAAGAATATTCATAGAGTAAAGTATGAACCATTTCCCCTCATATAAACACATTTAAATGCATTTGCAAACAGAGTAGACCCATATCAGACAGCTCTCATAGGAGCCTTATGATCAGGGTATGCTCTGTTTGCTTATTGAATTTGATAGATCTGTTTCTTTAGTTTCTAAAATGGCTACAATATTCCAACTTCCATATTTCATTATAACTATTTTGTCCATGCATATTCAGTAGGTAGTGAAATTTTAAATAAACATAGAACAGGGAAATGATTATTCATAATCCATGAACAGGGGAACATGCATGCGCTTGCAATGAAAGTTAACATTTATATACTGTGTTTATTGATTTTCTATGGACATGGGGATATGCATGTGCTTGCTGTGAAACTTTATCCAGATCGAGGGAAATATTTTAACCGTTTCCTTATAGACTTAAGAGCTTTCTGATCAGAGTCTGCTGGGTTTGCTTAAACCTTTTCCCCATATATATGAATTTTAATACCTTTGCTAATGGAATAATATGGATATAATTCTACAAAATTGAAAGACTAAATTGTGCAAGAACATGCCTCTGGATCAAAGATAATATTTCAAGTATGTTTCCTTATGGACTTTAAACCTTTATGCATAGATATGCCTTTTAATGCCTTTGCAAACAGAGTGGACCCAGATCAGCGTCTGCTCTTTTTGTTTATGATATAGATATGATTCTACAGTTTCTGCCATGGTCAACAATTCATGTGTCCATGTTCTAAATAACAGTTAAATGTGAAGATGTGCATTCAACCATTGGTTTTTAGCTCACCAGAGAACAAAGTGCTCAGGGTAATCTTTTGTGAGCGCCTGATGTCCATCACCCGCTGGCGTGGGTCGTCAAGCGTCAACAATTTGAACCTTTGAAAACCTTCTCCTCTGAATCTACAAGGTTCTCAGCTTTCATCTTTGGCACATAGCATCATAAGTAGGTCCTCTACAAAAGTTATATAAATTATGCCCCTGGGGTCAAAATTGGCTCAGCCCCAGGGGTGGCCAATTTTCAATAGAAACATAAAGTGAAAACTGAAAATCTTCTCCTCCGAAACTGTAAGGTTCTCACCTTTTATGTTTGAAACTTTGAAAATCTTCTCCTCTGACACTAGAAGAATCATATATTTGGCACTTAGCATCATATTCAGGCCCTCTACAAAAGTTAGGGTATTTAGGTATCAAAAATTAATTGTAGGTGTTTCAAAAGAGTTGGATGCTGTGGTAATGGAGTGATGGTCTATGACTGATCATGATTTTGATATTATTCGTTTTTGCTGAAAAATTGGTAAGTAGGGATATATGGGTATCCCGAATGTAATGGCAGTTATTTGAAAAGTGTTGGTTGCCCAGGTAACCCAGTGATGGCCTGTGATTTGTCGAAATTCAGATATTTTGCTTGTCAATACCTGTTGTCTATTTTATTTGGGGGACATTCTGTAAGCTGTAACGCATTCCACTATAATTAGATCTTGTTTCTTACATGAATATTCATGGAGTGAAGGGTTAAAGGTTCTGAATGGTTTTCCATTTTCAAGTTACAGACTTTTAATTTTGTGTCCATTGCCATCGAGATTTTAATACATGTATTTGTAACTAATCTTTCATTCAAATATAGTTTGTTTTATTACAGTGGGCATGATTCTTTTTCATGAAGCAGCTTGATTCTATGTTTAGTCATTATATTTAACCCATTCCCACATATTGACGCCTTTTGACGCTTCTGTAAAAGACACTTTGTGAAACCATTGTGATAAATAGAGCATTTGCTCCACAGGAGCAAATGTTCTACTTATCACAATGGTTTCAAAACTACACGATTCTGAAAAATTCCTTTTCTCTAGTTAATGCGCCTTTTTGGTAGATTTAATCAAAGGGGTTAGGTCTAAAAATAGCCTAAGTGGGAATGGGTTAAGCAGTATTTTTTTACACCAATTTCGCTCAGTATCTCTACCTAAGGTGTGCCTACATGCAGTTCACTGCTGCAGAGCCAGAAAACATCGGATAATAAAAGTTGAATGTAGTCAAATGGTTACATTAGATACAACAATTGGTGGGAGAATAAAACTAGCAGTTGTTTTGGTTAAGGGCCAAAACTGAAATTGCCTATGCAGCTACAATTACTTGTTGCAAATGGTGTTTTACTTCATAACATCACCATAGATGTTAGAACTTTCCCTGTTCAGTGTTTATGAAAGAAATAATGACATCATGAATATTTTATAATCTTAACTTTTGAAGTGAATTGTTTGCTTTACAAGAAATTGTATAAACTACAATCTATATCATATCAGAAGAAAACACAGCAGACCCTATACGGGCTGTCTGACCTAGGTCTACTCCATTTGCAAATGTGTGAAAAGGCATTTATATGAAGGAAAGGGTTAAATTGAGATGTTCAATATTTAATATACATGTATTATGTTCTTTTATTTGGTTTTCACCATTAGTCAAACTTTTGTATCAGTTTCTTTGAATTAATTACATCAACCCTTTTACCTCATAGATACACCTTTGCAAACAGAGTAGACCCAGATCATAATGGCTCCAGCAGGGGCAGGCTGATCAGGGTTTGCTCTGATTGCTTATGAATGTCAGTTTCTGCCATGGTCAACAATTCATGTGTCCATGTTCTAAACAACAGTTAAATGTGAAGATGTGCATTCAACTCTTGGTTTTTAGCTCACCAGAGAACAAAGTGCTCAGGGTGAGCTTTTGTGTTTGCCTGATGTCCATCACCCGTCGGCGTGGGTCGTCCAGCATCAACAATTTGAACCTTTGAAAACCTTCTCCTCTGAATCTACAAGGTTCTCAGCGTTCATCTTTGGCACATAGCATCATATGTAGGTTCACTACAAAAGTTATATAAATTATACCCCTGGGGTCAAAATTGGCTCCGCCCCAGGGGTGGCCAGTTTTCAATAGAAACATACAGTGAAAACTGAAAATCTTCTCCTCCGAAACTGGAAGGTTCTCACCATTTATATTTGAAACATAGCATCATGTTCAGGTCCTCTACATAAGTTATATAAATTATGCCCCTCAGGGGGTCAAAATTGGCTCCACCCCAGGGGTGGCCAGCTTTCTATAGAAATACATAGTGAAAACTTTGAAAAATCTTCTCCTCTGACACTAGAAGGTTCTCAGCTGTCATATTTGGCATATAGCATCATATTCAGGTCCTCTACATTAGTTATATAAATTATGCCCCTGGGGTCAAAATTGGCCCTGCCCCAGGGGTGGCCAGTTTCCTGTAGAAACATAAAGTGACAACTTTGAAAATCTTCTCTGAAACAGGAAGGTTCTCAGCTTTCATATTTGGCACTGCACTGTAGCACATGGTATATCATATCAGAAGAAAACACAGCAGACCCTATACGGGCTGTCTGACCTAGGTCTACTCCGTTTGCAAATGTGTGAAAAGGCATTTATAGGAAGGAAAGGGTTAAATTGAGATGTTCAATATTTAATAGATTATGTTCTTTTATTTGGTTTTCACCATTAGTCAAACTTTTGTATCAGTTTCTTTGAATTAATAACATCAACCCTTTTAACTCATAGATACACCTTTGGAAACAGAGTAGACCCAGCTCATAATGGCTCCAGTAGGGGCAGTTTGATCAGGGTCTGCTCTGATTGCTTATGAATATGTCTGATTCTACAGTTTGTGTTATGGTAAAAAATATTGTGTTCATATGCCATTATAAAAATGAATGTAATTAATATTCATGGATTCATTACGTCTTACATGAGTTTTTATAATGGCATATGAACACAGGAATTATCAGCCATGGCAGAAACTGTATGATTAGATCTTTATAATTTCATAAGCAAACACAGCAGACCATGACCAGCAGGCTCCTACTGGAGCTATCTGATCTGGGTCAACTCAGTCTCTATTTGCAAAAGCATCAAAAGGTGTATCTATAAAGCAAATGGTTAAACAAGACTAAACAAGCAATCCTCCAACATGTTCTGAGACAGACACCAGCTTACGTCCATTTAACCCATTCCCTTATATTAATGCCTTTTGGCACCTCTGTAAAAGGTACAATTAGATATTATTGTGGTAAATAGAGCATTGGCTCCATAGGAGCACATTTTATGCTCTATTTATCAAAATGGTTTCAAAATTACAATTTTAAAACCTTCCTTTTTTCTAGTAAATGCTCCTTTTCAGTAGATTTATTCAAAGAGGTTGGGTCTAAAAATAGCCTATAAGGGAATGGGTTAATGTAGCAAGGCAAATTGGTATCATCATATACATGTTCAGAGTAGCCCTTATTTTCAGTAGGCTGGATCACATGACACAACAAACACCTAGGATTTGTCATTCAAATCTGTATTAAGTAACAAACAATACATAGTATGTTAGACTGTAAAAAAATATACAAAACATAATACAAACCATGAATACAACATCAACGTTCTGCATAAATGTATACGACAGACTGTATAACCCTTTAACTGAGGAACATTTATGTGAGAAATAATAACATGCACATTCATTAAATTTACAGGAATTTTTGGCCATGGCAGAAAGTGTAGAATCAGATCTATATTATCCTGTAAGTAAACAGCAGACACTGATCTGAGGGCTCCTACAGGAGCCTTTGGATCTGGGTCCTCACTGTTTGCAAAGGTGTCTCTATCAGGTAAAGGGTATACATGGTCTTGTGCTATTGGTCAACAATTACAACTCTGCCTTCCCGGCAAATACATGAGTACCGCTAAGGGGGCTCAATCCATATGAAATATGTATACATTGCTGACCTAGATCATAATTATGCTACATTTTCTGAACTGTTTACAACTCAGATCCTTCTGTGATTTGCTTACATGCCAGACAAAAATGTAAACCGTGATCAGATGCCATATTCTCAATGCAGCAAATGATCTGGGTCTTCAAGATATGCAAATGCCCTATGGTTCGAAATCCCACAGCTGTATTCAAACTTACTTATTACCAACAAATGGCAAGTGTTTATGGTTCACAGTTCAAAACGAACAGAACTACGGATTTCTACAAGTGATTTGGTGGAACAACCAATGGACACAATACAAAGGCATTATTATACAACCAGTACAAATCATACAAGCTACAATATATTTGTGACATAATTTCTCGAAGAGAATTCAAGTGGATATCTATGTAAAATGATACTAAAAAATATATGGCAGACAACCCAAAACCTGTAAAAAAGGCAATTGGCATACAATGACTATTAACTTCTGTTAACCCATTACCTCATAGGCTATTTTTTTAATCTAACCACTTTCAATAAATTTACAGAAAAGGATCATTAACTAGAGAAAAGGAAACTTTAAGAATTTTTAGTTTGAAACCATTGTGATAAATAGAGCATTTGCTCCTATAGGAGCAAATGCTCTATTTATCACAATGGTGTCACAAAATGACTTCTGCAGAGTCATCAAAAGTCGTCAATATGACGGAATGGGTTAAGACAGAAATTGTATTACACTTGAAATTAATTCTGCCTCATTACTTGCTGATGATACTACTACCTTTTCTTTCATAATAGGAATTATTGTCTAGAAGAGATGCTCATTAATTAGCTTACATGAATCTAGACTTTGTTGACCCTTTCCTTCATATAAATTGTTTTCAAGCATTTGCAAACAGAGTCAATCCAGATCAGACGACTCCTATAGGAGCCATCTGGTTGGGGTCTGCTGTATTTGTTAATGGAATTTGAAAGATCTGTTTCTTTACTTTCTAAAATGGCTACAATTTTCCATCTTTCAAATTTCTTTATTTCTTTATAACCATTTGTCTCTGAATATTCAGTGGGTATTGAAATGTGTAATAAGCATAGAACAGGGAAAGGTTTAACCCTTTCCCTGTTCTATGTTTATTTCAATTCTCAATACCTACTGGATATTCATGGAAAAAATAGTTATAATGAAATATAGAAGGTGGAACATTATAGACATTTTAGAAAGTAAAGAAACATCTTTCAAATTCCACTAGCAAACAGAGCAGACCCTGATCAGACGGCTCCTATAGGAGCCGTCTGATCTGGGTCTACTCTGTTTGCAAATGCGTGAAAACACGTTTATATGAGGGAAAGGGTTAATATACCATGTAATTAATGGAGGTATTTTAACACTAGTAAATGCCTGTAAGAGCTGTCTGTTTGCTTACATAATTCATTATACAGATCTGATCAAACAGCTTATCTATGCAAAAAATTCCCTTGAAATGTTTACATTATAATTTTTATAAAGGCTGCTGTAAACACTGACTAGATTGATAAAACTTCAAATATATTCCACATTTATTTTAAATATTGCCCTGCTTCCATTCATTAATACTGGCTTTCAAAGTTTTAATACTTATTTCCTTGAACTGAAAATTAGACACTGAAGAAAGAACTCTTTCCAAATATTACAAATTGTAAAAATAATGCCAAATAAAATGTAGAGACTATAAATCATGGACTTAGTTCAAAACTATTGTAATTACATTCTATGGGGGGGGGGGAAATAGGAACAGCCTTTGGAAACAGTTAGGATCCAGATAAGATGCAGAGTAATCCAGGGTCTCATTAGAATCCAAACTGTTTGACACTCTGATTGTGAATTCGAGAAGAAATACAAGAAGACAATTTGCAAAAGCTTACAGATATAATTGTACATGTATGTACATTTGTACTGACAATAGTTTTGCACTAAGCTCTCAAAATCTTGTGTCTCCCTATAGTGGGACACAAGCCATATAAAGGTTTACAGTGTAGCACTGTAGACAAAAAAATCTGCATACTCAAAACATTTGCAATAATATATATGGCAAAAACATAGTCAACAGAAATACATGTATCTCATTTATATAGGATCGCAGTATTTCGGTAGATTTTAGAAAAAGTAAAAACCTTCTAAAATTAGTCTTGACTGAATTTTGCCTCCCATCTAAAAGAAATTTATATCACATACAATTTCTAAGTTTTCTAACAAAGGAGCTAGCCACTTAAACTTTCTCAGAGATTCATACAAACAATGCTTTTGACTAGTTATTTACAAACACATGTATAACACAGCTGAATATACCACAGTAGCTCTGACCTTAACAAAGGCACGTCCAGAAATCACGCTTGAAAAACAAACTAACGCACACCTTCTATGATAAACATTACCATTCTGTTATAGTCATACTATGTCACAACAATGCTTCAGTGACCACTAATGGGGTCAAATTCTGGGCCTTATATGCAAATGGTAGCTTAATGCAGTACAAATGTCATGCAACAAACTTCCTAGGAGTTTTGTACATTACTTTGTCCTGCATTCAGCAAATGTCTGCTTTCTAAGACTCCTATCTTACTCAGTAAGAGGTCATTTAACCCTTTACTCCATGGATATTCATGTTCATTTAACCCTTTACTCCATGGATATTCATGTAGGAAATAATAACACCATAAATATTGAGTAGTTTATTTCTTATAATGACACATGAACACAGGAAATATTGGCAATGGTAGAAACTGTAGAATCATATCTATGTTATTTCATGAGCAAACAGAGCAGACCCTGATCAGACAACTCCTATAGGAGCTGTCTGATCTGGGTCTACTCTGTTTGCAAATGGTGCATTGTGCTTACATGAACACCAAAATGCACTACAGCCTCCACATGCTGTTGACCTTGTAAATGCATAAAACTGCCTGCCCCTTCTGAACTTATGTCAGCCGTGACATTGTTAAATATGATCTAATACGTAACAAAACATTGTAAAACGATGTGTCTCATAAAAGCCTACCTAATGGTATTATGAAGTATCTTTCTCAAAGTAACAATACCGCTGAGCACGAGATTTTCATTTTTCCTATCTCCCCTGGAAGAGAGTTGAACACTGTGTTCACAAGATAGCTCAAATATTAGTATTACCCTGCATTTCTTTTTCCTTTTTGTACTTAAGTCATGACCTTTGAAAACTACATGAATGAGGATGAGATGTCATCAGGATCCAGACTGTTTGGCATTAAGACTGTTGTAGATGAAATCTCTAGTTTGTTAATACTTTACTCCATTGGATATGCCATTTAACAACTTTACAAATAGAGCAGACTCGTCTGCTGTGTTTGCTTATGGAATTTCGTAGTTTGGTATTCGTAATGTCATCATTTCGTATATGAATATTGACCGAGTAAAGGGTTAAACAAGAAGACTACACCTTGTACAGAAAATCCTTTAACACAATATAATAACTTAACACTTTGTCTACTAAGGGACTGTCATTAGCACACAGTTTAGATCCAGATAACACACCAAGTAACTCAGCACCTCATCAGGATCCAAGCTGTTTGAAACTTGGTCAATAGTTTCTAAAATTCAGAAATTACAAATTACAAATTATTTAAAATTGTAATAGTAATTGCTTAAATGACCACAATTTTTTATGGACAGATGAAAAAATGCTAAAATGAACAGACTGGTTGAATTGTAGTAATAACGAACCCTATTCAGAAATGATACCTGATGGAATGTGTACATAGTAAGTACAGATTATGAGATGTCAAGCAATTTAAATATTGCAAGCCAAGCTCTAAAAATTTGGGTAAAATATTTTCACTCACTTGAGTAAAATAGTGTCTATATTTCCCCCATCAAACCATAGCTTGGTGAACATTACTCATTAAAATCACCTCTCTGGTGATTCTAATGAGTACCAATAAGACTGGGTTTGGCCTAGAAACAACAGATCTGGATAAATCAGTACCCCTCTTATCTACAGCTCCATTGGAAGACCCTTTTGATTAAACATAGGTTCTAATAAGAGCAGCCATTTAACATAAATGGCTACATTGGTAGTTAATTATATATCACTGTTTGCCCTATAATATATTTTGTAGATAGTCCCACTTAAACATTTAGTGCCCTATACACTGTACTTAAATTGTTGATTACCTTTTGAAAAACTGTGGATCAAGACAAAGCACTGGAAAACTCAGCATCTCATCAGGATCCAAACCCTTTAATCCTTTACTCCAAGAGATAATGGTATCATGAATATTAATAAGTTGAATATTTATGAAATATTACCACAGTAATTGTTGGCTATAACAGAAACTGCAGAATCAGGTTTATATTATTTCAAAAGCAAACATAACAGACTATGATCTGGGTCTTCTCTGTTTGCTAAGGCATTAAGAGGCATATTTATGGAGTAAAGGACTAATACACTAAATTCTCTAATTATACATGTATCAATATACTGCAAAGATGTAGAACAAATAAATACTATGAGGATCAATCCTTTACTCCATAAATACGCTTTTCTACGCCTTTGCGTACAGAGTATACCCAGATCAGACAGCTCCCATAAGAAGTCTGATTAGGGTCTGATCTGTTTGTTTATGAAATAATAAAGATATAATTCTACAGTTTCTGCCATGGTAAAAAAATCCTGTGTCCATTTACTATAATAACAATTAATCGAATTAATATTCATGACATCATTATTTCGTGCCTGAATATTCATGGAATAAACAGTTAAAGCAGTACACAGTTTCATGACACAATAGCTTGGATTACAAAGGGATGATTATATAAATACATACATACATAACAGACGTACCACTTATCTGTGGAATGTAGAATAGGCCCACTGACATTCAACACTTTCCTAGAGATAATTTTCCATAAATAACTCCCTGTCTGGTCAGCCAGCAAGAAGTATTAGCCCTATAAATATTATGCCAATGGTTTCATTTATCTATAAGCTACCACCTGTCTCAACCCTTGCCCATATAGAAATACTTTGCAAACAGAGTAGATGCAGATCAGACGGCCCCCGCCCTGTAGGAGTCATCCGATCAGTGCGTTCTAATAGCTTATCAGGGTCTCTCATGACTTTTTTTTCTTTGCGCCATTACTTCCGCCAAATGAGAAAAACTTGTGCAAAATAAGAATTTTGTTTCACCACTTTGGATCTGTTGGAGCCAAAATTAGAGCCAAAGTTTTCCTTCAGATTCTATGTCATGAAACCTTTGTTCATTCTTGAAAATGTTCAAGCTAGATTGAACACTATATACGGTGCAATGTAATAATGCTGAATCAAAACAACTATTTGTACAAGTGTAACAGCTAAACATTATGTACATAAATATGATCATCACATGATTTTATGTATACATGTACATTTGTGTATTATATCATTCTTTACATGTAACACAACAGTCACCTGCTAAATTGGTCATTTCCTTTTCTTTAATTTTTATGTGAAATACAGAGGTCCAGATAAATAACTTCTTCATTGCTCCACTCTTTAGATTCGTCTATAAGAGACGATTCTAAAGATTGGTCACAAAATAGGGTTTCGTGGAGAAATGACAATTTTAGTATCTGAGTAGGCACATTTATCTGTTGCTCTGAAATTATAATCAGAGTATTATACAATCTGAACCCTAATGAGACACAGAGTTACTTGGCATCTGATCTTGGTCCAAAATGTTTGCATAGCTTATCATGAAATCACCACTTATAGACCAACGGTGTTACCTCTTCAACGGTTTGTGAATACATGTATTTAAATATGGCTCTATTTTTATAACTTTAAATTAGACTAACATAGAAGTAAACGATGTATACCTTGAACAAACTGCACCTTTGTGAGCCATATGACCTAGGTCTGTACTATTTTCTGTCCCAATACTTATGGTCAACAGGATACAGTTTAATGCAAACAGCTCTCCTACTTCTATAAGTCTTCTAACTACCATAAAATATTTAAATCAACAGTTACTGGTATTCAGAAAAAAAAAATTAATTTACAACTTACAAACAGGAAACATCAAATGGTATTAACCTATTCCCTCATAGGCTGTTTTTCTCTTAATAAATCTAATGAAAAGGAGTGTTTACTATTGAAAAAGAAAAATTTAGAATTGAATAGTTGTGATAAATAGAGCATTTTCTCCTACAGAGTGGCGTCAAAAGGCATTAATATGATGGCTGAATAAGTAAAACTGCAATCATTTTGATAACTCTGAATTAGACTGATACAATAGCATATAGTGTAGACCCTGGTTGATCTGGGTCTGCAACATTTGCCTAAGTTTGTCTGGCCAAACATGTAAGGTATTTAGGGTAGGAATGATAGAATTATTCCTCTCCAGGTCAGTTTGAACTGGGTCTACGCTATTTGCCTGGGTACGTAAGGGTAATTACAGTATGCTAATATCCCTTAATTTACACTTATAGCAATCCTTTGTATGTTTTGACACTTTAGTTGCTGCTGCAGTTTTTCAGGCAGGTTCACCTTCTACTTTGAATCTCACATTTCTACACTGTTAATATACAGTACCATCTCTCTACAATGGCCACCAAATAAAAGACATGGTTATCCTTAACCCTTTACTCCATAAATACACCTTTCTACCACTTTGCAAAATGAGTAGATCCAAATGAGACGTCTCCTGTAGGAGCCGTCAGATCAGGGCCTGCTGTTTGCTTTGGATATAATATACATATGAATTTACAGTTTCTGCCATGGCCAAACATTTTTGTGTCCATGTGCTATTATAACAATTCATCTAATTAATATTCATGCTGTCATTTTTTTCTTACATTAACATTAATCCTTTCCTCAATAGGCTATTTTTAGACCCAACCTCTTTGAATGAATCTACCCAAAAGGAGCATTTACTAGAGAAAAGTAAACTTTTATAATTTTGTAATTTGAAACCATTGTGATAAATAGAGCATTTGCTCCTATAGGAGCAAATGCTCTATTTATCACAATGGTTTCAAGAGGCGTAGAAAGGCGTATTTTTGGAGGAAAGGTTTAATGAAGTAAAGGGTTGATGCTTTGCCTCATCAGTATTCATGTAGATTATTATAATTGTATATGAACACAGGAATTTTTGGGCATGGAAGAAACAATAGAAACAGAGCTATATGATTCCAAAAGCAAACAAAGCAGACCAAGATTGATGGCTCCTGCTTGAGCTGTCTGATTTGGGTGACCTCTGTTCGCAACAACATGAAAACGTACAGGCTTAAAAAGAATGCAGCTGCTAATTGCAGGTGGAAAGTCATGCAGAAAGGTCTTAAGGGAGCACTCAGCATAACTTTCATCCTGTGTTAAGCTACCACCTGTATGTAAGACTCAAAATTAGACCTATTTTGGGTGGCATTTAACTGTATTGTAATAGACCAGACTGAAGTACAGTCCAACCTGCTGTAAGTGGTCAGTCTAGGGAAGTGGCAACTTACAGCAAGTGACCACCTAAACCAGGTGCATGTTACCAAGCATACTTTCGAGTAATTATGACAGGCATGTAATTAAGTGTACAGCAGTATACTAATCAATATTTATAAAGACCGTTCTGACCTAAAGTGCTCGTAATAATCGCAAGTCATATTGAATTATTGGCCTTGTTTGGCGTTCTTAAACTTTTTGTTCCTTATTCAAAAGTGTCAGTTCTCTCATTTGAGTAATACACGTTCCAGTGTAATTCTAATTTGCCTTCGAGGCAAAACTTCTAAACTATGTAGCAATGTTTGACACAAATGGTTTCCCGAATACTCCTTCCACGAGCATTTACTTGTAGAGCGGAAGACGAGAATCAGCTGTGTGATTACATTCCTGGAGAATTCCGAGTAGAAGGTAAATCCCCAATTAATATGGCGTGAACAACCAATGCGCTTTGTAAACAAACAAAAGAAACTCTGATAAGGGGTCTAAATGGGTCATGACTGTTAGTAGTATGCATTCAAAGGTGACAAAATGTCTGATGTTGCCGATCGATAGCCATGAAAATTGTTTACATGCTTTGCATTTGTAGGACACCCGGCCTTTTACACCAGTGTGTATAATGCCATTTGGGATGAAATAGACTGGCCGATGGCCGCGTTAGGCAGGTGACCGTCTTTACCAGGTGTAATATATAGTGTTTTCATTGGGAGGGTCCTGTAGTGGCTGCTTACAGCAGTGTGGCTGCTGATACAAGGTGACCACTGAAGCAGTTTAGACTGTTTATGATCTATTGAAGTTCTTGTGCTGCTTTTAAACAACTAGTCTCAACTCACGTCTTAGTTCACAGGAACTTCATAGTCATTCACTGGTACAGGTGGGAGGGGCCGCCCCTTTTGACTCTCCAGAACCTCCAGATTATTTGTGTATATGTGCATCTCCACATTCTTCTGTCCCTCTTTACACACAGAGTCATTGTTCTGTTTTAGTGCAGCTTCTTTTTTACACAATGACGGTTCAACATACTCGTTTGTTTGCCTCTCAACGGTAGCAGGCATTCCAAATCCATCAGCTCCAGGTTTGACTGGTTTCAGATCATTAACATCTTTTCCAATATTACTTGTTGTGTTTTGTTTAATATTTGACGAATCTGCATTATTGCTAACACTTCCATTTTCATATTCTACACTATCCAATGAAGCGCCACTCATTTCAACATATTCACTTTCACTTCGTTTAGGTTCTGTTGCGGAGGAACAATACCCAGATGTTGCACCAGAGGCTTCACTTTGAACAACTGACAAATATCCATCGGCCATGTCGTCAACGTTTGCTGTGCCACCTGTGTACATGAGATGTGATGCCTCAGTATTGTTCAGGCTGTTAACCCCATGGTCAGACTCTTTATTTACCTCATCATAAATTCTAGTTACCTCTGAAGGGTCAAAGTACAAATTGCTGGCAGGGCGCGAGGGCACATTATTACCTTGACCCCCATTGTCGTTACTGCGTGAGATGTCTTGCATAATAGTGGCATATCCTGCATTCTGGAATCTGACTGCTGGCCGCTCAGCATCAGCCTTCTGGTATTCACTACAATACAAACACAACACAGACATTAGTTGAGCCATGAGACAAATAAATTCTTTATTTTGCAAACAGTCTCAAGTTTTTAACTTTTCAAAAGGTCATACATGTACTAGGATAATAGCTCTCCACAAGACAATACTGACTGCTTATCCATTTACTCCATGAATATTCATGTAAGAAATAATGAATATTAATTAGATTATTTTTCATAATGGCAAATGGACACAAGAGGTTTGGGCAATGTCATATCTATATTATTTCAAAAGCAAACAGAGCAGACCCTGATCGGATGGCTCCTATAGGAGCCGTCTGATCTGGGTCTACTCTGTTTGCAAATGTGTAGAAAGGTGTGTTTATGGAGTAAAGGGTTATGCTGATGTTGCAGTATGTAAAGTATGATACAAAATCTACCACTAAAGATGTAAAACTTATGAACAAAGTAAAAGTTACACACTACAACCACACTATGACTAACATAATTTTTTTTATAATTTTACAAAATACATGTACCCAAATAAAACATGTCCCCACCCCAAAAACAACAGACAAGTGAATACAAATAGAACAAAGTTAAACTTTTATTTAGCTTTCAATTAACCCTTTCCCATTTGAATAGCCATGTAAGAAGTAATGACATCATGAATATTTATTGGCAGAGTTTTTATAATGGCATAATTATGTACTGAAGAAACTGAAGAGTCAGGTCTAATTATCTTACTATATTTACGGTATATCATTATACTCTGCTCTGTTTCCAAAGGCATACATGTATATCTACAAGACGAATACTGATGCAAGGCATTGGATCGCCGCGAAATTTGTGTACAAGGAAGGTTTTTAATAAGGAACCACATGTTTTGTTAAGACAATTGAAATACAACATTTCATTTAAAACTTAACGAGATATGTAGCCTCTAGAGTGTAATGACGTAGTGACCTAGTTTCGAACCCGACATGATCCATATTTGAACTTGACCAAGATTGCATGTGGACAAACATTCTGATAAAATTTCAGTAAGATCTGATAACATTTGTAGCCACTTGAGTGTGAACAAGATTTTTCTATGATTTGACCTAGTGGCCTAGTTTATGACTGCAGGCGATTCATATTCGAACTTGACCTAGATTTCATCAGGGTCAATACACAAACCAATTTACTTAAAGATCAAGTGCAAAATGTGGCCTCCAGAGTGTTTAGGATTTTGTAAGATTTGACCTAGTGACCTAGTTTTTGACCCGACATGACCAATATTCGAACTTGGCGTAGATTTCATGGAGACACATTCTGATAAAATTTCAGTAAGATCCAATAAGATTTGTAGCTTCTAGAGCATTAACAAGATTTTTCTAAGATTTGACCTAGTGACCTTGTTTTTGAGCCCAGGTGACCCATATTCGAGATTGACCTAAATTTTATGCAGGGCAAAACACAAACCAATTTACTTAGAGATCAAGTGCAAAATGTGGTATCTCAACGGACAACAGACGAGGGACATCCAACGATCCTAAAAGCTCAGCATGAGCACGTCGTGCTCTGGTGAGCTAAAAAAAAATGAGGATAAATGAATATCCTACTCCCCTTCTCTAAAAAGGTGATAATAAAGAGACAAGGCTATAAATTAAAAATATAGTCATTTATTATGAAACAAATAATATGTAAACAAGAAAATATACCATGGCATGCTGATAAAGAACTCTGTTGCAAACTGTAACAAGTAAATACCTGGTAAAACTATTATGACATATGCATTGTTGGAAGTATCACATGAAACTTGACACAAATATCTAGGGCGGTCATTGATTGGTTCAGAGGCATATTGACGATACCAAAACGTAAGAGGATAAATATTTTATCCCGTCACTACAGCCGCTAGTGACGTAATAAAGGGGTAGCATAATTAACCTAAGTTTATATGTACAGTAGAGGTTTATTTGTATAGTAGGTGTAGGAATTTCTTATTACAACAGGAACTATTTTTAATTTTTCTATAAATTTGTTTTACCAAAAATAACGTATAAGTTGAAAGAAAAAACACTTAATATGGATAATTATAATTAACTATCCCAGTAAAAACCCAAACCGTCATTAAAAAAAATAGAAAGGAAAAAGAGAGGAAAAAAAGCTTCGTCAGCGGTGAGAATCGAACCAGGGCTGACTGCACGAAAGGCGACCGTGGTAACCACTACGCTATCAGGCCAGACATACTTCAATGGAAATTGAAGATGTATATAAAGTTATCATGCTACTATATTGACGACTTTTTTAAATAAAAAAAATAAAACGACTTTTTTAAATAAAAATAAATAAAGCAATAAAACTTCATTAAAACATTTATCACTCTCATGATAATTTAATCAATAAACTCTTACAAGGGGGTGATGGTCATAGACCTAAATATAGCCTGTTCAGTTTTATTAACGAGTGACGTTAGCCCTATCTAAAAATAGAAACCGAGACGACGGAATTCGATTTTGACCATGTAGAGCCTCCGGTAGAATAATAACCATGTCTGTTTGAATTAACATATCGACTGTCGATTCAAATGATCTTATTTTTCAAATTCGAGCACGTTTTCCCGTCTTGTAGTCCCATCTACAGCACTAACCTATTATTCTCTATTAGGATATATCGCTTTCACATATAAAGGCACTAGCAAAGAGTTTGAATCTATTCATGACTTAACATGTGTATATCACGTGTATAAATATACTGATGTATGTATTACTTTTGTCGACATTTTTGGACAATAAACAATGGTCATTAAACAAAACTGTAATATGTCAAAATCTCTGAAGGGCATAATTTAGAACGAGAGCACCGCAAACAGGTGCACGACTACAGTTTTGACCCGGCTTCAATTCTGCGACTTTGACCCGGCTTCATTTATGTTTACAAAACTGTTTTTGGCATTTAATGTCGATACTTCGACGAAAAAAGTGTCATAATTATTGTTATTATTGTACATTTGTTTGATAAATTTCTTTTTAAACATCGTATGAAGGTTTTTACATCACATATTTCACTACATCAATAATGCAGATAGAAACTATTCTCTGCCACGCTCTCATGTGCCAATTCATTTGGTTCTCCTCACCGATGTACGCAGAATAGACTTTGTAAAACTTGTCGCTACCCCTCCTACATGGGTAAATACTTTTGAACATTCCATTAGTGAACGCCGCTCATGCGGCGATCAATGAGGGAAAGCATCAAATGGGACTGGAAACTAGGTCTACTCTAAAATTCTGTAAAACAATTTCTAAAAATCTGTGAAACAATTTTAAGCAGTTTGAGAATACAAAATTAAAGGATAGCCCTTGGAATGTGGGAAACAATTCTAATGGCATTTGCAAACAGTGAAGACCCAGATGAGTGGGCTTCTCTTGGAGCCCTCTAATCAGGGTCTGGTCTGTTTGTCATTAAAAATTCTCTCACAAATTATACTCTGACATACTGAATGGACTTTATTGTGAAGGTATGTTAACCCTTTCCTTCATATAAACACATTTTCTCCTATAGGAGCCGTCTCATTGGGTCTGCTATTTGCTTTTGACATGATATAGATCTAATTCTACAGTTTTTGTCACAGCAAATAAAATTCCCTTGTAAAGTTTACATTATAAATATTGAGCTAAAAATATTCATGAAATCATTATTTTTTACATAAATATTAAACAGGGAAAGGGTTAAAATTTGGATGACCCATTCCAATTTGAAACTTCAGCATTTAAAAAGATTTGTTGTAATAATATTAAATTCGTTATAACCCTTAAGTGTCTTTACATAATGAACATTTAAGTAAGAAATAATGACATCATGAACATTCATAAGATTAAAAGTTTTATTTATGAAAGCAGGAATCTTTGGCCATGGCAGAAACTGTTGAATCAGATGTACATTTGTATATCATTTCATAGGCAAACAAAGCAGTCACAGCTCAGACGGGTCTTACAGGAGATGTCTGATCAGGGTTTACTCTGTTTGCAAAGGTGTTTAAAGGCTTATCTATGGGATACATGGGATAATACAAATATTCTAAATTAATGTACATGTAGGTGTCTTTGGTTACAAGTGCACCCACTTCCTTCTTCAGTTTCGGATAAACAAAATTTAATATGCCTTCTGTGTCTGCATGTAATGATACGCAGATAATTTAATCTATTACAAGAGTGTGTGGGTGTTGAACTTTATGCATTAAATTTGGGCCTTGGCATAAACTGCAGAATCAGATCTATACGATATGTAAACAGAGCAGACCCAGATCACACAGATCTTACAGGAGCAACAGAGTAAAAGGAATAAGACCAACATCATCCTGAATGAAAACTGAGTTGCATCTAATCTCTATGAAAACAATTATGTTCTTTTTAACCAGTGGTTTATTCTTTATTTAGAAGCTGGCATCATGTCTGTGTGTGATGTTTGTGGCAATTTAAGTGTAAGATCATTATCTCTGTTTTGACATCTGGTTTCAATGTTCTTGGCTAAAACTGTACCATTCTTTTCACAACATTGAACTGAAAACCCATCAAAGCATACACACAATTTAGATGCAATTTAGTCTTGTACCTAAACTTTAAACAGTCTAACACTAGATTTTATTTAAAAATTGTGAAAAATACATGTTTCACTTCATGAAAGAATTTAAGCAGAACTTTCTTTTGAAACAAGGTGGTAGTTTTCAAGATTTGGGCCCATTGCTGTTGGGTCAATTTAAGCTGTGATCATTTACAGAGTAAGGTTACAGAGTGTGAGTTGCTGGCAAACATTTTTCCTCAGTTCCTATCTTAACCAGTTGCATGTTCAATATTCATGACAGATTAATATTTATTAGCTGAATGTCTATACATTTTATAATCACATACATGTACACAGGATTTTTGGTATTTGTAGAAACTGTAGAGCAAGATCTATTATAACTTCATAAACAAACAGAGCAGGCCCTGGCCCCTGATGAGACGGCTCCTACAGAAACCATCTGATCTGGGTCTCCTCTGTAAATGTGTGATAAGGCATTTATATGAGGACAAGGGTTAAGTTGTGATCAATTACAAAGTCAGGTTACAGAGTGTGAGTTTCTAGCAAACATTTCCTCTCAGTTCCCCTAACATAACCCATTGAATGTTACCATGATTACCCTTAGACTATTTAGGATAAGCAGGATAGGTAATTGTGGTAAAAATGTTGTCTGCTACAATTCTTGCAATATTTTTCCTTCTATTTCTTCTAAAAGTATGTTAAGTGTGTCAAATAGTTTGGATATTGATGAGACAGAAAGTTACTGTAATATTTACGTTGGTCATTAACCCATCCCCTAATAGGCTATTTTTAGACCCAACCTCTTTGAATATATCTATTGAAAAAGGAGCATTTACTAGAGAAAAGGACTTTTTTAGACTTGTGTAGTTTTGAAACCATTATGATAGATAGGAGAAAACTTTAATGCTCTATTTATCACCCATGGTTTCAAAACTGACAGTCAGACTTTTATAAAAGGTGTCAATATGAGGGAATGGGTTACACTGCATGATAAGAGTTGAAACAACAAGTAACCATGTTTAATTCATGAACCCTCACTCATAAAATATCTGAGAAAATTAATGACTTTCACAGCCTTGGTGAGGGCTAATATTCAGAAGATGAAAAATTGTAGAAATTTTGCTGACACTAGTGATTTTTTTTACATATTAGTTATTAACCCTATGCCTAACAGAGTCACCTTTTAACACCTTTGCAAACAGAGTAGACTCAGATCAGATGACCCCAGCAAAACCCTTTACTCCATAAATGCACCTTTCTTTGCCTTTGCAAACACAGCATACCCAGATTAAAGGGTTCCTGTTGGAGCTGTCTGATCAGTGTCTGCTCTGTTTGCTTATGAAATAATACAGAACTAGAGGTTTTTGTCACAAAAACGGATGTCTCCCCTCTAATAAAAGTAATATGTAAAGGGAAATCACTAAAAATGTTATGGTCTTGATGAATGATACTTCCCCTCATTATGCGTTTTCCACACTACATTTTTCAAAAAAAAAAATGATAACAGCTAATAACTCCAAAAATATTGATACCAGATTAATGGCCCTTGTGCATGACACTTACTTTCATCATGCTCTTTCCAAAAATAAAATGTCATTCCAATAGCATCAGTCGAACAGGAGTTATTGATCGGCCAAAAAATGTAACAAAGGGCAATAACTCCAAAAGTATTGAAGCCAGAATTATGGCCCTTGTTCATGACACTTTCTCTCATCATGCTCTTTCCATGTATGAAGTTTCAATACGATGGCAAGAGCCATGTAGGAGTTAACGTCCGGACAAGAAAGAATTGAACAAATGTACAAGGGGCAATAACTCTAAATTTATTGAAGCTCGAGTTAAGGATCTTATGCATGACACTTTCTCTTATTATGATCGTTCCATGTATGAAGTTTCACTCCAATGGCATGTGTCACATAGGAGTAATCATCCGGACAAAAAATTGTGATTTATTTTACAAAGGGCAATAACTCCAATATTAGTGAAGCCAGAATTATGGACCTTGTGCATGACACTTCCTCTCGTTATGATCTTTCGATATAATTATGAAGTTTCAATCAACTGGAATCAGGCATATAGAAGTTATCGTCCGGACAAAAAAGTGTGATTTTTTTTTACAAAGGGCAATAACTCCTATATTAGTGAAGCCAGAGTTATGTACCTTGTGCATGACACTTCCTCGCATTATGCTCTTTCCATATATGAAGTTTCAATCAACTGGAATCAGGCATATTGAAGTTATTGTCCGGACAAAAAATTGTGATATTTTTTACAAAGGGCAATAACTCCAATATTAGCGAAGCCAGAGTTATGGACCTTGTGCATGACACTTCCTCTCGTCATGATCTTTCCATATATGAAGTTTCAATCCAATGGCATGAGCCATATAGGAGTTATCGTCCGGACAAAAAAGTGTGATTTTTTTTACAAGGGGCAATAACTCCTATATTAGTGAAGCCAGAGTTATGGACCTTGTGCATGACACTTCCTCTCATTATGCTCTTTCCATATATGAAGTTTCAATCAACTGGCATCAGGCATATTGAAGTTATCGTCCGGACAAAAAGTGTGACGGACAGACAGACAGACAGATGGACGGACGGACAGACGGACAGACAGACAGACAGACAGACAGACAGACAGACAGACAGACAGACAACTCTCACGAAAACAATATGTCTCCCCCATATAAATATGGGGGGAGACATAATTATCTACAGGTTCTGGCATGGTCCAACATTCTGTGTCCATGTGCCATTATTAACCCTTTAGTCCATGAATATTCATGAAAGAAAAAATGATATCATAGATATTAATTAGATTAATTTTTATAATGGCATAAAGAACACCAAAACTTTAGGCCATGGCAGAAACTGTAGAATCATATCTATTTTATTTCATAAACAAACAGAGTAGACCCTGGTCAGACGGCTCCTACAGGAGCCATCTAATCTGGGTCTACTCTGTTTCAAAGGCGTAGAAAGGCGTATTTATGGAGTAAAGGGTTAAAATTAATCTAATCTGCCAAGGGTCCTCCTGGTGATGTGAATTAAGGTCAGACCCTGTTTACATCTCTGCCCTACACGCCCCATGCAGCCACACAAGGCTTAAAGTAACCACTCCTATGACTGTCTTTGAATTTGTTATCTAAACATTTATCTTGGGAAGAGGAGCTTGTCAGAAATTAAAATCTGTCAAGGCTATGACCTCTGGCACATAGATGTAATGTATGCCACATGTTTTTGTGGTCACAAACTTGCTTTCACCTTGCATATAAACAAAGAAAAGTTGGTAATGGATAGGCTAGAAAGCATCAACCTGACACAATTCATCTTTTTTTCTCGTACAGTAAACAACACTATCATAGTAAAACTTACTATTATTTGTACTTGTTTTCAATGATTGCAATTTCCTGTTCTCACAAATAAATATATACCAAGAGGTTTAACCTCATGAATATCCATGTAAAAATAATGTACTTGATTTTTTATAGTGGTTTATGAACCCAGAAGTTTTAGGCTTTGGCAGAAACTAGAAATCATAACCAAACAGAGTAGACCCTGATCAGACAGCTCCTACAGGATTCACCCAATCTGGATCTACTATGTTTGCTAAGGCATTGAAAGGCATATTTATGGAGTAAAGGATTTACAAACAAGAGATGATTGTAAAACATGTATACCCCCCAGACCTCCTGACCTTTGACTTTGTAACCTCAAAAACAATAGGGGTCATCTAGTGGCCATGACTAATCACCATAGCAAGTTTGAAGATCCTAAACTAAATGCTTGAGCAGTTATTGATCGGAAACCATTTCACCAGTTAAGGTCATGGTGACCTTGACCTTTGACTTAGTGAGTTGAAAAACAATAGAGATCATCTAGTGGTCATCACCAACTACCACAGCAAGTTTGAAGATCCTACGCTATAGCATTTATCAGTTATTGATCGGAAACCGATCTACCAACAGACTGACCCACGTGCAAAGCAATATATCCCCATTTTTTTCAAAAGGGGGTATGAAAATATTGAAACATATAGCCTTCTTTCCACAAAATGATATTTAATCAATTTGCTAAAGAGGCACTTAATAAACAGCAATACCTAGTGTTGAGCAAGACATGAGGGGTCCTTGCAGTAGCTATATATTGCTGACTTCACAAATTATCTTTTTACTGAAACTCCCTTAAAATTAGTTTTAACCAAGTTGTTACAGTACTTACTGTTTTCTATACAGGTAGTAGGTGATGGATGTCACAAGAGCCAGGAGAATGACACCTCCGACAGCCAGGCCCAGCACTGTCACTGCAATAAACACAAACAGAACACATGTAGAATACAGGCCCAGTACTGTCGCTGCAAAACAAAACACAAACAAAACACATGTGGAACACTGTCCCAGCACTGCCACTGCAAAAACAACAACACACACACAAACAAAATACCCATAGAATACAGGACCAGCACAGTGTCACTGTAACAAAATAAACAGTGCCTGTAGAATATAGGTCAAGCACTGTGACTGTAACAACACAGCGTACCTGTAGAATACAGGCCAAGCACTGTCACTAACAACACAAACAGAGTACCTGTATAATACAGGCCCAGCACTGTCACTGTAACAACACAGGGTACCTGTAGAATACAGGCCCAGCACTGTCACTGTAACAACACAGGGTACCTGTATAATACAGGCCAAGCACTGTCAATGTAACAACACAATGTACCTGTAGAATACAGGCCCAGCACTGTCAATGTAACAACACATGGTACCTGTAGAATACAGACCCCGCACTGTCACTGTAACAACAAAGGGTACCTGTAGAATACAGGCCAAGCATGGTCACTGTAACAACACATGGTACCTGTAGAATACAGGCCAAGCATGGTCACTGTAACAACACAGAGTACCTGTAGAATACAGGCCCAGCACTGTCACTGTAACAACAAAGGGTACCTGTAGAATACAGGCCAAGCATGGTCACTGTAACAACACATGGTACCTGTAGAATACAGGCCAAGCATGGTCACTGTAACAACACAGGGTATCTGTAGAATACAGGCCAAGCATGGTCACTGTAACAACACAAACAGAATTACAGATCACCTGTAGAATATAGACCCTAAAATCTATTTTGTCATAGTGACCTTTGTAAAGTAATTTGCGAGCAAACAGTGCACCGACACTGATGAGAGCTTCGTCTTAAGTCTACCCTGTTGGCCTATGTTCCTTTAACCCTACCCTTAACATATACTCTTTTTCAAGCCTTTGCAAACAGAGTAGACGCAGATCAAATGGTTCCTGTAGGAGCCATCAGATCAGGGTCTACTCTGTTTACCAATTAATTTTAATAGATCTGACTCCACATTTTATACCAATACCAAAACATCTTATATACATAACTATGTCATAATAAAAACTCAGCTAATAAATATTCATGATGTCATTATTTCTTAAATGAAATTTCAACTGGGAAAGAGTTTATAGGACATCTGGCAAAGAAGGGCTAAAAGGAGCAAGATCTGTTTATTCCTGGTTTCATTCTGTTTGGCAGAGGTGGTTTTGAGGCATAGAACACCTTCCCAGTTATTGAGAGGAAGTGCAGCATGCCACCACTCCTACTTCTTATGAAGGCAAACACATGGGTATTTGTCGTGTTAGATAAGTATGTGCACTTCTAGCCAAAAATAACATCTTTATCTCTGAATCAACAGATGTATGGAATGCAAGTTTGACAATCTGAGAGGACTGATGAATACCACTGAAACTAATTCATCAAGTTTACAAGTACATTTAAGTTTTTAATCCTTAACTTGATAAATGTTCACTAAGTCTCTGTCCATTATGTGAATAATAATTTCATTTGTGAAATAAAAATAGAACAATTAGGAAATTTATTGGTATGCAAATGCTAGACAATCATATGTGTGACATATGTATAACCCTTTACTCCATGAATACACCTTTTTCTATGCCTGAGCAAACAGAGTAGACCCAGATCAGACAGTTCCTATAGCAGCTGTCTGATCAGGGTCTGCTCTGTTTGCTTATGATATAATATAGACATGATTCTAGTTTCTGCCATTGCCAAAAAGGTCCCATGTACATGTGCTATTATAACAAATTATGATTAATAAATATTCATGACATCATTATTTCTTACATGAATATTCATGGAGGAAAGAGATAAAGATGGAATTACCAATTACAGGGTTTAGAATATCTGGCCTATCACTCAGCTTCAAATTATCTGCAATGGTCATCATAAATTCCCCTTTAACCCTTTCCTCCATGAATATTCATGTAAGATATAATGACCTCATGAATATTAATTAAATTAGTTTCCTATAATAGCACATGGACACAGGAAGTTTTCACAATGACAGAGAATGCAGAATCATATCTATAATATATCATAAGCAAACAGAGCAGATCCTGATCAGACGGCTCCTACAAGAGTCATCTGATCTAGGTCTACTCTATTTGCAAAGGCGTAGAAAGGCGTATTTATGAAGGAAAGAGTTAATAGTGTAGTAACAATAGCTTGATTTATATGAATTATATGGCTGAAGCATTTTAACACTTTACTCCATTAATATTCATTTGTAACTTAATGACCAGCTATTTACTGGATTTTACAATGCCCAAAGAACACAGGGGAATTTGTTTTGACATTTCAGACACTGTACAATCAGATCTTTAATATTCCAAGTAAACAGAGTACATGTGTAGACTAGACCCTGATCAAAACAACTTCTGTAGCAGCTCTCTGATATGAGTCTACTCTGTGTGTGAAGGCCTTAAAACGTGTATCCATGAAGTAAAGGGTTACCATTCAAATATCTCAGGCCAGTTCGTTCTTGATAATTCTAAGCCTTTACTCCATAAATACGCCTTTCTAAACCCTCGCAAACACAGTAACCGTCTAATCTGGGTCTACTCCATTTGTAAAGGTGTGAAAAGGCATTTATAAGGATCATCAGTATCTACACTGCTTGACACTTTTGAGTTTTAGCAACACAGATTGATTTTTAAAAAAAAAAATCAAATCAGGATGATAAATTTTGCAAGAAGAAAGTTACTTAGTGTTTTGATTTGAGGGTTAAGTCTACTCAGTAATAAAACAAACTTACCATATTTTAAAAGAAGATTCTTTCAGGTGGTTGCTTATTGCAGAATGAAAGCTAGGAGATTTCTGGATTGCTTTCCGACTGCATTAAGCTACCACCTGTATTTTGAACAATGTATCCCCCCACACACACATACACGAATATTGCCAATATAAATTTGACCCATAATTTGACCTTTTACCTTGATATATGACCTTGACCTTAATAGGTCTCTCCTAAAAATGTTCACCTCCATAAGTTACACATGCATGCCAAGTTTGAAGTGTGTATGTGAAATGGCTACAAAATTATCCACAAACATTAAAGTTGTCCACAAACCAAACAACCAACAGACAGACAGAAAGACTAACAGTGAGGTCAAATACAACATGCCCCCCCCCCCACCTTAATCGGGGAGGGGGGCTCAAAACCCCATATTACTTCATTCAATTATTGCAATAGGAAGAATACAGTATACTCCAAAACATTATGTTTTTGTCTGCTGGCATTGGAGTATACTGTATTTACATAATGTGCTACTGATGGTGGGTAGTTTTTACGTCTAACAGGAATTCCCTATAGTTTTCCTCATCTCACTTGCCTGCCATTACCCTGTCATATGTTATTAGTAAATTGGAACTCATCATCATTACCTCTAGCTGGTATTGCCCATCCCTTGTGTACTCTATACAATACCAGAGTCAGTATCATATAGGCAAACAGTATAGGCCCAGAATAGTCAGCATCCACTGAAATGGGCTGTATAATATGCTTGCTGCTCCAGATATTTAACCCATTACCCAACACAAACATATTTAATTTTCACATCGTAAACCAAGATCCTGTTGGAGCTGTCTGATCATTCTTACTTAAATTTCAGACATGAGAAGGTTTGAGGCAATCTATATACAGTTAAACCTCTATAAACTGGACATCCAATTTAGTATAAATATCAGTCTTGGAGACAGGTGGCAGCTTAATGCAGGGTGAAAGTCATGCAGAAAGCTCCTCTAGGTAAGTATCTAAATTCTTCTCTACTATACATGTAAGTAGAATTCCAGTTTAGAGAGGTTTTACTGTACAACACCTATAGAATTTTCAGACATAAGAAAGTCTGATGTTATCTATGCTTACCCCCTATTCACCTCTTTAACTGTTTATTCAATAAATACACCTTATATTGCCTAAAATTGCAAACAGAGTAGATCCAGATCAGACAGATAATGATCAGGGTCTGCTCTGTTTGCTTATGGAATAATACAGATCTGATTCTACAGTTTCTGGCATGGCAAAACTTTTCATGTATTAACATGCCACAAATTCATCTAATTAATTTTCATGGTTTCAATATTTCATGGACTGGAGGATTGCAGAAGTTACTGCTTTAACCCTTTCCCTGTTCTATGTTTATTCAAATTCCAATACCTAATGAATATTCATTAACAAAATAGTTATAAAGAAATATGCAAGGTGGAACATTGTAGACATTTTAGAAAGCAAGGTAACAGATCTATCAAATTCTATTAGCAAACAGAGTAGACCCTGATCAGACGGCTCCTCTAGGAGCCGTCTGATCTGGGTCTACTCTGTTTGCAAATGTGTGAAAACGCGTTTATATGAGGGAAAGGGTTAACCAAATGGTGACAACACATTTAATAATAGATGCGTTTGTGACCAGCTTGTAATAGATGCGCTTGTGACTGCTTGGCAATGACCCAAGTAAACAGAAAAGAAATTCTGTAAAACCACCCATAAAACAAAATGCCAAATGGTATTTCACAGATTTTTTCCTTGGCCATCTGACATTTAAAATCACATGCTTATAATATCATTCGTCTATTATAAAATTACTGGTATTTCTAGTTTGCCTTGACCAAGTTTATGCACACAATTTCTGACAAATGCCTGAAACAAAAGCTGTGCTGTACATTGGGCAATATTGAAGTACAGCTGCATAACAAGATGCCCCAAAACAAACAACAAAACACATTACAAAGCATAGGAAGAAATGCAGCGAACATTAAACTGCATTAACCCTTTGCTCCATATACATGCATATACCTGTCTACGTCTTTACAAATTGTTTAGACCCAGATCAGACGGCTCCTGTAGGAGCCATCTGATCAGTGTCTGCGCTATTTGCTTATGGAATAATATAGATCAACTCTAGTAATTTACTCTACAGTTTCTGCCATGGCCAAAATCTTGTTTTCATGTGCAATTATATAAACTAATCTAATCAATACTCATGATATCATTTTTTCTTACATTAATATTCATGGAGTAAATGGTTAAAATTGGTATCAGCCTCTGCCTTAACTATCACCTTGAAGATAAAAGGCACATTAATGGCGCTTGAAGGAGCTGTTTGATCAGGGTCTACACTATTTACTACTACATTAGTCTAGTTTAATGTTTTCAAAATGGTGTCAACTTGTTCAGTTTTACAAACCAATGGTGACTGGAAACAGAGTGTCCATATACTAACTTGGTTATTAGGAGCTCAATACAGGATGAAGAGTTTACCCTTCACTCAATATCTTTATGCCTCTGCAAACAGAGTAGACCCAGATCAGACCAACTCCTATACTAGGCTTACTAGCCATCTGATTAGTGTCTCAGTCTGCCCTGTTAGGTTATGTTTTTTATATAGATCTGATTTTACCATTTCTGCCATGGTCATACTTTCCTGTGTTCATAATTTTATGCCATTATCAAATCTCATATACATGTAATTAATAGTCATGGTATGATTATCTCTTACACAAATCTTCATGAAGTAAAGAGTTAAGAAACATTTTGCTTTCAGACCCCTAATCTCTATTTGTTATGTTGTTGCTTTAAACCTATCCCTTATATAAACATGTTTTCACGCCTTTGCAAACAGGACAGACCCAGATCAGACAGCTTCTATAGGAGCCGTCTGATCAGGGTCTGCTCTGTTTGCTAATGGAATTTGATAGATGATTCATTACTTTCTAAAATGGCTACAATGTTCCACCTTCCATAGTTCGTTATAACAATTTTGTTCAAGAACATTCAGTAGGCATTGATATTTGGAATAAATATAGTGCAGGGAAAGTCACTTTTTGAAACCATTGTGGTAAATAGAGCATTTGCTCCATAGGAGCAAATGCTCTATTTATCACAGTGGTTTCAATACTACATCATTCTAAAATGTTCCCTTTCTCTACTAAATAGCCTATGAGGGAAATGGTTCACCCCTTCCCTGTTGAATATTCATGTAAGAAATAATGTAATCATGAATATTTATTTGTTGATTTTTTATAATGGCATAAATTCCACATGAAATGTTTTGGTAATGGTAGACACTGCAGTAAGATCTGTTATAATTTCATAAGCAAACACAGCAGACCCAGATCAGACGGCTTCTAAGGGAGCCCTCTGAATCATGATCTATTCTGTTTGCAAAGGCGTAGAAAGACGTATTTATGGAGTAAAGGACTAACACTCCTATATTGTTTTGTTGAAATTTTTGTCAAATGTTACTGTGTAGAAGGATTTGTTTTATGCTGAGCCATTGCTATAGGTAAAACTGTTCTTACCAAAATCATCCTTTGCTACAAGGGGTGACCCGTCGCCCGTATGACTCATCTGGTCTGTGTGGGATTGCAGGAAGCCTGAAAAAGACAAGCCAACACAAAATATCAATCATGCAACAGTCTATATTCTATGACTCAGTGAAAAATGTCTCAAAAAAATTATCATAAGTATCATATCAATAAAATATCAAAGATGTTTCTAAAAATGTGTTGAATCAACAATGTAGACACCTAACAAGTCCTTAACCCTCTACTCCAAGAACAGTGATGTAAGAAATGATTTTTAAAAGTAATTCATAATATTAAAGTATTATGATCTGGGCCTAGATCGGTTGTACTGTCAAACAAATTTGTATCACACTTTTACTACCCACGTTATATGGTTTAATATCACTTCACGATGTAGTACCAAAATCAATATCAGAACTGTGGGCGGGACCACTAAGCTTGACTCAGTTTATGCAGAGTATGCATTCAATAAAACCTGATACCAAAGTGAAATCATTATCTAACAATGGCTGTCTATGAGTAACAACACCTTACTAGCCATCTGATCAGGGTCTGCTCTGTTTGCTGATCATGATGGTATAATATAGTTCTAATTCTACAGTTTCTGCCTGAGTCTAAATGTCCAGTGTTCTTATGCCATTAGGTAAAATAATCTAATATTAACCCTTTCCGTGTTCTATAGATCTTTATTCCAAATTTCCATATCTACTGAATATTAATGCACAAAATAGTTTCAACGAAAAGAGGAAGTTGGAAAATTGTAGCCATTTTAGAAAGTAACGAAACATCTTTCAAATTCCATTGGCAAACAGAGCAGACAATGATCAGATGGCTCCTATAGGAGCTGTTTGATCTGGGTCTTCTCTGTTTGCAAAAGTGTGAAAAGGCCCGGAAGGCGTTTATATGAAGGAAAAGGTTAATGATGTTATTACTTCTTACATGAATGTTCAACAGGGAAAGGGCTAGTAAATTGTATAAGTTGATGAATATTCATGAAGTAATCAATTCAATATTCATTAGAAAAGGGTAAAAGGTACAATAAACTATACCCGACTTCTTCAAATAATGTATTTTATTGAGGAAGAAAAAAAACTATCAGAAGATAGGTCGGTGAAGTTAGGGGTTTAATACTGAGGACAACATCTTCAAGTGATCCTGACTTTGTAAACACTTGAAAAGTAAATATTTGGTCAAACTTCTGACCTTACATACATGTGACACATTGAAAGTTTAAAGTCCTATCCACAGGATTGGCTTTATGGACTATATGGCCAAAGCTATAAATAACTTTATCCCTTTGCTTCATATAAATGCCTTGTAACGCCTTTGCAAACTGAGTAGACCCAGATCAGACAGCCCGGAGCCTCCTATAGGAGCCGTCTGATCAGTGTCTTTTCTGTTTGCTAATGGTACAACATGATGTACAACATGATCTTATTCTACAGCTTCTGCTTGAGCCAAAATGCCCTGTGTTCATACATGTGTATGCTAATATAAAAATTCAGCTAAGAAATATTCATGATGTCATTATTTCTTACATTTGTGAATATTTAACAAGGAAAAGGTTAAGATACAAGCGTGATGTCAAGTTTTGGAAATTGTGGGACATACTACTTACAGTTTTAACCTCACTTGAGCCATCTGATCAAAGATCCTAAGAGGTAAAGCATTGAAGGTTACCTAGCTATACTAGTGTACTACTAATTGAAGCAGTTGCCATTATTTGAAGATATCAACAATGTAGCAAAATAATGTAGAGTGAGAAGATACTTAGTACCAGAGCTACAGATAAAGGTGCAAACCCTATACTGTGACCACTCTTTACAATCATCTCAAAGAGACGATTCTAAAGAGTGGTCACAGTATAGGGTTTGGTGGAGAAATAAAGGAGCTCTTCTTGAAAATGTTTAAATTTACACATCTTATCTGGACCTCTGCTCTAAACTGTGACCACTCTTTAGAATCGTCTTGAGTTGTCACAGAATAGGATTTGGTGGAGAAATAAAGGATCGAGCTATTCTTGAAAATGTTTAGATTTGCGAATCTCATCTGTACCTCTGTAGCATACTGCACCACTTACAAAGGTTTTCACAAGTGGCTGGTGTCAAGGATGACAAACTGTGAAAGAAGGAGGGCCACTACTTAATGAAAGAACATGCACTTGAAATTCTGTGAAACACTTAACACTTTGTATACTGAGCAATATGTCATCTGCAAAATTTATCAATAATCATCTGTTTCAATTCTCTTCCCCTTCTTCCCTGTATCTTATTGAATAAATAATCTGGATTCTGACGTTTCATCAAATTACTTATAAATACAATTAAAACCCCTTTAGAAGAAAAGAATTTAGACACTTTTAGGCAGGTGACTGCTTAATGCAGAGTGAAAGTCATGCAGGGGAGCTTTCTGCATGATTTTCACCCTGCATTTAGCTGCCACCTGTCTCCTAGATCAATATTTATACTAAACTTAACATCGATTTAGAGGGGTTTTACTGTACTTAGCAATATCAACTCAACTCAATCCAACCTGTTTGAAAACACCCACAACATGCTAAGGACAATTTCACAGTTTCAAGTTGTAGCAGCACTTATGGCCTGGGCTTATCTTTGAAAAACAAAACCAGCTGCATATTTTAGTAGGCGGGGTGTTTATATCATAAATAACATGCAAGTGGCTAAGCTGCATGTACACGAATAAGCAAAAGAACCATCACTTGAAAAATATGTAGTTGAAATCAGATTCTACCATTTTATACAAAGGATGAAATATGAATTTGAATGATAAGATAAATGAATGAGTGTTGGGTAGAAGATGAAGGCAGGGTCTGTTATTGGTCACATAAAATCTGTGGGCTTATGGCACAAATCTGTTGTCCCTACATGCATATTTTTTACTCTTAACCCTTTACTCCATGAACATTCATGAAAGAAATGATGAAATCACAAATATAAATTGGATCAGTTTTTAAAGTGGCATATTAACACATGAAATTTTTGCAAAAGCAGACACTGTAGAATCACTATATTATTTCATGAGCAAACAGAGCAAGACCTTGATCAGATGGCTTCTATAAAGGCGTATTTATGGAGGAAAGGGTTAACCCATTCCCGCATATAGACGCCTTTTGACGCTTCTGTAAATGTCACTTTGTGAAACCATTGTGATAAATAGAGCATTTGCTCCAGAGGAGCAAATGCTCTATTTATCACAAGTTTCAACACTACACAATTCTAAAATTTTCCTCTTTAGTAGTAAATGCTCCTTTTCGGTAGATTTGTTCAAAGAGGTTAGATCTAAAAATAGCCTATACGGGAATGGGTTTAGATCCTGATGAAACACCAAGTTCATTGGCATCTGCTCTGGATCCAAACTGTTTCTAAAGGTCATCACCAATCATGCCATACGGTTTATAGTATAAGAACTTTATATACAATGTATATCCAATTTATTTAACAGCTATGATTGGATTACTCCCAAGTCAAGCATCTGTAACTGAAAATTCCAATATCAATATCGTAAAAATACTGGTAAATTGTATATGAAGTATTACAACTAGCAGAAAACAGACAAGACTCTGACATAAATGCCACCATGGGTCATTAATTCCACTGTAGGTTAAGTTCTTCATGGGCAAATCAATGCTGGTTACTGGTTAGTCATAATCTGACCTAACTTTGGCACCATTATTCCATAAGGAATGTTTTTAGTTCCTGGCACACAATTGGCCTTAATTTGCAAATACTTTGGATGTTGATGAGGTACAGAGTAATGTGGCATCTAATTGGACTCCAAATTGTTTGACATTCTGATTGTATCATGTTTCATGTTGTTTGGAAATATCTAAAAGGGAAATTAAATAAGACAAGAATTAAAATTCTAACTCTTGAGTCTTTACTCCATAGATATGCCTCTTAACCCTTTACCTCATAGGCTATTCTTAGATCCAACCTTTTTGAATAAATCTACCCAAAAGGAGCATTAACTAGAGAAAATAATTTTTCTTAGAATTTTGTAGTTTGAAACCATTGTGATAAATAGAGCATTTGCTCCTATAGGAGCAAATGCTCTATTTATCACAAAGGTTTCACAAAGTGACTTTTACAGAGTTGTCAAAAGTAGTCGATATGAGGGAATGGGTTAATGCCTTGTAGACCCAGGTAAGACGGATCCTGTAGCAGCCATCTGATCAGGGTCTGCTATATTTGCTTATGAAGTTTCTGCCAAACATTACTGTGTTCATTATGTCATTAAAACAATTAAAAAATCAGCTAATTTTAAATATCCATGTTTGTTTGAAGGTGAAAATATTTTCATTAAAATATCCAGATTCAGTCAATATCTAATCATTACAAACCCTTTACTCCATAAATACACCTTTCTATGACTTTGCAAACAGAGTAGACCCAGATCAGACTGATGATTTCTGTAAGAGCCATATGATCAGGGTCTGCTGTGTTTGCTTTTGCAATTATTTATATATGACTCTATAATAGCCAAAACTTCCTCTATCCATGTGCTATTAAAAAAATAATCTGATTAATATGACATCATTAGTTTTTACATGAATAATCATGGAATGAAGGGTTAACATTGAGCAGGAACTAGTGGCCTGTAATAAGGGTAAATGGTCTTTAACCCTTTCCTCCATAAATACGCCCTTCTACGCCTCATTAAAAGTCACCTGTTAAAACCATTGTGATAAATAGAGCATTTGCTCCAATCGGAGCAAATGCTCTATTTACATGTATCACAATGGTTTCAAACTACAAAATTCTAAAAGTTTCCTTTTCTCTAGTTAATGCTCCTTTTCGGTAGATTTATTCAAAGTGGTTGGATCTAAAAATAGCCTATGAGGGAATGGGTTAACTCTTTGTATACTGACTTACCATATATCTGTAATATTTGTCTCCTCTGTCTATGAACATTTTTGAAACAACAACAAAACAATGATTTTCCTTGAATAGTATTGTTATTAAGGCAAACAATGCAGACCTTGATTAGAGAGATCCTACAGGAGGAGCCTTTGATCAGGGTTTGCACGGTTTGCAAATGACTGATACATTTGATTCCCCACTTATAAAGGGTTAATTACATCAATTCACACAGGGACATGCAACAAGTTGCTGGCTGATTAGCAGAGGCAAACACTGGGACTTGTGCCAGTAAAACCGTTTCATGTGGGCACTCATCTGGCCGAATTAGACATTACGACAAAGAAATGCACTAAGATTCATGTACATGTACATGTAGTCTGAAGAATTCATGTATTGGTAAACGGACAGTAATTAAAAGACATTTAAACTTCAAATGGTAACAAGAAATGTTTATACAATATGTACATCTCGCCCCTATTCCTTAGCTTCCTGATAGTCAGCCTATGATTCAAGTGTAACATTGACCATGTCATGGTACCACTCAAAAGCTGCAGTTTTATGAGATAAGTAAATATGCCAAGTATGAAAATCTCTATTTGAATACTTGATGCTATAGCAAAGTCTAATTATAAGGGCTCTAGATAACGAGGTTGATGACAGCATTTGGTGTACTTGACCTTTGACCTTGAAGTTTGACCTTGACCTTTTACCAACTGATCTCAGAATCTGCAGGGGTAATCTACTCATCACAGCCAACCCTCCATACCACACATGATGATTCTAGGTAAATGGGTAAATAAGTTATTGATTTGAAGCCATTTAGTCTACTGACCAGTGGATGGACTGACTGACCAACTGACTGACATACATGTACAAAGCAATAACAAATACCCATGTTTTAAAGGCAGGCATGATAATTCTTACATACCATTTCAAAGGCCAACTACCTGTCCAAAAATGCATGAAAGCGTAACACTACAACATCAAAGAAATTAGCAAAGCAAAGGAATGATTACTGTCCCTAGTATTAACATGGAATAAATAATCTGAAATTTTCTCTGACAAATTCTGCATTACACCTTGCCCAAGAATTACACCCTTCCATGATTAATCTTGTTACTACAAATCAAATTATATTAAACATGCACCATGTAACCATTCTGTGCTGCAAACAATATAAGCCAAAATATTAAAACTTTTTTCCAAAGCAGAATTTAATTAAGTCATAGCAGCCAAGTCTGCTAATGACTAATACGTGTCCTTGCTGTTGACCAATGTGGCCTGAAGATAGAGATAACCATGACCTCAAAATCCAATGAAACATACAATCCATGACTCAGCCAATATTTGTAATACAACGGAATTCCTCACAGACACCTTCATTGAAATGGTAATGAGAATCTTTGACTAGTACGTATAAACAAGCAATTTCACATCAGCTGCCAGTATTCCAATATATCCTCTTGGCAAAATACCCTAAGTATTCAGACAGACAAACATAGTCAGTGTAGATCCAGATTAAACTGCTCCTGAAGAAGTCTTTGCCATTTTATCACTCTACACTATTTGCTACTGTGTCAGTCTAATTTTTTAAAATTTAACCCTGTCAATATTCATGAAGATATAATAACATCATGAATATTTATTAGCTGAAACTTTGTAATGGCATATGTACATGTATACATGAAATATTGGTAGAAGCTATAGATATAGAATCAGTCTATATTTTCCATAAGCAAACAGAGCAGACACTGACCAGATGGCTCCTATAGGAACCATCTGATCTGGGTCTTCTCTGTTTGCAAAGGTGTGAAAAGTGTTTAAATGAGGGTTATTAAAATGGTAGCTACTTGAATTATTGAGTGGAGAGGTGATATTGGATATCTGAATACTTGGGGTGGGGGTGTTATTCTTAATGGTGACAGTTGTCATTAGCTTCAGTTCTCTATATTGATTGGCTTTCACTTTTATTCTACTGTAAAACAGTGTGGATCCAAATGAGACATTTATTAACTTGGCTTCCCATACATATTCAAACTGATTTCATTGGTTATCACTAAAATTGGCAAGCTAAAAGCATAGTCATAACCCTGACTCACGTTACTAACTGGTACTTTTTTTAGGCTATTGATCTTTTACATGGTTGGCCCCCATCCAGAGAATGAGAAGCTGAACATTTCGACATACTGCTAGAGATGCCAGCATTAGTAGTTGCCCTGCATCATCGCAATTAATGAATGTACTCACACACATTTTTGTGTCTGCGTTTTAAGTCTGTTTCAGATGATTTCAGCTTAAACCTTTACCTGATGAATATTCATGTAAGAAATAATAACATCATGAATATCAAGTAGATTATTTTTTAAAATGGCATAATTATGGATACAGGCATTTTTTGGCAATGGTAGAAACTGGATAATCAGATCTACTACTGTATATCATTCCATAAGCAAACAGAGCAGAACCTGATCAGATGGCTCTTACAGAAGCAGGCTGATCTGCATCTACAGACTATTTGCAAAGGTATCAAAAGATGTTTCTATCAGGTAAAAGGTAAAAGGACTCAGACGTACAATAAATGTTTACAATTTTTGCTGCATTGACAATTTGAATTTCAGAACACATAAAAACACTGACATAAAGATGTTCTGTCTGCTGACTTATATGGCTTTCACTACAATAAATACAGCTTTAGGAGCTTTTAAAGCGCCACTAAATGTATAATGTCAAAATTCTTGAATTGAGTAAAATACGAAAACTGGGGCTACACAATTCTTTTCACCGCCAACAATTTAAGTCTAATCTTATTTCCATTTTTGAAAACAATGTCAGAATGTAACTGAAGATATTTCATGGTCCAAGGTTATAAAACTTCTATTCTGAGTCTGAGTCTGAAATCATTCACTAGTATATGATTGGTCAGATTCTGAGCAAGCCCAGAATCTGACCAATTAGATACTTGAGAATGATCTCAGACTCATGCAAAAAGGTTATTGTCTTATCCTGATTAACCCTTTCTGTGTTCCGAATATTCATGTAAAAAATAATGACATCATGAATATTCATTAGCTGGATTTTTATGATGTTCACTTTTCAAACATTTTTTTGTTTGCAAAAAACTGTAGAAACAGATCTATATCATGTCAAAAGCAAACAGAGCAGACCTTGATCAGACAGTTCCAGCAGAAGACATCAGCTCTGGATCACCTCTGTCTGCAAAGGCATTTGTAAACAAAGTAGACCCAGACCAGATGGCTCCTACATACTCTATTTGTAAAGTTTGAAAGGGTATTTATATGAAGGAAAGGGTTAAACAGATTGTATAATTTATGAAATACATGTATCACAAATATGATTCAGCACAACAAGTTAAGAGCTCAGCTTTCCTATGATAAACTCATTACATAACTGAAAGTGAAACTCTGAAGTGGTACATTGACATAGCCTTCCTTCAATTCCTGCTTTTCAGTTTCAGGGAAGAGACAACTTTATATCATTTGACAATCTAACCCATGTCCTACTTATCACGGCCTAACTGGAATTTGCAAACAACCAGCATCCATACGAGACACTGAGTAACACAGCATCTCATCATGATTCAACAGTTTGTAGCTTCTCAAACATTGGAATGAACATGACATACAGTAGAACACCTTTAAACCAGACGTTAAATTAAGTATAAATATATGCCTTGGAGACCAGTGGCAGCTTAATGCAGGGTGAAAGTCATGCAAAAAGCTCCTCCAGGAGCTTTCTGCATGACTTTCACCCTGCAATAAAAATGTGCTGTTCTGTTCTTAACCCTTTCCTTCATAAATACCGGTACGCCTTTCTACGCCTCTGCAATAGTCATTTCTTGAAACCATTGTGATAAAAAGAGCATTTTTACTCTATTTATCACAATGGTTTCAAAACTAAACATTTCTAAAAGTTTCCTTTTCTCTAGTAAATGCCCATTTAGGGTAGATTTATTCAAAGAGCTAGGATCTAAAAGTAGCCTATGAGGGAATGGGTTAAAGTATATAGGCCAAAAATCAGCAAAGACCATCCAGGCAAATTATTGCTTCAGTGGTCAGGAGAGACCAACTTCAATTTTCTAACCACTCCCTCACAGTTTGGCCTACATTAGGACCATGCCCTTCTCCCACTCTCTTCTCTGTCCTCATTAATTACATCTAAATACCAAAAGTAATTCTGCACAATCAGCAGCAGTTCACCTGGACAACCTGAACAAGGGCATTACACCTCTGACCTCCCCCACCTATTGTACAAGTGTAGGTTTACCCTCAATCACCTCGGAATTCTTACAGACAAACATAAGCAAGTAGTGCAGACCTTGATCACATGGCTCCTGCAGGATCAATTTGATCTGACTCTACACTATTTGCTACTATGGCAATCTAATTTTAAGTCATAAATAAAGTGCAAAATGGAATTATTCCGCTTTACAAACTGGTGTGGAAGGGAGACTTAGTACAGTAAGGGTATCCTCATTCACAAATCATGTACAGGGAAAATGTGGGAAGAGGTTGGGAATGCAGCAAGTTGTCAGTTACACCAAAACTAGGTGCTCCAGAAAATACCTGATTTTTCTATGGCTAGAGGCTGATAAAATGACACAGAAGAGACAAACATAGGGAGTCAGATATGGAGTGAAAGACATATTGTAGAATGCTCCATTTTTTCTCTAAATGACTGACTGCGAAAAACATTAATGCAATGGATAGAAGAGATTAGTGGCTATAAATACAAGAATTAAAACAAGATGTGTTTGTGAAACACTATGCCCCCGATATGACCTTTGACATGGAAGGATGACCGTGACCTTGACGTGTCACCAATCATGAGCTTCATGAGATGCACATGCATGCCAAATATCAAGCCTCTGTCTCTACTTGTTCAAAAGTTATGGTCAAAGTTAAAGTTGGTGATTTGACCTATATATTTGACTTCTGACCATGAAGGATGACCTTGACATGTCACCCCTGAAAATATGCGGCTTTATGAGATTCATATGCATGCCAAATATCAAGTCTCTATCTGTACTGGCTAAAACATTATGATCAATGTTAAAGTTGTCCTCAAACAAACAGACAGTGCAAAAACAATATGCCCCCCCCCCCCCCCCCCCAGATCTGATCTGGGAGGGGAGGGGGTCTTGAATGTTCATGTAAGAAATAATCAAATCATGAATATTTATTACCTGAATGCTTATAATGGTATAATTTTATGTACACAGGAATTTCTTGATACAATGTTACGTATTGACTGAAACTGTAATTCCATAAGCAAACAGAGCAGACCCTGATCAGATGGCTCCTGCAGGAGCCATCTGATCTTGGTCTACTTTATTTAAAAAGTGGTGAAAAGGCATTTACACTTGTATATGAGAGAAAGGGTCAATGCAGGTGCCAGCTAAACACAGGATAGAAGTAAAGCACAAATCTCTGAAATGATCTTTCGCATTACTTTCATCCTGCATTTATCAAACCACCTGCTTGTAAAACCTCCCATGAGCTACTCATGTTTATTTACTTGCTCAATAGCTTTAAAGCATGAGGTTCTATACTTGTTTGTGCACCTAGACAAAGTTGATATTCCTTGAGCAAAACAATAATTACCATGTAATTGAAAAAATAGGAGCATTATCCAGTGTAGATCACAGATACTGAAACACTTTCAATTCATGAATGGATTACAGGCTTGTCGTGTCCGCTATGACACCCATGCTACAGGTACGGTTGAATTCAATATTGATTACTAGATCATTAATTGTGCACCTAAATTGTTCATCAACAAATGAACAACAAGGCTTACCTTTAGTGCAGTAATTATAATATAGCAATCCTGTAGTTACTAGGACTAGTTGACAATTACTAGACATTGTTGAACTGAAAAATCTAATACCAGTTGTCCAGGTCAAACATTTTCAAGAATAACTCCTTTATATCTCCACCAAACCTTTTTTGTGACCACTCTTTAGAATCGTCCCGTTGGTCACAACATAGGATTTGGTGGAGAAATGATGATTTTAGTAAATTAGTATCCGAGTACTCACATTTATCCCATTACCTCATAGGCTATTTTTAGATCCAACCTAATTGAATAAATCTACCGAAAAGGAGCATTATCTAGAGAAAAGGAATGTTTTTAGAATTTTGTAGTTTGAAACCATTGTGATAAATAGAGCATTTGCTCCTATAGGAGCAAATGCTCTATTTATCACAATGGTTTCAAGAGGTTACTATTGCGGAGGTGTAGAAAGGCGTATTTATGGAGGAAAGGGTTAATGGGTTTAATCAGTAAATCTAGTGATACATGTGGTAAATTGGGCAGTTTTTACAAAATTGCCGAATATGGATTTCTAATAAGCTAAGAAAGATACATTACCACTAAGTTTAATGCTGCTTCCTAGTATGGTACCTTTATATTCACAAAGTTTGGTTTAAAGTCAGGTGGAAGCTTAATGCAGGGTAACTCTGAGAGCTTTCTCCCAAAATTTCACCCTGCATTAAGCAGCCACCTGCCAAAAAAGTTCTCAATTTGTCTTGACTAACTTCTTTCCTGTTGAATATTCATGTAAGAAATATTGACATTGTGTATATTATTTGCAAATTTTTCATACAGGAATATGTACACCGGATGTTTGGTATTGGTAAAATCTGTGGAGGCAGATCTATTATAATTTCATAAGCAAACTGGGAGACCATAAAATTTCATAAGCAAACTGGAGCCATCTGATCTGGTCTACTCTGTTTGCATGGGCGGGGAAAATCTATTATACGGAAAGGGTTAAAAGTTCGGATTTAATGTACATGAACCGGTATATTCTTATCTGCATGTATGTTATAGGCATAACAGTAACAAATATAGCTGGTCCCACTTTAAAAACTGAACTTGCAAAGGATAACATGTAGATATCATGTGTTTTTGTGATTGCACTTCTTGACTTATACACACATAAGCAGCATCTCCTATGTAGTATATGAAACCAAGAGTCCTCTTGACAATGTACTTGTAAAGATCATCCTTTGCCATGAATTTAACCCTTTCCCTGTTGAATATTCATCTTAGAAATAATGACATCATTAATATTTATGAGCTGGATTTTACAATGGCATAATATTACCGGTGTGTACAAAAGGATATTTAGTATTGATAGAAACTGTAGAGTCAGACCTACCATCATTTCATAAGCAAACAGAGCAGACCCTATTAAGATGATTCCTTAAAGAACAATATGATCTGTGTTTACTCTGTTTTCAAAGGCTTGACAAGGTGTTTGTATGAAGGAAAGGGTTAAAAAGAATGAGGGCTCAGCACCAAAAACAATTGTTATAACTATATCCTGCAACCCTTACCCTGATACAGATAGTGGCACCTTTTGATGCCTTTGCAATCAGAGTGAACACTGATCAAACGGCTCCCGTACGAACTGTCTGATCAGGGTCTGCTTTGTCTGCTAATGTACTTATCTGATCAGGGATTGCATTGTTTGCTTATAGTGTAATAACACAAATCTGATTCTACAGCTTCTGCATTGGCCACATTACATAAATATTCATCATGTAAAGGGTTAACACTTTCCTTCATACAAACATGTTTTCACGCATTAGCAAACAGAGTAGACCGAGCTCAGACGGCAACAATAGGGAGCCATCTGATCAGGCTCTGCTCTGTTTGATAGTGGAATTTGAAAGATTTGTTTCTTTAGTTTCTAAAATGGCTACAATGTACATTGTACCCCCTTTCATATTTCATTATTACTATTTTGTCCATGAATATTCAGTAGGTATTGAAATCTTGAATAAACATAGAATAGGAAAAGGATTAAGTCCTGGACAAATAACACCAGAAACCAGAGCAATCAGCGGAATGTACAGTGAAGACAACTTGCAACAACCACTCATAAGAAATCTCGTTATGTCAGGTGGCCGCTCAATGAACTATGAAAAGTTTTAATCTTTTGAGGCAGATGCTTATTGCAGGGTGAAAGTTATGCAGAAAGCTCCTCTGGGAGGAGGACTTTCATCCTGCATTAAGCTGTCATCTGTCTTCAAGATCAGCATTGATACTAATTTAAATGTTCGGTTAATAGAGGTTTTCCTCATCACTCATAAGAAATCTCTTTATGCATTTGTTTTTTTTATATAACAATACCATGACCAAAAGAATTTTCCATAGAAGTAAAATGACCACAAGAATCTTCATTTATATAAATGTGCCACGACCAAAAGAATCTTCATCCGTAACAGTGTCATGACTGAAAAAAAAACGCCTTCACCCATTTAAGGACCATGCCCAAAAGAATCTAGGCTGTCATTACTGGTAGCCAAAAAAAAATTAAATAGTCATTTAGCCACTAAACTTTCTGAATTTCTTTCTTTTTTTCTTTTTTTAAAAAGGAGAATCTTTTTCACAATTTGCTGAAAAATATTTGAAAATAAATTACAATCATGTATATTCTAATGATTCTTACTGTAAAACTACTACTTTATGAATTCTAGAGCCAACCATAGGGGTCTGTACCGCTTCATGGGAGTCTATACATACTATATACATGTACATGTAGTATACATGCAGCTGAAAACTTTATCCCTTTACTCCATGTACATTCATGTAAGCAATAATGACATCAGGAATTATAATCAGATTATTTTTTACTATGACACATGATCACAGGAATGTTTGGCAATGGAAGAAACTGTAGAATCATATATCTATATTATTTCATATAAAGCAAATAGAGCAGATCCTGATTAGACAGGAGATGTCTGATCTGGGCCTATTCTGTTTGCAAAGGCATAGAAAGGAATATTTATGGAGTCAAGGGTTATGAGTGTATTTGAAATTCATCTTTGAAATTTGTCAAATGCCAGGATTCAGCCAAGAGGCATTATTTGCTGCAACTGGCAATCAATACTGTTACATTGGAGCATGCCAGAGTTTTGTCTGAAGTATTTAAATATTGAATACATGCAAAATTGCTTTTCTATTCCTGAGATAGCTTTGCTATAAATCTGGATTTAACCCTTTCCCTGTTCTATGTTTATTCCAAATTTCAATATCTGAATATTCATGGACAAAATAGTTATAATGAAATATGGAATAGAAAAGGTGGAATATTGTAGCCATTTTAGAAAGTAAAGAAACAGATCTATCAGATTCTAATAGCAAACAGAGCAGACCCTGATCAGACAGCTCCTTCAAGGTCTACTCTGTTTGCAAATACGTGAAAAGGTATTTATATGAGGGAAAGGGTTAACCTTTAATGCCTTGAGCTAGTTATCCTAAGTAATCGTACAGACAAACATATAGGTAAAAGGTGCAGACTTACATCAAACGGCTCCATTGGAAGGCAGTTTGATCTGGGTCTACACTATTTGCTGCTATGTCAATCTAATCTAAAGTTATTAAAATGGTGCCAAATTGGATCATTCAGCTTTACAAACCCGTGAAGAAAGGAGATTGGGTGTCTGAATACTTCTTAGAGTAGTAAGAGTAATGTTAGGGTAGGCGACTAAAATGCAACACTGGTTAATTAACTCTCTCCCTGTTGAATATTCAAGTAAGAAATAATGACATCATCAATATTTATTAGCTGAATTGTTATAATCAAATATATACACAGGAAGTTTAGGTACTGGTAGAAACTGTAGAGTAAGACCTATTAAGATTTTATAAGCAAACAAAGCTGACCCTGATCAGAGTGCTCCTACAGGAGCCTTCTGATTTGGGTCTACTCTGTTTGTAAAGGCATGAAAAAGAATTTATAAAAAAATAAAAAATAAAATGGTTAACTCAGTGCCTCTTCAGGATCCTGCTTGCAAATATAACAAGAATATCCTTATCCCATTCCCTCATATTGATGCCTTTTGACGGCTCTGTAAAATTCGCTTTCTGAAACCATTGTGATAAATAGAGCATTTGCTCCATAGGAGCAAATGCTCTATTTATCACAATGGTTTCAAAACTACACAATTCTGAAAATTTCCTTTTCTCTAGTAAATGCTCCTTTTTGGTAAATTTAATCAAAGAGGTTGGATCTAAATATAGCCCATGCTGGAAGGGGTTAAACATCAGCGGAATCCAAAACTTTAACTCTATGAGGACTGTAAATGAGTGTACAGTACAGGCATGTGCAAACAGTGCAGACCCAGATTTGAGCCCTCTGCACGGTTTTTCATTTAAAATCCTCAAGCAATTCTAAGTCTTTCATACTGAATGGACCCTATAGTTAAATGCTGATGGGCAATTCTACATAAGACAATTTGTACAATTTATGCTTTGTCCAAAACACCTCTTAGTGACTATTAACGCTCTGTCTGAGATTATATGTCCAAGTACATGTACATGGAAACTTATACACAAAAAAACCCTCTAAAGTCACAGCTTTGTGAGCAAGCAAGTATTGTCAAGCAATCCATCCTCCCCCATTGGAGACTACTCTTAGCATTTCTATACTCAAGACAAATTTCTTGACAAACTTTAAATAAAATTTAGGTCAAATAGTATATCATCTGGTCAAACTTCACACATTCTTTACTAAAACTGAGTACAGTCAAGGTGAAGGTTACAAACACCAAATCGGTATGCAACACATTCCCTTCCAAAGATGTATTAACTATTAACACAAAAAAAATCGAAATCCTATCCAAATGGGTTGAGGATATATCATATATGCGAACAAATTTCAGAATTTATTTTTTAAGCCAGTCTGAATACTTAGGGTAATCAATTAATGTGCAGTCATCTGCTATGACTAATAACACATACATTATACAATGTAACTTGACCCTCTTCAAGTGGAAAATCACTGCAACATTTCAACATGGTGGACCATGATCAAAACCTCTTAAACCTACATACATGTATTTTGCAAGAAATATTAATCTAAATCTTACAGAGTTAACAGTGCATAGGACAATGAAGTGTTAGATACTTACAAATGTACCTAGTGGTCATCATCGCACTGGGTTACTAGGTCACTAGTAACCCTTTACCTGATAGAAGCGCCTATTGAAGTCCTATGCAAACAAAGTACAATGTACATGTAGACCCAGATTAAATGGCTCCTACAGAAGCCACCTGATTAGTCATCATTTCTCACATGAATATTCATAGCCCTGAGTAAAGGTTTACCCCTAGAATGTGAAAGGAGATTAAAAAAAAACCCTCTTTGATTTATTTGCTTATGCAATATTTCAGTCACATTGTAATGTCCAGCACAGGGGTCTGGACCGCTTCATGGGGGTCTATATGTAGTTATGTACTATATATTATATAGTACATATAGACCCCAGCGGTCCAGAACCCTGTGATGTCCAGCTAATTCCAGGTGGAGAAAGACCCCAGAGATATTTCCATGCACTACAAAAATTGCATTGTTTCCTGCACAGAACAACGCCTGGGTAGAAACAACGACCTACCGCAGGCCAGCGGGAAGGTTTACTCACATGAAAAATCCAAATGCCCAGACTGGGATCAAACCATAGAAGTGAATGTTCTAAACATCTCGTTGTCTGACAGCTCTAGGGTGAAACCTGAGTGACTCATATTTTCAAAAGTTTTGAACCTCATCATGCGTTCAACTCTTCACGATCAAATATATCCACCCATGGACAAATGATGTTTCACACTTTGCACACTAATGGCTGTTACTTTTGCAAACAGTGAGATTCCCAGTTACACCCGGGGCCAAACTGTTTGACACTCTGACTAAACCTCTGACAAAACATTTATAGAAAAAAAATTTTTTTTGAAAATTACAACAGATGAAAACATTTACAGATGACAATTACTTTTATGTAGTGAGCCAAAAGTTTAATCCTCTTTAATTTTTAAGTCACATTCTGGTTCATTGGTTATATGTGAAGCCTGATATACTACACTAGTAAGACGATGGATTCAATGGCAGGAGAAAAATATGAGACTTACCAAACTGACATACGTAATTGTACTTGTAACCAACCGCGTGACACGCGTAGTCATGCCATCTCCAGCCATCACTCTGCCGCATACAGGCACAATTTTCAAAGGAAAATAAGTCCAAAAAGGCTCCTGGTTGACCACTGGACCAATAGCTGTATTTCAACTTTTCTCCTGTAAATGCATTTGTGAAAGATTCTGAGTGTTAGATCAAGACTCCAGATAAAATGACTGAGCTAAACATTCAACCCTTTACTCCATAAATATGCATAATTTCTAAGCCTAAATGCAAACAAAGTAGAACCAGATCAGATTACTCCTGTTGGAGCCATCTGATCAGTGTCTGCTCTGTTTGCTTAACCCATTTATGATTACCTCTTAGGCTATTTTTAGACATAAAAATATTAGGCTATTTTTAAATGAATAAATCTACCGAAAAGGAGCATTAACTAGAGAAAAGGAAAATTTTAGAATTTTGTAGTTTGAAACCATTGTGATAAATCGAGCATTTGCTCCTACAGGAGCAAATGCTCGATTTATCACAATGGTTTCACAAAGTGACTTTTACAGAGGTGTCAAAAGGCGTCAATATGCGGGAATGGGTTAAGACATGATATACATGCACATTGTCGATATGATTTCAAATTTTTTTCATAGCAAAAAATTCCCATGAAAAATTTATATTACAAAATTTCAGGTAACAAATATTCATGATGTTAATTGTTATTATTTCTTACATGAATATTGAGCAGGTAAAATGTTAAGATATTATATACATGTAGATCTAATTCTACAGTTTCTGGCCATGCCAAAACTTCCTGTGTACATGTGTTATTATAAAACATACACTTAATTTATTCATATCCATGATGTTAGTACTTATTACATTAATATTCATGGAGTAAAGGGTTGAATCACAATAATTTCTTTGATTTTCTACTAACCCTATAATTATGCTCTAAATATTTATCATAATTACAATCTCTCCACAGTGCTGAAAAGTTTAATAATTCAATTTGGAAGCATTTTGTGTGTATTTCACTAATGAACATTTATGTATGAATTGATCACTTCATCAAGTGAAAAATTAAAAAAGATATTTTGTATAAGATCTATATAATCTCATAGGCAAACATAGCAGACTCTGATTAGATGACGCCTATGGTCTAGTTTTACTCTGTTTGCAAACATGTGAACAGGCATTAATATGAAGGAAGGGTTAAAGTTGATTGACATAGTACTTGGCGACAGCCAATAGTGAAGACCCTAATTAAACTGCTCCTTCTGCACTTTTTCATAATTTGCCTAGTAGTCTGTCTGACCTAATAACAAAGTACTGCAATTAAAGTTCTGTTTCTTTCATTTAGTTATATTTTTTCAGTAGTCTTTCATTGTAACATAATTTTATATCATACAATACAATATGGTCAAACTCTTTGCTATATTAAGCAAACTATGAATGCTAAAGACAGATAGCTCTGCCAAACTCTTTGCCTCGTAACCCTTTACTCCATGAATATTCATGAGAGAAATGATGACATCATGAATATTAATTAGAGTCATTGTTATAACAGCACATGGACACTTGAATGTTTGGCAATGGCATAAACTGTAGAATCATATCTATATTATAACAAGAGCAAAGAGAGTAGACCCCAATCAAACAGCTCCTATAGAAGCCATCTGATCTGGGTCTACTCTGTTTGCAAAAGCGTAGAAAAGCGTATTTACATGTATTAAGTAAAGGGATAGAGATGCCTTTTCATGCCTTTGCTTATGGAGTACCCTGAGTAGACCAAGCTCAAATGACTGCTTTAAAAGCTGTCTGATCTGAGTCTGTTCTGTTTGCTTCTGGAATAATACAGTTTTAGCCATGACCAAACAATGTAAAATATATGTTTGCATGCCAAGTAATTTGTGTCTTCTAATTTCTCAACTGCTATAATTCTAAGCTAATTTTCCAAGTTAGTGGTTGTCTCATCTGAATCCAAACTTTTTGCATCTATAGGTGATTAAGAATGTGTCAATAGAGTGAAAGAAGTTATTAGTATTACAGGTCTAATACAAAGTAAACAAGAAACGCAGCAATGCCAAGAAACCAGGTTTTCAAGGTTTTACCAAAATTAATTATTTTATCAACAGCCTACAAATTTGGGAAAAGTGGTACTAGGCATTATATTGAATATAATGGGATAATGGAAGAAATGAATGTATTGTGCATGAAGCCCTATACATATGTATGCATACAAAAATGATGGAGACAAAACATGCAATACAAATGCCAAGTTTTTAACCATCAGCATGCTGCTGCGAATTTGTGATGACTACTGCATGTGCAAGCAAAATCCAATATTAAACGAAAATCAGTTAACATTTTTTAGTAAGAATGACCTTGACCTAAGAATCCTTCAATACAATCCTAAACTAGGTCTTCAGGCAAGCTTTCTAAATACTAAGTTTGGTCAATCCTATCTTAAGTAAATTGGTCTATCCAATCTGAAGTTATTCAGAGGAAACCATTTTTCTATTTTTTGCAAAAGTGACCCTGACCTTGACTCTAGAACCCCAAAATACAATCCCAAGCTAGGTCTTCGTAAGCTTGCTAAATTTAAAGTTTGGTCAAAATCAGTTAATCCAAACTTAAGTTATTGACTGGAAACCATTTTTCTATTTTAAGTAACAGTGACATTGACCCAAGAACCCCTGAAATACAATCCAAAGCTAGGTCTTGAAGACTTCATGTAAGCTTGCTATATACAAAGTTTGGTCGAAATTGGTCTATCCAAACTTAAGTTATTGACCGGAAACCATGTTTCTATTTTAAAACAAGAGATGTCACAGTCACGTGACAAATGCCCCCAAAATTATACCCTGTGACCTTGACCTTTGACCCATGGACCAGGGAGTTGACACATCGTCTTTGTGTGGTGAACATTTGTGCCAGGTTCCTTTGAAATCCATTCACAGATAAACAAGTAATTGTACCCTGTGATCTTGACCTTTGACATATGGACCAGCGAGTTGAAAGCGACACATCATCTTTTGTGTGGTGAACATTTGTGCCAAATTATATTGAAATCCATTGATACATAAAGAAGTTACAGACCGGACACGAAATTTGTGACAAAGTAATTGTACCCTGTGACCTTGACCTTTGACCTATGGACCTGGGAGTTGAAAGCGACACATCGTCTTAGTGTGTTTAACATTTGTGCAAAATTATATTGAAATCCATTGATAGATAAAGAAGTTACAGGCAAAACACAAAATTTGTTACAAAGTAATTGTACCCTGTGACCTTGACCTTTGACCCATTGACCTGGGAGTTGAACGCGACACATTGTCTTTGTGTGGTGAACATTGTTGCAAGTTATATTGAAATCCATTGATAGATGAAGAAGTTACAGACCGGACACGAAATTTGTGACAAAGTAATTGTACCCTGTGACCTTGACCTTTGACCCATGGACCAGGGAGTTGAACGCGACACATCGTCTTTGTGTGGTGAACATTTGTGCCAAGTTATATTGAAATCCATTGATAGATGAAGAAGTTACAGACCGGACACGAAATTTGTGACAAAGTAATTGTACCCTGTGACCTTGACCTTTGACCCATGGACCTGGGAGTTGACCCCGACACATCGTCTTTGTGTGGTGAAGATTTGTGGCAAGTTATATTGAAATCCATTGATAGATGAAGAAGTTACAGACCGGACACGAACTTTGTGACAAAGTAATTGTACCCTGTGACCTTGACCTTTGACCCATGGACCTGAAACTTGAACGCGACACATCGTCTCTGTCTGGTGAACATTTGTGGCAAGTTATATTGAAATCCATTGATAGATGAAGAAGTTACAGGCCGGACACGAAATTTGTAACAAAGTAATTGTACCCTGTGACCTTGACCTTTGACCCATGGACCTGGGAGTTGAACGCGACACATCGTCTTTGTGTGGTGAACATTTGTGCCAAGTTATATTGAAATCCATTGACAGATGAAGAAGTTACAGACCGGACACGAAATTTGTGCCAAAGTAATTGTACCCTGTGACCTTGACCTTTGACCCATTGACCTGGGAGTTGAACGCGACACATCGTCTCTGTCTGGTGAACATTTGTGGTAAGTTATATTGAAATCCATTGATAGATGAAGAAGTTACAGACCGGACACGAATTCCGGACGGAAGGACAGACGGACGGACGGACAGACGGACACACTAACAAATGGGTAGTTGTGTGACTTTTTCCTTTGATCTTTTCTTGTGGGACTAGTCCCACAAGAAAAACTATTTTTGGCTCTAACTTTGGAAAAGAATGATCTGGAAGCTAACCCTAACCCTAACCCTATGTCCCACAACTGGCCAGGTTAATGTCACAAGAAATGGCCAGGTTAATGTCACAAGAGATGGCCAGGTTAATGATTTTACTTGTGCGACTAGTTAGAAAAAGTCACACAACTACCCATTGGTGAGTGCGGACAGACGGACAGACGGACGGACGGACAGACGGACAGACGGACGGACGGACAGACGGACAGACGGAAGGACGGACAATGCGATTACTATATGCCCGCCTTTGGGGGCATAAAAAGTGACCTTGACCTTGAGAATACAACCCCAATCTAAGTCTTCATGTAAGCCACCTGCATAGCATGTTTGGTCTAAATTGGTCAATCCAAACTAATGTTATCGACCGGAAACCACCTGTTTGACGCTGCCCATCCGCCAGCCCACCATACACCAAACTAATAAACATGATTTTCGTTGAAAACCTGGTTAAAAACTTCTTTGGAAAACATGATAAGCCTGGTAAATTCTTCATTCAAGTTAACTGCACTACTGAGCAGTAATCCCTATAAATTGAACACTTTCTCTCATATAAACACTTTTTCATGCCTTTGCAAACAGAGTAAACCCAGATCTGATGGCTCCTGTTGGAACCATCTGATCAAGCTTATAAAAAAAATGGCATGATACAGATCTAGCTGATTCTACAGTTTTTGTCAAAGCAAACATAATCCCATGAAAATATTACATTTTAAAAGTTGGCTAATAAATATTCATGACGTCATTATTTCTTACATAAATGTTGAACAGTTACAGGTATAGGGTTAAGAAATTCATGCAGACAGTCAGCACTGCTTTATTTGACAGACCTTTTCTGGCAATATTTAGGAAAATGCATTTTAATAATTGAGATTTGTTTATGTGTAAAACTCAATGATCTTGAAAGGATTTTTGGCCCTGTCTTAACCCTTAATTTCCCTGTTCTATGTTGATTTCAAATTCCCATACCTATTGAATATTCATGAGCAAGGTAGATATAATGAAATTTGGAAGTTGGAACAATGTAGCCATTTTAGAAAGTAAGGAAACAGATCTTTCAAATTTCATCAGCAAACAGAGCAGACCCTGATCTGGGTCTACTCTGTTTGCAAATGCGTGAAAACATGATTATAAATTATGAGGGAAAGGGTTAACTTATTTAGCCTTTTAATCTAAATTTAGTAATTATTGGGATTTTGGGGAAAATATTAACTATTTTGTATTTAGATGCCATAAAAGGCCTGTATGAAAGCAATTCATTCGGTATCATACCAGTGGTCCATTCCCAACCAGTTCCTTCAATGTCATTGGCACCATTCCACACACCATTAACAGTCCAGCCCAGTCGAGGAGACCTCAGTTCACCAATTAAGAAATTCATGGTCTCAGAATTGGGGATGACAAGCATTTCTCCACCCATTTGCCAGCAGTCACGTCGAGCATCGTCCCAATAGCGTTCCTTGGCAATAAACAAGTAGCAGGTCCTGTTATGTGTAGCTACATGATATCGACTTTTCTGCACTACGTCTGGGCAGTGTTTACGTCCATTAGCACCTTAAATGAATAAAGAATTTTTAAGTACAAATATAAATACAAGCCAACCCATGAGAAAATGTAGCTGGACTTTTCAAACTGCGTAGAGCTAGAATAGCTGTTGGGTGATTCTTCAAAAATTTGTAATTTTGCCTACAAATTTTTCAAAAATATTTTGCTTATAAAGCCGTTTGCTTAACACGTATACCATAACTATGAACTGTCTTTGACTTATAAAGAGTAATGTCCGTGCTGATTGTTCAATAGAAAAAATATTTTTTACATTTTATAAATTGCCAATGACCTGAAAATGTCATTACCGCAACGATGTAAAATTGGACCTCGTTTTATCTAAATATTTGTTTAAAGGGTGTTTATCGTTCAAGATGTGTGTAAATTATGAATATGAATAACGTAATTCTGTTTCTTTTAGTAATACATCTTGCAAAATCAAAAATTGTCTCTCAAGGTGATGGAAACAGCTAATTGTTAAGATTTTGATGTATCGAAGTTGTCTCCGAAGTGTTGCTAAATTTCTTTTAATTAACTAAAAGCATGCTTTATACTAGCTTTAGGACTAATTTATCGTAAAAGTATACAGTTCAAACATTTCCATTGCTCAACTTTTAAAAAATGGCAAAAAATGGCAAAAAATGAGTGAAAAACGTTTCGGTAATGACGTTTCGGTAATGACGTTGCGGTAATGACAGCAAAAAGTAAAGCCAAATGGTACTGAATTTATTCAGAAATATTATTTATTTTGTTTTTAGATGCAAGTTAAAGTCGTATTTTCACAAAATAGTTGTTCAGATACCAAAATAATTAAGGGTTATGTCAGTACCGAAACACATGCCGTTTCGGTAATGACCGTTTCGGTAATGACAATTTTGTTTATTTTTCATAATTTCAGGCATTTGCCCAGTACATGTTTCAATTATTTTATGCATTTAAGCATCGTTTACACACAGTGTATACAACAAGGTCTGTTAACATGAATTTATAGTTCAGCTTGCCTGGTTTGAGGGCGTTTCGGTGCTGACAGCCTAAAAACATAATCAATAGAAATCGATGTTTGGGAGACCATTTCTTATAATAGAACCGGGATTGCTAAATCGCATTGTACCCTATAATGACTGCATGGGGAAAACCTTCTGATGACGTCAGAAGGGATTTCCCTCAATTTCAAGATAAAATAGGTACAGGCTAAAACACCATACCGTTTCGGTACTGACAGGAAAACGAGGGACAAAAATCAGCAGCTGAAAAAAGCCACTAAAGATTAAAATAACAGCTATATTTTGTATTCATTCATTCTATGATAATGTAATGACATCATCAATAGAGAAAAATTATCAAATTTAAGATGATTTAAGGTCAAGATATCTCATTTTATTATGTGTTGTATGATGAGGGACATGGGAATTTTGCACCCCCTTTCATACTTGAAAGTCGATTCCAAGAAAATGAACATAAATTCTCACTGGTTATCACTATATTCTCACTAAGGTATGTCATATTAACTAATCAAAGATAAAATATTCTTTTAAAAGTAAATTTTTATGATTTTTAAATTATGTGAACGGTGAGGGACAGCATATTAATTACAAATTTTTGAAGAATCACCCTGTTATTCAATATTGTAATGTGACGATCATGTCATACAGTATCAATGTCGTTACAGTTTAACACTTCAACTGAATGATAATCCCATCTTTTCTTTATATGCATGTGTAAATAGAGTAGACCCAGATCAGAAGCTCCTGCAGCTCTGATTATTATTTAATGTTTGCCATGGCAATTATTTTCACGTTTTAACCCTTTACTCCATCAATACCCCTTTCTATGCCTCTGCAAACAGAGTAGACCCAGATGAACAGACAACTCCTCTATAAGGATCTGCTCAGTTTCTTATAATATTTTAGCAGCTCTGATTAATGTTTGTCATGGCAATTAATTTCATGTTTTAATAATTTTCCCCATAAATATGTCTTTCTACGCCTCTGCAAACGGAGTAGTGGGAGCCGTCTGATCAGGGTCTGCTGTTTGCTTATCTGTATCTATACGTCATAGAAGCCTATACATATAGGCCTTTACACGACGGGTGAGAAGAGATGTCACTATTACTGGCGATTATCTCGTAGAGCTGTCTTGAAAGCCTCTACAGAATCAGCATGCACTATGCTGTCAGGCAGTTTGTTCTATTGTACCATAGTATCTACAAAGAATGAATTTCTGTATTGAGGGGTCTTGCTATTTGGGACTGCCAGCCCTCCTTTTTTCATTTGAGTGGAAGTTAAATTGTAAAAGTCACACTATTCTTAAAAAAAATTACTTTTTCTGACAGTACTCTAGACTACTAATTTAGCCTAATTAATAGACCTGTCAGAATTTATACAGTATTTCATTGATCCAACTTACTTATAAATAGTATCCCAGGGTGAAAAATCATGCACACTAAAGTCCAGCATTTTACACTAGAGCACATTTTGAATTCTGTAACTGATCAGCAGCTAGCTGAATTATTGAATACACGGTCATCTGGTTGAAATTTGTTATCTACGAATATGTACGTGGGAGGTAACTGATACAAACACAGTTTACAGCGCCCTCTTGTGAATATACCATTCGCCCTTATAGCGGTGGTACTAAACAGAGACAACAAGTGTCAACTAGAAACAACTAGAGACAACTAACTTAAAAAGGCGTTTTAGGGCATTATTTATATATAAACAGCCATATATAGTAATATTATACTGTAATAAATTAATAAAAATATTTAAATGTTCGAAATATTGCCTTAGATTGCATTTAGAACCCGAATTATAGCAACGGAAAGACACCGACACCGGCCAACCCAGAGTCAACAAAGCAAACTCGATAAATATCGGGTTACTGTGGTTAATATAGTAGGGTTATTCTCAATATTAGTTGGTAAAGTCATTCTAAATGACTATAATAATTTTTTAATGTAAAAATATGCGATGTAAACGTTTAAAATGGGATATTTTCCAACCGTGTTCTAAATTAGAAATTGTGTTGGCGTGAGATTTAGATAGTCATGACATTCGCACTTTCGCACATAGCTTGCCAAACCACTTTTTCACAAGTTGTTTCCCTACTATTTCTGATTGATTTTTGCTGGCGTATGCTATGTATAAACGATTCAGTTAATCTGGTACTCGGCTTCAACGGAAAACTGCACATTTTAATTTTATGAAAAACAGAGTGTATCTTGATCAATCAGCTGCCTGATTTGGATCTACTCAGTTAGCATAGGCTAGTAACGGATTTCAAAATGATAACAATGGTGTTAAATTAAACTTTATTCATTCAGTAAGTGCATATTCATACATACACCATTTCCAGAAATAGTTAACCCTTTGCCTTATTTAAATGTGTTGCAAACAGAGTAGACCCAAAACCGATCCATCTCATCCACAGGTGCTATGTCTCAACAACAACAATAACAACTCCATCACAAATACATTAATTTTAATCACATGTCATATAAGTATCTAAAACATACCAAAAGATAGTTTTCTGACCCATCCAAAAAAATGAGAATTTTTTTTTTCGCGAACACCCCTGCTCTATATAATATGTAAAAGGTATCCAACTCCGGCCGAAATCTGCTCAAAAATCGATGGGTTCATTCACTGCAATCGTCCTTGAAAGCTTATTTGACCACAGATTTCCATTAACTATGTCTTATTTATCAAAGAAATCACCACTCTTGATGAGCAGTCATCTATTTTTCTCAGAATATTAACACGCTTTTACAACGAGTCGCCAGTGACAACCAGCCTCTCTAGGACACAGGTTGACTCTTGAGGTTCGAAATAGAAATACGCTATAATTCAAGTCGAAACACCATATAACTGCTCTATAAGGCATTTCCCCGGTCTGATAGCATGAATGGATATCGTGTATTCACAATTTTTCAAATAATAATCTTCTATAAAATTTCTAAGTAATTGCGACGGCTATGGATATGGACCAGCAAAATTAACTGCCGTGTTTGTTTGTAATAAATCAACGAGTGTTAATTATCCCTTTCCCTCATAGATACGCCTTTGCAAACAGAGTAGACCCAGATTCAGCAGCTTCAGTTTGCATACCGGTATATATTTTATTGAGTATTGATATGTTAATTGCGGCACGTGGCAAGTGACAGGTGAAGATTAACCGTGCCTTTAGCATAATACATAATCAACAGAGGTGCTAATCCGATGATTGGATCATCGATCACCGATAACTAGCGGCGTGTGTCAAGAGATATGCAGTTTAACTTTTTATCAGTTTAACTTTTACCATGTCTTTTAACCCTTTCCCTGTTCTATATTTGGTCCAACTTTCTATACCTACTTAATATTCATGAACAAAATAGTTATAATGAAATATGGAAGGTGGAACATTTGTAGCCATTTTAGAAAGTAAAGAAACAGGTCTATCAAATTCCTCTAGCAAATTGAGCAGACGCTTCAGACGACTCCTGTATAGTAGCCGTCTAATCTGAGTCTACTATGTTTGCATATATGCGTCAATAATAATTAGTTAAGCTTTATGTTAACCGTCATTCAAAACGATCTGATCGGGGTGATTTGTTTTTCGCCTATAAGATATATGAAGTGAGAGAAAGATTAAAGTATCTAGTATTTCTAAATTTAGAATGGCTACATACATGTGTGTGATATGTACATATTTATATTCAGTGTATTATTATATTGTATGTAATTGAGACTATAATAAAGAATAATACATATATTCAAAAACAGAAATTCCAGACGTCAGTCCCTCATTCGCAGAAGCCACGAAACTGCGCAGATGTCTGCGTATTCCTGTGCTTGGATCATGCGTAACAGGCAGGCCGATAGTCTGTTTATCCTGTCGTTAACGACCCAGCCGACTTTAACATTAGAATTATGAACACCACGTTCAAATTCCGAAATTCTCGGTCCAGAGAAAGTGTACAAATTTTATGGTCTGTGTTAATGGAATAAGATCCTTTTGGAAACCCACTAATCCCTGAAAATTTAGTTAGTGATCCAATCATTATTGATGATATTGAGGCTTCTGAGACTTTTAAAAAAAAACACCTCTACCCCTGGCAAGTCTTTATCTCACAGTGCTGATAGGTCCCAAGAAATCTCAGTAAAATTCACTGATTTTGTTTGGAATGACGGGGTATATGTGAAAGCAACTAGGGTCCTATGTGCAAAGCACCTCAAAGACAATGCTGTTGAGAACCTACGGAACATTTGGCCCAGCTTTAAGTTTCTGTGGTTATTAACAGATTGTCTGGATCTGATGGTATTTTAAGCTCCAAATATCTCAGCTTAAAGTGAGATCATCGCAGACTGTGACGTTCCATATCTGGCAAAAAGATTAATGCCGAATATTGAACGGCATGTATTCCACACTCGAGGGGCTCTACATGATACAGGAAAATTTGAACTTTCCAGCCAGGCTTCAGATCGAGTCTCTCATGAGACTCGGACACAACTTAACCCCGAGCAACGGCCAAAAAGGCTCGCGAGGCTTTCAAATTTCAAAATTTCCAAAACCTCGAACCTTCAACCCGCATCAAAAGGACTCTTTTTATACTCCTCATAGTAATTTCGTTTTCTTGCTACTACCATGTTATGTTAATATTTTACAACTAACAGTACCGAAATAGGTCAGGTGCTAACTATTAATTATAATTCAACAATTACTATATTATTCGGTCATCCGTTTTTTGCCATGGTTAATTCAAATGGTCAGCTATAACTTAGACTAACGATATGTGCCGTAAACTATTACATTTGGCTATCCGTTTTAAAAGCATGGCTGACAAAGGACGTTATCTGTCTCTGATTTAGGCCATGGTTCTGAAACGATCTGAGCCAATCTCAACGTTTAACCCTTTCCCTGTTCAGTGTTTATTCCAAATTTAATACCTACTGAATATTCATGGACAAAATAGTTATAATGAAATAAGGAACATGGAACATTATAGCCATTTTAGACAGTAATGAAACATATCGCTCTTTCAAAATTCCATAAGCAAACAGAGCAGACCCCGATCAGATGGCTCCTAGAGGAGCCATCTGATCTGGGGCTTCTCTGTTTGCAGAAGCGTGAAAACACGTTTATATGAGGGAAAGGGTTAAAATGTTATTCACATTATGATAGTATATATTCTCCATCGAATAAAGTTTGGAGAAAGTAATTAGGCGTTTAAACTGCCGACTTTCCATCCACTATTACCAAATTTGTCTCTTTGGTTTATAATCTGATTTTAAATGTATTTTAAACAAACATTTAAATTATTTAGCCAGATTAACAGATTAGTTTAATATATGCGGGATGTTTGTAAATAGCTGTAAATAGTGTTATCTTGTAACAATTGATCGAACTTATTTTGAGGAGTTTTGAGTATTTTTTGGAACATTGGCATAAGTTTTCAAAATTCAAAATTCGGGGCTCAAAAAACGCCGGGTCCTCGTCCCGATTCCTGGGCGCACTAACTTGTGTGCACATGTACGAGTACGTTAGTGTGACTGATGCGTTCAATAAAAACGTAATCAAAATATGAATTTCTGGGTCTACACTGTCAACTCGGTGGCTGATCAGGGTCTTCATTGTATTCACTGCATTTGTCTAAAAAAAGTGTTTTCCTTTGCCAGATCAAACCCCACATATCTTGATCAAAACCCATATTGACTGTGAAATGACTGATCTGGGTCTACATAGTGCTCAAATGGACCGGTGCTCAAACAGTAGTAGCTTATGTGCGATTATCACGACTTTGTAAATCACACGTCAACACATAATCAGCTATCGTGTGTACAGCGATCAAAATTAATAAACTATCTCACTTTACATGTTCTGATCAAAATGAAAACAACAGAAATAATAAAAATAACAACTTCTTTTATCATTATAATATAATTCTCCACATTAACACAGTTAATAAGAGGTATATCCCTTGTTGACTCCAGTTGACTCTGAGTCGGCTATACTCGGCGGAATATAGTTGGTGTAATTGGGGTGCAACAGGGGTTCAAAATGCAATCTAAGACATTATTTTGGATCCAAACTGATAATTTTCAATCTGTTACGGTATAATACTACTTTATCTGGCTGTGAATATATAAATAATACCCTAAAACGCCTTTTAAAGTTAGTTGTCTCTAGTTGTCTCTAGTTGACACTTGTTGTCTCTGTTTAGTACCACCCTATATTTTTTGATAATCATGGGCATATATTCACTAGTGAATAACATTCGAACGACCGAATGACATTCGAACGATTCATACGCGCTCACAAAACAAACAAACTGGCGGACGGTGGTCGACCTACCTGTCCACGATTGAGTCATGATAGATGGCAAATGATTGTTGGCACTTGCGCCTTAATTTCGATAAAATAATACAAATTGTAATCGCTGTCAGGAATCATATACAAGATGTATCCCAAAAAAGACCTACCAACTACTCTGACCCATACAATCCATTCTACATTTAAAATGCCTCCTTAGTCTCATTAATGACCCGTAAGACAGCATGCTAATTTTGTGACAGGTGCCGTCTGCCGGGATATCGTTAAAACCGAAAGTAGCTCGATATCACCATTTAGAGTACACTGATGTGAACTAAATGCCTCCTCAACTTTGCATTTTCTTCACCGCATGTCCTTTTGTTTATGCAGATTTCTACTCATACAAATATCTCATCAATCAACAACAATCTGAATCCAGCACAGCACAAACATATTTCAAATATGCTATACTCACTAACTCAGCTGATCGAGATAATCTTCCTCCTGTTCCAACACATTTTATGCAGCAGTTCGTACTGAATCTTTTGTCCATTTCAAACATTTTCACTGAACTTGAATCGAGATTTTTTTTCTCGGTGGAAATGTCCATGTCCATGTGTATACATACAACACTAATGAAGGGCTTAATATACCAAAACGAAGGCGCATTTCGAATCCCATTGACAGTGAGTGTCGGACGTGTTGGCGACTGTATGTAGGTCTTCGTGTAAATGGCGCGCTTTACATAGACACATGTTGTGTACAATGACGTCATAATGTGACGTGTTTGTAACTATGTATGTCAAAACTGTAACTCAAAATTTATTTTGACGTGTTTCTGTATGTTTTTGTATCATAAACTATCACAGTTAAATTGAATATCAGAGAGGTCTGAATTAGATCCTGGTTGATATGACAGTAAGTAAAAAATAAAGTTGGAAAATTTGGACCTACTTTGTCCCAGTTACCTAGCGAACCTAATAACACCTTTCATTCATCATTTCTATATGTAAGGAGAATTTATAACAATCCACGTTACTGCTGAAATATTGGCTGCAAATAACATTTGTGTGTGTTATGTTATAAATAGGATCTTGCATTCGTGTTCATGATTATTGGATTTATTAAATTCGTCTTTTTAAAACGATAAAAAAAACTCGCTAAAGCTCGTTTTTTATCGTTTTAAAAAGACTCATTTAATAAATCCAATAATCAAGAACACTCATGTAAGATCCTCTATATAAAAATAAGATTTTATCTGCTTACAAGACTTTGAAATATATAGCGACAAGGGATAACCACCTTGAAAAATTTGACCATACATGGTCAAAATATTATTTTTTTATTTGAAGACAATCATGAAAAATAAACTACAAATATTCAAAAAAAAATTAAAAAAGGCCCTGGCAAATTAAAATAGATTAAAAACAAGAGATGTCACAGTCACGTGACAAATGCCCCCAAAAATTGTACCCTGTGACATTGACCTTTGACCCATGGGCCAGGGAGTTAACACATTGTCTTTGTGTGGTGAACATTTGTGCCAGGTTCCTTTGAAATCCATTCACAGATCAACAAGTAATTGTACCCTGTGACCTTGACCTTTGACATATGGACCAGGGAGCTGAACGCGACACATCGTCTTTGTCTGGTGAACATCTGTGCCAAGTTATATTGAAATCCTTTGATATATAAAGAAGTTACAGACCGGACACCAAATTTGTGACAAAGTAATTGTATCCTGTGACCTTGACCTTTGACCCATGGACCAGGGAGTTGAAAACAACACATCATCTTTGTCTGGTGAACATTTGTGCCAAATCATATTGAAATCCATTGATATATAAAGAAGTTACAGACCGGACACGAAATTTGTGACAAAGTAATTGTACTCTGTGACCTTGACCTTTGACCCATGGACCTGGGAGTTGAACGCGACACATCGTCTCTGTCTGGTGAACATTTGTGTCAAGTTATATTGAAATCCATCGATAGATGAAGAAGTTACAGACCGGACACGAAATTTGTAACAAAGTAATTGCACCCTGTGACCTTGACCTTTGACCCATGGACCTGGGAGTTGAACGCGACACATCGTCTCTGTCTGGTGAACATTTGTGTCAAGTTATATTGAAATCCATCGATAGATGAAGAAGTTACAGACCGGACACGAATTTGGGACAGACTGCACCCTGTGACCTTGACCTTTGACCCATGGACCTGGGAGTTGAACGCGACACATCGTCTCTGTCTGGTGAACATTTGTGTCAAGTTATATTGAAATCCATCGATAGATGAAGAAGTTACAGACCGGACACGAAATTTGTAACAAAGTAATTGCACCCTGTGACCTTGACCTTTGACCCATGGACCTGGGAGTTGAACGCGACACATCGTCTCTGTCTGGTGAACATTTGTGTCAAGTTATATTGAAATCCATCGATAGATGAAGAAGTTACAGACCGGACACGAAATTTGTAACAAAGTAATTGCACCCTGTGACCTTGACCTTTGACCCATGGACCTGGGAGTTGAACGCGACACATCGTCTCTGTCTGGTGAACATATGTGTCAAGTTATATTGAAATCCATCGATAGATGAAGAAGTTACAGACCGGACACGAATTTGGGACAGACTGCACCCTGTGACCTTGACCTTTGACCCATGGACCTGGGAGTTGAACGCGACACATCGTCTCTGTCTGGTGAACATTTGTGTCAAGTTATATTGAAATCCATCGATAGATGAAGAAGTTACAGACCGGACACGAATTTGGGACGGACGGAAGGACAGACGGACGGACGGACGGACAGACGGAAGGACGGAAGGACGGACAATGCGACTACTATATGCCCACCGTTGGGGGCATAAAAATACAATAATAAGCATAATACCAGTTTATGATAAAATATTACGAGAGAACCCCAATCTAACACTCTTTTTCTCTTTCTCTTTTTTTCCCCCTCCCCCCCCCCCCCCCCCCCCTTTTCTCTTTTCATATTTCATAAAACAAATTGTCTTAGACACTGTACTGACACAAAAAGAGACATAATCTCCTCAAATAGCATGAGGATTGTATGAAAATTGTATGTAATTATGTATACTAACCATGATACATAAGCTACTAAAAAAACACTTTTGTAAGGTATGATGGGGGGGGGGGGGGGGGGGGGTCCTCTCCGACTTTCTCATACCTATGACGGGGAGAATAAAATATTTAAAAACAAGAGAGTCGTCACGGGTGACAAATGCCCCCAAAGTGTTTGACACCGAAATGCATTTTGGCGGAAAAACAATGCAGGTGTAACATGAAATTTTGATGCTGTTAAAAATGACACAGGAGTCAGTTCTTAACATTAGAAACAGAACCTTTGGATTATGATAGCTAAGAAAAGAGCCAAGCGTCAAAACTTAGTTAAAAAGGACCCTAAGTCATTCTCAACGTTAAAAAGGACCCTGGGTTGATTGTCAACGTTTAAGGTATAGGAGATATGCTCTGGACAAGCTTTTTGTATCTGGTAAGATATAGAAGATATGCTCCGGACTGTAAAATTGAGGTCAAAGGTCAAGGTCAAGGTCAGTGATCTGAAAATGGTACACGACTCTCCGCCATCCCAAGATGAACTCACAAATCAAATTTGGAATCCGTAGCTGGTAAGGTATAGGAAAAATGCTCCGGACAAGCTTTGTGTAAAATCTAGGTCAAAGGTCAAGGTCACAGTGACCTGAAAATGGTACGCGACACACCGTCATCCCAAGATAAACTCACACATTAAATTTGGAATCAGTAGCTGGTAAGGTATAGGAGATATTCTCTGGACAACCTTTTTTGTAACATTGAGGTCGAAGGTCAAGGTCAAGGTCACAGTGACCTGAAAATGGTACGCGACACTCCGCCATCTGAAGGTGATCTCACACACCAAATTTGGAATCCGTATCTGGTAAGGTATAAGAGATATGCTCTGGACAAGCTTTTTGTAAAATCGGTCAAGGTCAAGGTTAAGGTCATAGTGACCTGGAAATGGTACATGACACTCCGCCATCCCAAGATGAACTCACACACCAAATTTGGAATCTGTAGCTGGTAAGGTAAAGGAGATATGCTCCGGACAAGCTTTTTGTAAAATCGGTCAAAGGTCATGGTCAAGGTCACAGTGATCTGAAAATGGTACGAGACACTCCTCCATCCCAAGATGAACTCACACACCAAATTTGGAATCCTTAGCTGGTAAGGAATAGGAGATATACTCCGGACAAGCTTTTTGTAGCTGGTAAGATATAAGCGGTTTTTAAAATCGAGGTCAAAGGTCAAGGTCAAGGTGACCTGGAAATGGTACGCGACACTCCGCCATCCCAAGATGAACTCACACAGCAAATTTGGAATCTGTAGCTGGTAAGGTAAAGGAGATATGCTCCGGACAAGCTTTTTGTAAAATCGGTCAAAGGTCATGGTCAAGGTCACAGTGATCTGAAAATGGTACGCAACACTCCTCCATCCCAAGATGAACTCACACACCAAATTTGGAATCCTTAGCTGGTAAGGTATAGGAGATATACTCCGGACAAGCTTTTTGTAGCTGGTAAGGCATAAGCTTTTTTTAAAATCAAGGTCAAAGGTCATGGTCAAGGTCACAGTGACCTGAAAATGGTACGCGACACTCCGCCATCCCAAGATGAACTCACACAGCAAATTTGGAATCTGTAGCTGGTAAGGTAAAGGAGATATGCTCCGGACAAGCTTTTTGTAAAATCAAGGTCAAAGGTCAAGGTCAAGGTCACAGTGACATGAAAATGGTACGCGACACTCCCCCATCCCAAGATGAACTCACACACCAAATTTGGTATCCGTAGCTGATGTGACAAAGGAAATATACTCCGGACAAAATGTACACACACCCACACACCCACCCACCCACCCACACACCCACCCACCCACACACCCACCCACCCACACACCCACACACACACGGTGCGATCACTATATGCCGCCAAAGCCTAGCTTTGGGGGCATAAAAATAAAATAATACGTACCAATCAGTTAAACTTAAAAATCAATTCACTTCAAAACTTTTTAAGTATAGCATTGTCTTCAAATGTTAACCAGTATAGATCCAGGTTATATGCTATGCTTCTGTTCTCGATCCTAATTGTTTGTAATATACTGTCAAAATCGTAAATAGGCATTGTGTGAAGGAATATCTACACTAATTAGTTGGGATTACACTATCTAGACCTACGACGGATATTCAAACGTTAGTATATATATTTGTATGTGTCTAAACGTACAGTTTTGTAAGAAAATCATGTCTAAACCGTACAAAATAGATCGGGTCTAAACCGTTACCACAACCACCGTCTATCAACAACTCCGGAAATAGCTAGGTAAAACTACTAAGCGAAGCGAAGAAAGTGATAAAAACCGACCAACACCATGTAAGACAATCCCTTGTTATTTTAACTCTCATTATCTTAACCATCATAGATAAAGCACTACCGGTTCCATGAATATTTGATTACTTCACTCAGGGTTTAAACTCTTGCATAGCTTAGCCATATCAGAATATTTAACCTGTAATATGCGTCCCTAGTAGCGAGGAAAAGTCTACGCAACTTGATATTTGGGTCTTATTTAAGGAAACATTTATTTGTATATTCATGAATTAACTGCCGAATCGAAGCATATGATTGTTTTGTTTTATGTACCAAAAATTGGATCTTTCCATACATTGTGTGAGAAGATATCACAAAATTCATATGTAGGAATGTGTACGGCGAATAGTTGTTACGGTGTACGGCGAATAGCGTTTCTGGTGATTTTTAGTATACGGCGAATAGCTTCAACAGTTTTCGAAAGAAAATGCTTTTAATAAGGGTGGTATCTTAATCGACAGTGTCGAACAAGGACCCGTGAGTTAAACTATTTAATAGGTAGGCTACTTAACAATTTATGAATATTGCTTTAGAGTTGGTCATTGTGCTCATTCAACTTGAAGTTCTACTCTAAAGTGTAATACTTATGGATTTTCATGAGTACGTTTCCTGCTTTATGACATCAATCGGAAAGCAAATAGAGCAGAGAAATGAATCCGGTCCTACTATGTTTGCAAAGGCTTAGATGTGTGTTTCTATACAGAAAAGGTTGGAGATTTGTTTCTGGCAAAAAATAGAGTAGAACCTGTCTTAACCGACCATCATAAAGGTCCAATTATGGGTCCGTAAGGCAGATTGTAGAGTAATACAGGCTACAATTAATACAGAAAGTTCCTATGAGCTTTCTGCACTACTTTTGCCTTGTATTAAGTAACCTCCTGCTTTTAAGACTAATGTGTTCAATATATGTATGTATATACAGTTACTTTTCATCGTATTAACCCCTTTCTACTAAAGAAATTTAATACGAATTATTTAACCCTTTACTTGTTCAATCTGGTTTGGATCTACTAAGTTTGCAAATGCATAAAAATGAGTTTATATGAAGAAAAGCATTAATGATTTAATGAAGATTTCTGTAACCAGGGTTTCTCTAGAGAAAATATACTCATCGGGTGTAGGGAGCCGGATTGCATAGCAATGCTGTACAAGTGTTGATACAGGTCAGCTTCAGCCTGTGGCATACGAGGGCTGATTGATTAGTCGAGAGCTTTGTATTGTAGGAGTTAAGCAGGGATGTCCTTTTTCTGCCCTACTATTCCCCGACTATTTAAGGCTGATGTCATGTGGTCAGTTTATACCAAAGAGGTAGCACTCTCAAGTCAATAAGGTTCTTGATTGGTGTGTGTGTGAGTGTGTGTGCGAGTGTGCACGTGTGTGGGGAGGGGGGGGGGGGGGGGGTAGGTGTATTAAAATACTGATTTTTTCTCAAATCATTGTTTACGCAGGGGATTCTCTCATTGCAATTACATGTAATATAGCAGACTTTCTTGTTTAGACCAAACACCAGTCTTTTCAAATACAAAGTGATTAATAAACTAATTCTTCATTCATACATATATCTTGTGGTATCCGAATTTTGTGAATTCTCCGATGCATGCAACAGTAATCAAAACTAACCTAGAAATTCACTGGGTGGTTTCAAAAAGTTACTTTTAAAGAGACGTCAATAGGAGGAGTGGGTTAAATCTTACATGACAAGACAGAACGTTTCAACGTTTTATTCCATTTTGGCCATACTAGTTAATGTTTTTACCTATCATTGATGCTACACACGTGCGTTAATGCGTGTCGCTAGTTACGCCCCTGTCTTTAGAAATTGGCCTGTAGTCTTCGCGGCTGACGTTGAAATGTTTGATCAACTGCAAGCGCACTTCTTCACTGCGAGAAAGGGTGTGCAGTTTGTAAGGCTCCCAACACGGGCAGTTTTTATGCAGATTTTTTCTCCTTACCGTTGCACCATTTATACAGTTTCTTTTGATTGTTATTGCAACAAAAAGCAGCATATCACTTCCCTGAAATGCTTTCGTATGGCATTATAACTTATTATTCTATACAAATTCCTAAAATATCGGTCATAAAACAAATCCATACAATCTAAATTCTTTATTTACCAGCAAAACTTAACAGTACCGTAATGACGGAGAGTATTCATGAGCAATTAATTATGTAATCATTGTTATGTACAGATCCGTCAAAACTGAAAAAGTACAATAGTAGATGTGGATACTCTGCCATTTGTGTCTTCTAAAAGTTTCCTCATTTGCTATTGCAAAACCTACACTTTAATTCTAGATCAATGGCATGTTCATGATAGACATGAGGTGTCAGTTTATTTTCCTCGCACTAACCTTAGGTAACGACTATAAATAATTGTTAGCCGTAAAATGCCACACACCACGCAAGATATTTGCCGAGAAGTCTTCACAACAGTGAAATATATTACTATTCGCCGTACACATAGGAAGCTATTCGCCGTACAATATTTATACCACATTTATCTATTCGCCGTACACACACCTTGTTTTTCTTTTATCAAATTTAAAGCCAATTTCGATCGTATTCTGCAATCAACGCTGGCATAAGAGTGTATTAGCTGTGTGATGACAAGGAATATGTGAAATCGTGTGTCAGAGGATTAGAAAAGCGATTTCGAACACGTTTTTGACCTCTTCGCTGCTATATCGGTTGTACTAATCCGAGAATAATGCACCCAAAATGATTTACATACGTAAATTTGAATTGATCAGAAACCATGTAACCATTGATTGATCTATCTACCAGTAGTTTCAAACAATGCAATGCTAGAATATGTCATAATCTATATAAATATATCGAATTACTAAATCACAGTCAATGAACTTTCGCTTTACTTAGTAGTTTTACCTAGCTATTTCCGGAGTTGTTGATAGACGGTGACAACAGGCTAACCCGTACACTCGACATTTTTTCAACCCTCTCAAAAAGACAAAATGTAGATTTGTGCTTCAAACTAATTAACTCAATGTTAATATCGGACTCAAATGTATATAGTGTCTTATACCCGCAGAGTTAGAAAAGGCTTAGCGTTGTTGGTAAGCTTACAATGCGACAAAATATGACATCCTTCTCGATTCGATTTCTGATTTCGGTTTCTGCATTGTTTACGGAAGATTTTGAGCCTTACACACAGACATGAACCACTAATTAGGAGGTAAACCGCTGTTGACGAGCGTTATAATTCTGTGTTATGACACCAACTTAAGGACGGAAAGAAAAATCTACATTGTTTAAAAATGGTAAAAATGTGATGCTTACCTTTCAGCCTCCTGTTCATCCACCATCTTGGAAAAGTCTAAACATTCGCGACCGTACAGCTTGCACCACAGCCCACAGTGTCTACTGTCTTACTTAATTCATGGCAAAGAAAAGGCTTGGCAATAATCAAACATTAATAATCTGAGAGTTTCTTCCATACAAAAATGCATTTTTTGACCCAGCAAACAGTGCAGATAATGAGATTCAGACCAGCTGCCATGTTTGTAAACACTGGCCAGACATCTGATCAGGGTCTACACTGTTTGTCACTCTTGATAATCAACATATTTTGTGCACTAACTTAACCGACCTTTGTAAACTGTAGATCCTAATATTTGTTAACGATATATTTTAGTCATGGGTACAGAGACAATGCATAAAAACAGGAATAAAGACTAAAGTAGAATATTGCAAACGGGGTAGATCCATGTTAGCCGCCTAGCTTGTAACAGGGAGATATACAATGTATAACTTTTAATTGGCTAAAGCCTTCTGGAAGTATTGAGTCATCTCACTCATTATAGCTGTTATCCTTTTGAAACTTCGTGTCTGATCAGGATTTAGAAAATCATAAATACCTCATTTTTAAATAGGACATGATATTTGATGCCATTTGCCAGATAGCTCAGTTGGTAGAGCATCTCATGAAATTTGTATAATAACACTCTTGGGGAGGTCTTGGGTTCGAGTCCCAATCTGGAATAAAAATCAAATATTAACTCTATTCTAAACTCTTTATTAATGAAATTAAATGCCAAACTTCCCCTAAGACAAATTTAAAAATAACAGAGGATGTTTGAATTATGTTGTAATAGCAAAGTACTGTTAATGTTGGAACATGTTTGCACTAGTGTCATCAGGGATGTTTACAGCCGCGACAGTTGGTACTAATTATGTAATTGGTTATTTCTTTGATGATGTATCACTCAATTTAATGGCATGTATAATCGGATTAATTTTAATTATGGATGAACATTTTTGGTTGAAAGTTATTGTTTTTTTACACAAATTTTCATCCCAAATGCAAGCAAGGTTCCAAACAGTTTGTATCTTGATAAGAAACTGGGTTACTCAACATATCATCTGGACCCAAAGTGTTTGCAAAAAATAATCATTCATCCGCCAGCAACAGGCTTAAGGCTAACAATATAAATCTAACAACAACATTATGTCCTTATTTTTATTGGATTCATTTCTGCGTATTCATTTCAATCATATCACAATTGCCAATTACAAATGGCTCCTACTGAATCTTCTCTGTTTACTTATGAAATAATATAGACACTCCTTGGCTTTTCATTTAGACATACAATTGAACTTTGCTATCGCGAATTGGATAATATACAGTATGAAATGAATACTATTATGTCTAAAAACCTACAGGAGTTGTCAGCATTACTTTAGACCTGCAATAAGCTGTGAACTCAAGAAATTGTTCAGATTAGAAATTAAATATTTATGTGCTCGTGCCATTATAAAAGGTTGGATAATAGATATTCATGATGTCATTATTTCTTACATGAATATTTAACCTGAAAAGGGATAGGGGGTCCAGTGTGAAACTGAAAGTGTATAACTAGGGTCACCCGACTGAAATGGCTGCCGATTCAAGGCCCCTTTGTGATGAAACTGATGAATTTTGTTACTAAGGCCATATGAGTAGTCCAAAACATTTAGACATTTTTTTGACATTACTTAAATATTATTTTTAAAAAAATATGACGTCACTTCCACTTTGTTATGTCCTGATGAAGATCTAAATCGAAACATGTATGATGTTGGTTGTTACTTTACCCGATATTTAAATATTAGATAAAATAGGTTTGACTATTATACAGTAATACGCGCCTTTTGATGCCTCGCATCAATGATTTTCTTGTATCTCACTCAAATAAACAGGCTTTTCATCCGCTGTCATAGAATGAAGTACATTATATTTACCCATATTATGATCTAAGGAAGGCAACTGTTTTAGTACACAACATGAATGCTCTCCCTTAGACCATAAAATGCCCAATTAAGGCCAATTTACAAACTCGAGCGTCCAGGCCCATGTTATTTATTTTTACATTTATTGTTATTATTATTGTTATTATTATTATCAAAGGAACAGATAAAGATTAATTGAGTACTCCCCTTTGTTAAAGGTAATTGAGTATCAATGAAAACAAATTGAGTACATAAACTTCTGTATTCTCATTATGTACAATTTGAGAACATAGGAGACTGGTAAAAAACAAATTATCATAATGCAAATTAGTCTTCTGATTACTGTCATAGAAAATGCGTACAAGAACAAAATAGTCACATACATAAATAACCTATTTGATATTCGTAGGAGGCAATTATTTTTTCATAAATATTCATGGAGGAAAGGGCTAACCTCGGCCTAAAAGCTGTTACAGTCAAAATGTCTTATGTGTCATACTCACAATGTTAGGAGCACTTGCCTGAAACATTCTCAGATGTTTCGCCTTCATGTGCATCTTGAATGATGATTATGGCCCTTACTTAGAAAATTCTAAAAACTTCGTTTTCAATAGTTAATGTTCCTTTTCAGTAGATGCATACAAAGTGGATGGATCTAAAAATAGCCTATGGGGGATGGGTTAAGAAGTATCCATCTTCGTTTACCAGATCTGCAATATCCATGATTTGTTGTTGCTTGTAATGTTTGTTTGTTTATTCAATAAAATGTGTTGCCTCTGACCTTCACACGAGTTGTGTCAAATAGTTCATATCAATTTGTTACTGTATAAAATCCAAGTATCTAGAACTTCTTTCCAAAATTGTTTTTATTTTGTGATTTTTTTTCTTTCTTTAAGACATCGGTTTATTGTATTATTTTTTTGGTTAAAAATGTGTGTAATCTGGAATATATTCTTCAAGAGTGCTAATCCATTTGTCATTATATTTTTCAAAGCTCTTCTTATCCATATAGTCCTTGAATTCTTGAAAAACCCTTAACCCTTTCCCTCATATAAATGTGTTTTACGCATTTGCAAGCAGAGTAGACGGCTCCTATTGCAGCCGTCTGATCAGGGTCTGCTCTGCTTGCTCATGAAATTTGAAAGATCTTTATCTTTACTTTCCAAAATAACTACAATGTTCCAGCTTCCATTATCTAATTATAACTATTTAGTCCATGAGTATTCAGTAGGTATTAAAATTTGGAAGAAACATAGAACAGGGAAAGGGTCAACCCTTACAATGCTGAACTTTCAAATAGACTATTCCAAAATTCAAACAGGTCAACCTTATGGTGAATAATTGGGGATTTTTCTAAAGAAAAGTGTAACATGACAAACGGTGCAGACCCCAGAGGAGCCCTTTCATCTGGGTCTACACTGTTTGCATAGAACATTAATGACTCGTTTCCTGCATTATAAGGGTAACATTTTTGCATTGAAAACATTAAAATTTTATGAGCCATGTTTACAGTGTCTTTTCTTATACACTTTTATGCTTTTGCTTTCCACCATAAATTTATACGCCTTTCTACGCCTATAATGACCACTTCTTGAAACCATTGTGATAAATAGAGCTTCAATAGGAGCAAATGCTCTATTTATCACAATACAGTATTTCGTGGGCTTGGTGCAAAACTATTCTAACCCCTTCACTTTGTGAAGGAGTTAGAATAGTTTTGCGCCAAGCCCTCGATTTGCTCCCATAGGAGCAAATGCTCTATTTATCACAATGGTTTCAAACTACATATACAAAATTCTAAAGTTTTACATTTCTCTAGTAAATGCTCCTTTTGGGTAGATTCATTCAAAGAGGTTGAGTCTAAAAATAGCCTAAATACACACTGTCTCTGTGACAAGTACACCTGTACTGAACACATGTATTACAGGTACAGAGAACTAGAGACAAGGGAAATTGGACAAACTGGTAGAGGTGAATTTTGAACTAGAGCACTCTTAGTCTGCTGGTATTAGTAAGTTTAAGTAACCCTTCGTAAATGCGCCTTTCTATGCCTTCGCAAACAGAGTAGACCTAGATCAGACGGCTTCTAAAGGACCAATGCTTATGAAATAATATAGATATGATTCTACAGTGTCGGCCATTGCTAAAAAATTCATGTGTCTTGTGTGGGATTATAAAAATGTTTTTAATCTAATTAATATTCATGACATCATTGTAGTAAAAACTTTAAAAATCTTCTGGTCCGAGACAGAAAAGCTTAGAGCTGTGATATTTGGTATGTAGCATCATCTGGTGAATCTTTACTAAGATTGTTTAAATTATGTCCCTGGGGTGGAACACGGCCACACCCTGGGGGTCACATGTTTTACATAGGATTATGTAGTAAAGACTTTAAAAATCTTCTTGTCTGAAACTAAAAGTCTTAGAACTGTGATGTTTGGTGTGTAGCATCATCTAGTAAATCTTTACCAAGATTGTTCAAATTTAGCCCCTAGGATCAAAAAAGGCTCTGCCTCGGGGTCACAAATTTTACTGAAAACTAAAAATATTGTCAAATTCCGTAAGGTCTAGAGCTACCAAATTTGGTATGTTACTAAGCATCATCTGATGGACCTGTACTAAGATTGCTTGAAAATTGCCCCTGGGGTCAAACTGGCTCTACCCAGGAGGTCAAAAGTTTTACATAGTAAAACCTTAAAAAGCCTCTTGTCTGAGACCCATAGGCATAGCTATGTGGTATTTGTTTTGTAGTATTATCTAGTAGACCTCCTCAAAGATTATTCAAATTTTGCCCCAGAGTAAAAGGTGACCCAGTCCTTTGGGTTGTCAGTTTACATAGAGTTATGTAGTGAGGTTAATATGGTTGACGAGCTTTAATATAGAAAACATAGCAAACCAGGTGAGCGATACAGGGCCATCATGGCCATCTTGTTACATAGAAATACAGTGTATGCATAAGCCTATAGTAACCAGGTGAGCGATTTAGGGCCATCATGACCCTCTTGTTTATAGAGTGCCCATCCAATTGAAAGAAACGTAAGGGTTTGTGTTAAATTACATGGGTTGTTTTTTTAATCGATGAAAATGAAAATAGGTTTAAATATAGAGAAAAACGAAGTAGGTTTAAATATAGAGACTGTGAGTGTTTATTTCTACATTTTCTTTCCTCTTCAGCGATGATTTTTTAGGGACAGTGCTCATCCCGCTTCTGCTTCCAAGAGACACCTAAATCCATTGTTTGATATCAAGAGGCGCATGCGCGAGGTGTTTGCTTATCTATAGTACTCTGTCATATTTTTTTGACCGCAGGAACAAGAAGTACAGCGCGATATATTTTAGAGTTTTGTTGCTGTTTCTCAACAGAAAATGATCACATAAAAAGCAAGACTGTTTAAATGGCATACTGAAGGGTACATTCAGTATTTTTTTTAATGCAAAGGCATTAAGGGACTTTATGAAGTTATGTCCCGGACAAAAAAATTATTCTGAAAAGGACTAAGGGGAATAACACCCTCAGAAATTAATTTAGAGTTACAACCCTTGTTGAATGCACATCCTCTCATCACCCTCATAATGTGTATCAAGTCAATATCTTAACCCTTTCCCTCATATAAACACATTGTCACACATTTGCAAACAGAGTAGACCCAGTTTGGACGGCTCCTATAGGAGCCGTCTAATCAAGGTCTGCTCAGTTTGCTAATGGAATTTGAGTAGAATTACTCTGCTTATCAGATTTCTATCCATTTATGTATTTCCAAAATGGCTTCGGATCTCCTTTAACCCTTTCCGTTATATAAGCGCCTTTTCCCACATCTGCAAACAGAGTAGACCAAGATCAGACGGCTCCTATAGGAGCCGTCTGATCAGGGTCTGCTCCGTTTGATTATGGTTTAATATAGGTCTGATTCTACAGCTTGTGCCTGAGACAACATGTCCTGTGTTCATTTGCCATTGTAAAAAAATAATCTCATTAATATTCATGCTGTCATTATTTATTACATGAATATACAACAGGGAAAGATTTAATGTCCTCTATCATTGTATTTACATAGTTATTATGAGTCATTTTTACCTATTTTCTTATTGTTGATCTAAGCATCTTCCATTTTGATTTTAATTTACTATTCCCAGTTTTCTTATAGAGTGAATGTGTTTTATTTCTACGCTTTATCAACTTCTGTATTGTTTTGGTGACTCGTGGCAGAGATTGGTGAGTTCTCGATAGTTTAGATGGGATATTTTTGGCAACAGATTGTTCCAAAATATTCTTCAACAAACTCCAGTTTTCATCAATAGACCTGCAATTTTGGTTGCCATTAAAATATTTCTCTTTCCTGAAGTCTGATGTTTCTGACCTCATGGCTTCGTAATTTCCTTTAGAGAAAAGACAAACTCTTCTTCTATGAAGTTTCTTTCAGGGTGCAAAGATATTTAGTGTGGCAGATATTATTTCGTGATCACTAATTTTATCAAGGGAGTGAACATCTGCAAATTGGTTAGGAGTGTTGGTAATAATTAAATCCAGTGTATTTTGCTCCCTTGTAGGGAAATGTACAAGTTGCTCAGCGCTGTGTTCATTTTGTCCATCATTTTCTGTCAGGCTGTTTCCAGTTTCCTTGTTTAGGAGGGATTCCCAATCAATCCCAATCAATCGTTCTATAGTTTATATCACCTAACACATGTATACAAGGTTGTTTTTTAAGGCTATGTAATGACTTCAATTTCTTTAACTGGTCTCCAAGTAAAAGTATATGTTCTTGTGGAGAGTCTGGGGCCCTGTACCAGGATGAGATGTAATGGGATTTGCCATTTATTGATAACTTTGCACATACAGATTCTGACCCATCCTTGAAACAAGCAATAGGAGATGCCTCCATGTCTGATTTAACTAGCAACATTGAGCCACCCCCACCCATAACCCTATCATTTCTAAAAATGTCATATCCTAAGGAGTTCGGTATTAATTCGTTATTTGTTACTGTACTGTCAATCTTTGTTCTTGAATGGCAACCACATCTGGCTTTTCATTTTCCAGAAGTGTTTGCAGTTCCAGTTTATTCTATATTTATGCTCTATTTATCACAATGATTTCACAATGTGACTTTTACAGTCATCAACATGAGGGAATTTCATGTTCAGCAAAAACACAAATCATGTATGATATTTTACAGAGGCGTAGAAAGGCGTATTTATGGAGGAAAGGGTTAAAAAGCAAAAGTAGGAGGTTGCATGATGCAGGGCATGAGTAATGCAAAAAGCTTCTGCATTACTTAAACCTGTATTAAGCTACAACTTGCTTTTGAGACCAATAATTAGACATCTTTGATGGCCGCTTAACCCTTCCCCTGTCCCTATGTTTATTCCAAATTTCAGTACCTACTGAATATTCATGGACAAAATAGTTAAAGTGAAATATAGAAGGTGGAAAATTGTAGCCATTTTAGAAAGTAAAGACACAGATCTTTGAAGTTCTATTAGCAAAAAGAGTAGACCCTGATCAGATGGCTCCTCTAGGAGCCGTCTGATCTGGTTCTACTCTGTTTGCAAATGCATGAAAACACGTTTATATGAGGGAAAGGGTTAAGACGAGTTCTACTGAGAAACCCTCATACATTTTCATGCCTTTGCAAACATCTTTGATGGCTGCTTAAGACATGTTCTACTGAGAAACCCTTTCCCTCATATAAACGCATTTTAATGCCTTTGCAAACAGGGAAATGAGGTAAAAACTGTCAAGCAGGATATCCTGATGAGATGCCAAGTTATATGGACCCTGACTGATGGCATTGCTAGCACGCAAAGAGTTTACCTTGATTAACCTATTCCCACTTAGGCTATTTTTAGACCTAACCTCTTTAAATCTACCAAAAAGGAGCATTAACTGGAGAAAAGGAAATTTTCAAAATTGTGTAAGTTTGAAACCATGTGGATCAAATGCTCTATTTATCACAATGGTTTCATAAAATGACTTTTACAGAGGCGTCAATATGCAGGAATGGGTTAATTGTCATCTATATAAAATTGTCACCTTCAATTATTACAGTACAAATAAAACCCCTTTAAACTGGAATTCTAGTAGAGAAGAATTTAGTAAGATGGCTGCATGCTTATTGCAGGGTGAAAGTCATGCAGAAAGCTCCTAAAGAAGCCTGCATTAAGCTGCCACCTGTCTCCAAGACCAATATTTATACTAACTTGGGAACTCCGGTTAAAAAAAATAGAGGGTTTTACTGTACACATTTCTTCACTTTCACACAATGAAACAGGTTGGATTCTAATCACATTCAGTTACTAAGCTTAAGATAACACAAACATGGTAACATAAGACAAGACAAGGTTGTGGCACAGCATGCCAAGAGTTTGTTCTTTTATTAACCCTTTCCTTGTTCTATGTTTATTTCAAATTTTAATACCTACTGAATATTCATGGACAGAAGAGTTATAATAAAATATAGAAGGTGAAACATTGTAGCCACTTTAGCAAGTAAAGAAACAGATCTTTTCAGTTCACTTACCAAACAGAGCAGACCCTGATCAGACGGCTCCTATAGCAGCCATCTGATCTGGGTCTACTCTGTTTGCAAATGCGTGAAAACACATTTATATGAGGGGAAAGAGTTAATCCTTTCTTTGTTCAGTATTCATGTAAGAAATAATGGCATCAATGAATAATCATTAGCTGGGGTTTTAGGTGATGTAGAATCAGATCTATCTCATGTTACAAGCAAACAGAGCACACCCTGATCAGATGGCTCTTATAGGAGTCGTCTGATCTGAGTCTATTATGTTTGCAAATGTGTGAGGGAAAGGGTAAGCTCTTGGCCTACCATAAGAATTGCCTGACCACTTAGTGCTAAACAGCTTGGATCCTGATTAGGTTATTCAGATTCTCATCTTCATCCAAGCTGTTTGCAAATGTACAAGTCAGTTGCACTTAGCATGCAAAGGGTTATTGTTAATTTATTTATTTATTGTTAATTTTTATGCCCCCAAAGGCGGGCATATAGTAATCGCATTGTCTGTCCTTCCATCCGTCCCAAATTTGTGTCCGGTCTGTAACTTCATCTATCAGTGGATTTCAATATAACTTGCCACGCATGTTCACCAGACAGAGACGATGTGTCGCGTTCAACTCTCTGGTCCATGGGTCAAAGGTCAAGGTCACAGGGTACAATTTTTGGGGGCATTTGTCACGTGACATCTCTTGTTTGATTATACAAAAAAATTCATTAAACTCACACAATAATTATATATGTTTTAATCACAATCACAATGTTCAATTCATCATTAACCCATATAAAATATTCATATAAACCCTTTACCCAATAGACTGTTTCTAGTTATGGAGACAGGTGGCCACTTAAAGCAGGTTGAAAGTAAAGCAGAATGCGCCTTAAGGCGCATTCTGCTTTACTTTCAGCCTGCTTTAAGCTACCAACTGCTAGGATATAGAAAATATTTCCTATGGTATTTGTTCATGACTATATAAAATTGAACTATTTTCTTCAGTGGAGGAATAAATTTAACACGCTAAAAGCCGCTTCTATCAGGTAAAGGGTTAACATTACACAATATCAATACCAGGGTTCTGGCGAGGATTGAAAATATTTGAGACATGTATCCCATTGACAGTTAAAAAGTAGGGACATTTTTAAAATCTGTGAGACACCGACAAGTGTGAAAATATTTTTTCAACCATCATTCATCATGAAAATGCTATGTTTATGAATCATCAATCTGTGGATCTATGACTGATTTCTTTAATATGTAAATGTTTTCTCTGATCAATTCACAGTTTGATTTGATCTAAATCTGATTTGGTTACTTTGGACTTTATCTGGTAAGAACTGACATTTTTGAGACATTTGTCCCAGTGACAGTAAAAAAATGGGGACATTTCTCATTTTGATGGGGAAAATGTCCCAATTTCTCACCCTCGCAAGAACCCTGCAATACTTACACCAAACCTTACACAATATCAATACTAACATCATACATAACACAATACTAACATCCTACATTACATAATATCAATACTAACATCCTACATTACACAATATCAATACTAACATCCTACATTACACAATATCAATACTAACATCCTACATTACACAATATCAATACTAACATCATACAATACACAATATCAATACTAACACCATACTGTAATTTATTACAAGATTCATATTAACTCTTTCGCTGCCAAATATTATCGTCTGCATAATTTGTCATCTGCTCACATTTCTGCTTTTTAAAATTTCTTCCATGTTGTTTCAAAAACATTATCATAACACCCAACAGTTTGGATCCTGATGAGACGCAAAGTTACTTGGTGTCTCATCTGGATCCAAACTGTTTATATAGGTAATTAAAAATGCAACATTGGCAGTGAAACAGTTAATACCACTATAAAAACATCACACATTATTACCAGTCAGAGTAAATCCTTGGAATCTGATTGGTCAGTTTGCCAAAAACTGCCGAGGTGTACGGAACCGTATTCAGTGGCTTCCATGGAGAATACAGAATTCAAATTTGACGTTATTCGTTTTGTTTTTGTTTTTATCGTTGATTCGAAATTTCATATCGTCCTTACTCCATTAATTCTGGATGGATTACAACCAAATAATCGATAATAAACCGTTAAAACGTAAAAACTGTTCCTCATATGTTCCTCAATTTGACACCATCATCTACTCAGTACTACGTGTAATCGTTTAAACTCAAATGTCTATAAGTTAAGTTTGAATTATTCTTTCGGAATTGCTCTGAGACGACGTCGTATTTGCTCTATGATGACGTCATGTTTTCCTTATCATGCCGTCATATAATCAGAGATCTAATGTCAACAAAAATAAGAGTTGTTTGTTTCTAAATTAGGTAAATCGAATCTCTGACGGGTAATAAATTCATTACACGGTAATTTAGCAGGTTGTATGACTGGGTCATAACCCGGTCATACCAGCCCATACACCCTGCCAAATTTCTGTGTAACTAATAACATTCAAATCAACATCACAAAACATCATATTAATGTCACACAATATTTATCATTAACCCATATAAAATATTCATATTAACACGACACACAATATCCATACTAAAATCATACAAAATTCATATTAACCCTTTCCCTGTTAAATGTTTAGTCCAAATTTTAATACCCATTGAATATTCATGTACAAAACAGTTATAATCAAACATGGAAGGTGGTACATTGTAGCTATTTTAGAAAGTAAAGACACAGACCTATCAAATTCCATAAGCAAACAGAGCAGACCCTGATCAGACAGCTCCTCTAGGAGCCTTCTGATCTGGGCCTACTCTGTTTGCAAATGCGTGAAAACACGTTTATATGAGGGAAAGGGTTAACACCACAATACTCATGGACATCACACAATATTCATATTAACATCACACAATATTTATATGAACATCACACATGAATAACAATTTCACACAATATTTATATCAACATCACACAATATTCATATTAATGTCACACAATATTCAAATTAACATCACACAATATCCATATTAACATCTATTTGCAGGTATATTTAATATAAGTGTCTTTATGAGAAAAAGTGTTTAAAGCCTTTAACCCATTACCTCATAGGTTAGTTTTAGAACACTTTGAATAAATCTACCGAAAAGGAGCATTAACTAGAGAAAAGGAAAATTTTACAATCTTGTAGTTATAACCATTGTGATTTATAGAGCATTTGCTTCTACAGGAGCAATGCTCTATTTATCAATGGTTTCAACGGGTGATTTTTACATAGGCGTAGAAAGGCTTATTTATTGAGGAACTTCTTGAAACCATTGTGATAAATAGACCATTTGCTCCATAGGAGCAAATGCTCTATTTATCACAATGGTTTCTATACAACACAATTATAAAATTTTCCTTTTCTCTAGCAAATGCTGTTTTTCGATAAATTCATTCAAAGAGGTTGGGTCTTAGGTCTAAAAATAGCCTATGGAGGAAAGGGTTAAACAATTTGACCTTTTCACCTGTTCCTTTTTTTTCTCACAAGACAAACAACTACAGTAAAACCCCGTTAATGCGACCACCAAAAACGGACATAATTCTGGGTGGCAGCGGCAGGTGGTTGCTTAATGCAGTACAAAAGTTATGCAGAAAGCTCCTGTAGGAGCTTTCTGCATAACTTTTGTGCTGCATTAAGCAACCACCTGCTTTAAACGACACCAGTGGCTGTTTATTAAGTGGTCGCATTAGCGGGGTTTCACTGTAGTTGCATAATTTATCTTATGGCCCTGTCACACTATAGCATATGAGAGGAACGTATCGATTGCATATGAAAGTTTTTAAAAAATGGTCATACGCACAATTTTTGAGCATATAAACCCAATTTTTTCACCACTATCTTCAATGAACGTATTAGCAGCACATGAATAGCGTATGTGTAACCTATATCTGGTGTATGGGCAGCGCATGAGAAACATTTACAAGCATGTATCAATTTATGTCACCGTCAGTGTAGCGAATATCAGCATCTAGCGTTTATGCGAGCATACGACTAACATATGCTTAGTACATGAGTAGTGTATGAATAGCCAGGAATACAATAAATATGTTAGTCATTCTGACGAATGACTTACTGATGTGCTATCAATTTGATAGCTTTACTGGCTGCCTTCATGCCACCGTATGTGAAGCGTATTTGACCTAACAGTAACATACCTTTACCGACACTTGTGTATTCAACGTAAGCTTAGTGTATAATGAGCGTATGCATAATGTACAATTCATACGCTGTTATACACTGCACATTTTTGAACACGTTAAAAATATTTTTGGCCTCTGCGTATCAGAATGTACACCGATGTATGGCAGCTTACTTGAAACATATACGATGTATGCCTAACCTACCCCTAGCATATATCTGCATATGCAAGTGTATAAGCATTTTTTCTCACACGCTCACATACGTTCGTGCCATTTTCTGTAATGTGACGTCCCCTTTAGGAAGTTATCATGCCTACAGGTTTTAACCCTTAACTATTCATGTAAGAAATGAAACATCATGAAAATCAATTAGATTATTTTTTTTACAATAACACATGGACATAGTTTTACCATTGCTGAAACTGAAAAACCATATCTGTATTATAGCATAAGCAAACAGCAGACACTGATCAGACTGCTCCTGTAGGAGCAGTCTGATCAGGATCTACTCTGACGCAAAGGCATTACTATAAGTGAAAGGGTTACATGTAATTCACAAAAGTTTTACCACAACATGAGACTGTTTTTACCAATTTACTCCATCTTTACTTTCGTTTAATATTGAACAAAATCTCTAATACTGACCTGGGTCTATGCTTATAAAACTTTTAGTTGAGTCTGAGTTCGTTCTCAAGTTTTTGATTGGTCAGATTTGAGCCTCTGGCTCAAATCTGACCAATCAAAAGCTTGAGAACTCAAATCTGACCAATCAAAAGCTTTAACTCTTTACTCCATGAATACTCATGTAAGAAATAACACCATGAATATTAATGAGATTCAGTCTTATCATAGCATATCAACACCATGCCATAGTTTGGGCCATGGCAGAAACCTGTAGTCATATCTGTACTATTTCATAAGCAAACAGAGCAGACCCAGATCAGACAGCTACTATAGGATCTGTGTGATCTTGGTTTACTCTGTTTGTAATGGCATAGACATGCATATTTATGGAGTAAAGTATTAAGAAACTTTGCTAGCTGGAGAAACACATCTTTTGCAGATCATCAGTATGAAATACATGCAGTTTTGGATCAGCTGATGCTTTTAAACCTTTACTCCATGAATATTCATGTAAGAAATAATGACACTATAAATATTAATTAGATCATTTTTTACAATAGCTCCTACAGTCGTGAACACAATGGTAAAAACAGCAGCATCATATCTATATTATATCATAACCAAAGAGAGCAGACACAATCAGATGGCTTCTACAGGAGCTGTCAGATCTCTGTCTACTCTGTTTGCAAAGGCATAGCGAGTAAAGGGTTCAGGAGTATATTGAAACTAGTGGTTTTCAAACAGTATTGACTCAACTGAGCAAATATCATACATGATTTGTGTTTTTGCTGAACATGAAGATATTTAACCCATTCCCTCAGATTGACGACTTTTGACATTGTGAAACCATTGTGATAAGTAGAGCATTTTCTCCTATAGGAACAAATGCTCTATTTATCACAATGGTTTCAAATTACAAAATTCTAAAAGTTTCCATTTCTCTAGTTAATGCTCCTTTTCGGTAGATTTATTCAAATAGATTGGGTCCTAAAATAGCCTATGAGGGAACGGTTAAGCATCTCACTTTTAACACTTATAAATCCTACTTTTAAACGAATCAAACTCAAAGTCTGAACTAGAACAATTTCTACAAACATATACAGTTACCCTCTACACGGATGTTCAATTCCATATAAATAAGAGCCTTGGAGAGAGGTGGCAGCTTAATGCAGGGTGAAAGTCATGTAGAAAGCACATCTAGGAGCTTTCAGCATGACTTTATCCCTGCATTAAGCACAACCTGCCTAAAAATATCTCAATTTTTCTCTACTATAATTACGGTTTAGAGGGTTTTTAATCACCCTGCATTAAGCTGCTACCTGCTAAAACATCTAAATTCTTCTCTATTAGAATTCCAGTTCAGAGGGGTTCTAACTTACAAGTCAGTAGAAAGGAAAACTAATTTTTAGCTCGTCTGTACGAGCTTTTGTCGTAACTCAGGGGTCAACGTTGTCAACATGAGAGGTATCAACATGAAACTTCATAGGTTAGTAGATCTCATTGAAGGGAAGGCCCCTACATAAGAACTATGACTCTTGATTTCAAAATTTTGGAGTTAAAGCCTTTTACAGTTTTCAAAAATGTTTAATTTAGCTGGACAAGCACCAAGTCAGACGAGCGTTAGCGCCGCACGCGTCTTTTGTAAAGATACGTTTTAAACCTTTACTCCATGAATATTCATAAATATTAATAAGCTGATTTTTTATAATGGCATTTACCCATGTCTTTACCAAGTTTTTACCCATGTCGGAAACTACTGAATCAGATCTATATTATTTCATAAGCAAACAGAGCTAACCTTGATCAGACAGCTCCTACAGGTCTACTCTGTTTGCAAACGCATTGAAAGGCATATCTAAGGAGTAAATGGATAAAACTCTTTTCAGAAACTCCATGAAGATGAAATATAGGCAGAATACATATCCAGACACAGATTTGGAATTGGCTCTTATTGTAACTTCTGTCAACTCTTTGTATGCTTGTCCCTTTCCCTGTTTTGTATTTATTCAAAATTTCTTCACCTCATGAATATTCATGCTCAGAATCAGTAAAATGGATCATGAATGAATGAAATACTTTACTTAATAAGGGTAGCTCATTTAGTCATAATGACTAATCTACCTTGAGGCCCTCATGGACAAAGGCTTTTTACTCTGTTATGGAAGCTGCATAACCAGATCTATAAATTTCCTTAAGTAAACAGAGCAGACCCTGATCAGATGGCTCCTTTAGGAGTCATCTGATCTGGGTCTACTGTGTTTGCAAATTCATGAAAAGATGTTTATATAAGGGACATCTGCAGACATTGTTGACTGGTACAATTATCCATCTCAATCTCAAGGGCTCAGCACAAAAATTCTTTAACATTATTTAGCATTTACAAAATAATTTGTTTTTAGTTAAAATTGCAAGACAATGTTTCTTTCATTTCTACTAGATCTTCACTGCTTACATAGCCACAAAGACATCAAGTACACATGTATATGTAAAACTAAAACAATATAACATTACATGCCTTCTATAAATCTAATTTATTAAAATATCAAACATGTTTCGCCAGATCGGCTCATCAGTGATATAGATATATACAGTAAAACCCCTCTAATGCGACCACTTAATAAACATGGATGTCTTTATAAGCAGGTTGTTGCTTAATTCAGGACAAAAGTAATGCAGACTGCATTACTTTTGTCCTGCATTAAGCTAGCACCCAGAATTATACCTCTTTTAGGTGGTCACATTAGCGGGGTTTTACTGTATATAGACTTAACCTTCTGCACTCTGGGCAAGATTCGTCTGAAAATATCATTCTAAAAATACACGTTTCCTTTTCAAAAATAATTTCAGAGTGTCAAACAATTTGGATCGTGATCAGACGCCAAGTTATTTTGGCATCTCAACTGGATCCAGAATATTTGCAAATGCTATCACATTGATACCAGTAGAGTGTTGCAGATCAACCCTTTCCCTCATACAAACGTGTTTTCACACATTTGCAAACAGAGTAGACCCTGATCAGACGGCTCCTGGAGGAGCCGTCTGATCAGGGTCTGCTCTGTATGCTTATGAAATTTGATAGATCTGTTTCTATACTTGCTTAAAAATGGCTACAATGTTCCACCCTCCATGTTTCATTATAACAAAATTGTACATGAATATTCAGAAGGTATTGAAATCTGAAATAAACATAGAACAGGGAAAGGGTTAATGTTCCTCTAGATGGTCTTACAATCAGATAATTCCAGCAAGTTATGTCCCTTAACCCTTTTCTCCATGAATATTCATGTAAACAAGAGGCCCTGAAAGGCCCTGATATCGCTCACTAGACAATCAGGGGAGGAGAAGATTTTCAAAATTTTCACTACATGTATATGTTTCTATAGAAAACTAGTCGGCCCTGTGGCAGGTCAATTTGATCCCAGCGGCATAGTTAATGTAACTTTTGTAGAGGACCTGAACATGATTCTGTGTGCCACAAATGAGAGCCAAGAACCTTCCAGTTTCAGAGAAGATTTTCAAAGTTTTCACTATATGTTATTATAGAAAACTGGCCACCCCTGCGGCGGGGCCAATTTTGACTGAAGGGGCATAATTTTCATAACTTTTGTAGGGGACCTGAACATGATGCTATGTGCCAAATATGAAATCTGAGAAGCCTGTAGATTCAGTGGAGAAGATTTTCAAAGTTTTCACTATATGTTTCTATTGAAAACTGGCTACCCCTGGGGCAGGACCAATTTTGACCCCAGGGACATAATTTGGATACCTGTTGTAGAGGACCTGAACATGATGCTATGTGGCAAATATTAAAGCTGAGAATCTTCCAGTTTTCAAGAAAAAGATATTTTCAACTTTTATTATATGTTTCTATAGAAAAGAGGGCCAGAATGGCCCTGACATTGCTCACCAGACAATCAGGAGAAGATTTTTCACTATATGTTTCTATTGAAAACTGACCACCCCAGGGGCGGTGCCAATTTTGACCCCAGGGACACAATTTATATAACTTATGTAGAGGACCTGAACATGATGCTGAAAGAATGTAGTGAAAGAATGGGTAGAGCATAGACCACTCAAACTTGTATTAATTCTTTGGATGCTAGAGGCATATTCTCCCACCACTAATGACCTATGCAAACAGTTGGGATCCAGATCAGGCCCCACATAATGTACGTCAATGAGGCTGAACTTCTGAAGAAAGTTTGTAGTTATGGTAACTTATGAATATGCTGCAGACAACATTTTAGCAGATGACAAAATTACCAAGCATGCAAAGAGTTAAGCTGAACTTCACAATAGATACACTGATTATTAGGTTCTATGTTGATAGCTGGCAGCTTAATGCAGGGCATAAGTATAAAAAAGCTCTAAGAGTTTCCTGCATTTTGAGAATTATCCACAGTTTTCTCAATCTAAAATGAGTGTGTGTTATTTGTGTAAACACAATTTCTACTCTACTGATCAGGCTAAGGGTGATTACATGAGCACTCACACTGGCAGAACTATGATACTTATAATGACTCATAAAGGTATGCTAAGTAATCTATACACCAAATATCTAAGTTCTTGGGCATGTAGTTTATGACAAGAACATTTTTAAAGTTTTTCGTATGCGTAACTTAGTGACCCCATGGGCTGTTTAAGCAGTCAGCTACAAAAAACTGGCAATCCCTGGGGTGGGACCAATTTTGACCCTAGGGGCATAACTAATATAACTTTTGTAGATGTCCTGAAGTTGAAGCTATGTGCCAAATATGAAAGCTGAGAACCTTCTAGTTTTAGAGGAGAAGATGTTCAAAGTTTTCACTATATGTTTCTATTGAAAACTGAAAACCCCAGGGGCAGGGCAAATTTTGACCCAAGGGGCATAATTTATATAACTTTTGTAGAGGACCTGAACATGATGCTATGTACCAAAGATGAAAGCTGAGAACCCTGTAGATTCAGAGCCCTGGGGCGGGGCCAATTCTGACCCCAGGGCCATAATTTATATAAATTTTATAGAGGACCTGAACATGATGCTATGTGTCAAATGTGAGAGCTTAGAACCTTCCAGTTTCAGAGGATAATATTTTCAAAGTTTTACTACAAATGTACATATATATGTTTCTCCTATTTCCTATAGGAACAAATGCTCTATTTATCACATTTGTTTCGACAAGTGACTTTTGCAGAGGCGTCAAAAGGCATCAATATGAGGGAATGGGTTAGGGACTTGTTTCCTGCATTGTATGGGTTAACTGATTCTGTCATAAGCCATTTTTAGATCCAACCTGTTTGAATAAATCTACCGAAAAGGAGCATTTACTACAGAAAAGGCAAAAAGTTAGAATTGTGCAGTTTTGAAACCATTGTTACCCTCAAAAGGCATCAATATGAGTGAATGGGTTAAACTTTCAAAGCTGAATTTTCAATATATAATGATCCATCATCGCATATTGGAAGAAAAAATAAAATTTGAAGGAGGATTTGAATGACTAACAGTGTTGACTCTGATCAGAGAGAGCTCTTTAGGAGCATCTGATCTAGGTCTACACCATCTGCAAATGATAGTGTACTCATTTTGCGCATTCAACGGGTTTAATTGGTAATGTTTTGCACAATAAGGAACATGACTTGCAGGTGAAGCAGATAGGACAGAATGGTTGTAAACTTGCTATTTTCAAAAGATCAGCCCATCAGACGTAAGCAACACTGTCCGCGATTTGTTTGAAAAGACATTCTTTTTTAATTCAAAAAAGACATTCGTCTTCTGTGATTACTTTTACATGTATAATTCATTCACTTCAAAACCCTTGGACATTGGTATAGGAATACATGTGTTTTTCATTTTTAGCTCTCTGGCATTTATAAGCCACAAAATATCAAAACTTGTGACTTAATTACTTGCTTCCCATGATTCCGAGTCAAAAGAAGCATTCCTATTGCCAAAATTTCACTGCAGAAGATAGTTAGACACGGGGTAACATCTTACAACTTCAACCAGTGAACCTACTTTGCCTTTGGGTGGTCTCTAAGCCAAATGCATTTAGTTTACATGTATACAATATACACACATATGAGTCATTTTGGCACTTTAAATTCCCAATGTTCTCTAATTCAAATGTGTTTCTGAATCACATGATTGATCTAACTAAATTATCATATTGCAACATGGCTTAGATTCCCAAAGTTTGCCAATGGAAAAGTAAAATGAATAAAGTTTTTCATACCAGTCCTGATGGGTTTGTTAACTCTAAAATAAGGAATTTTCCAAAATTTAAGCTTTCTTACACCCTATACTTTATGAATATTTAAATTTAAGAAATAATGATATCAGTAGTATTGGATCTACCAGTATGCTGTATATCATTCTGTAAGCAAACAGAGCATATCCATATCAGACGGCTTAACCCTTTACTCCATAAATACCCTTTTCTAAGCCTTTGCAAACAGAGTAGACCCAGATCAGACCCGGGTCCGCTCTGGTTGCTAATAGAATGTTATAGTTCTGTTTCTTTACTTTCTAAAATGGCTACAATGTTCCACCTTCCATATTTTATTATAACTATTTCGTCCATGAATATTCAGTAGGTATTGAAATTTAGAATAAATATAGAACAGGGACAGGGTTAAGCTTGACATAGGAGATGTCTGATCTGTGTCTACCATGCTTGCAAAAGCGTTACAAAAAACAGAAATGATGGTGGACAAGTGTGTGACGTTTGATGGGCAAAGGCATAAAGTTTAAAAGACATATGCATGTGAAGACACTTGTAGACCGTGTGTTCCCTTGATGAAACAGACAAGCTACCAATATATTTTTGTATAGGTAATGTTCTGAATGCAATAACCAAACATGCCCTCACTGTGTCTACTTCCACTGTTAGAGTCAATTGCTCTTCCATTTCTCTTTCAACAAAACAGTGTGTCAAACAGTTTGGAACTTGAAAAGATGTTAAGTTACTTTGTTTGTACTAAAACAGGACAAGACCTAATTGTAATGGAATGTGTTACAGAATGCCCTCCAAACGAAATGAACAACAGGCATTGATGAGCAATTTATCTAACTATTCACCAATTACAGGCCATCAGTGTCGCCATTACAACGGACACTTTTGAAACATTTGCCATTAAGTTTGGAGTACCAATATACCCCTACTAACCTACTTACCAATTTTCGGCAAAATCTAATAATATCTTAATTTCAACCAATCAGAGGCCATCACTCCGTTACCATGATAACCAACTCTTTTGAAACACCTATAATTGAGTTCAGGTTGCCTAAGTTCCTAATCATACCAACTTTCAGCAAAGTCAGAGCCCACCATTTGCCACCATTCGGTTACCACAGCAACATTTTACAAAACCAAAAGTTGAATGCGCATAAGCACATAACCAGCAGTGTCCAATAACCAGCAGTGTCCATGTGAAGTTTCATTAGAAGTGGCCTATTACTTACCTAGAAATATGTTGGACAAGTTCAAGGCAGAAGTAGAATCGAAAGAAAGAAAAATAATAGTATAAGAATAGGAAACGGAGTAAACACAATATGTGGATATAAATATATGAATGAGTAATTATGTCTAAACATTTTGCACAAATGTTCATTACAATACATGTATTGTGGTAATTTCTACAATATCATTTGAAATTATATCACAGTCACAAGATGTATTTATGAAAGACTTGCTGGAAATATTGTTGATTGGCCTAAAAAAATTGGCATGACATATCATGACAAGAACCCTACAGTGTATAGTAGAACTCCTCTAAACCGGAAGTTCAACTTAGTACATGTATAAGTATCGGTTTTGGAGACTAACTGCAGGGTGAAAGTCATACAGAAAGCTCCTCTAGGAGCTTTCTGTATGACTTTCACCCTGCATTGAGCAGCCACCTAAAAGTATCTAAATTCTTCTCTACTAGAATTCATGTTGAAAAGGGGTTTTACTGTATAAAAAAACTGATCTACATTTTATTATACAAGTCTATTAGCAAGGAGGAGTGACATGTCGTTTTTATTTATACATGTAGATGACCTGTAGATTGGGATAATACCACTATTGTATTAGCTGAGCTCAGCATTGCACTATTTGGTTTAATCACTACAATGTATAGGCAATCGGACTTTGGGTTTAACCAACTGCATGAGCTTCACGAGAAACTGGCTCGTCAATTTAAGCAAAACCCTTTTGTATAAAATGGAATAGTTTGGAAAAAACCAAATCTATAAATAAACACGACAGGTCACTCCTACTTGCTAATATTTCAATTCTAACAATCAATCTAACTTTACACAGACTTTATTTCTATAACAAAAATAAATCACCTGTCATTATTGATGTTTACAAGATTTATCTCATATTCTATAAATAGCTACAGTAACATCATTCTACAGTAATCACTCAACGGAAGTCATATTCCAGATCTTTCAGACAGGTGGTAGTTTCATCCTTTATTCCATAAATATGCTTTTTGGTGCCTTTGCAAACAGAGCAGACCAAGATCAGACAGCTCCTGAAGGAATAATGAAATAATATAGATATGATTCTACAGTTTCTACTATGGCAAACATTCCTGTGCCCATGTGCCCTTATAAATTGTAATCTAATTAACATTCAAGATGCCATTATTTTTTCATTGATATTTATGGAGTAAAGAAGTAAAACAGGATCGAAGTTTGTAGGAGCTCCCAGGGGAGCTTTATGCATTACTTGTGTTCTACATCAGTCCTGTTTTTAAGAATGCACCTGATAGTTCATTACATGGTTGCTTTAGAGAGGTTCTACTGTATTTGACACTGGTGCAATGCTTAATGCTAACAGATGCTTGTGATTGACATCAATGTGAAAGGCTTGCAAGAAATTATCTTCAATGAATTTATAAATTCTCAAAACAAGAGAGCAGCAAACATCAGTACAATTCAGTTGATTAACCCTCTGAATGAAGGACACACTTGCAACGGTACACTTGAACTTCGATATCTCGAACTCAGATAACTCAAACGTTGGGATAACTCAAACTAAAAGTGCGGTCCTTCCAATTTTACAATACAGAATTGTTCTGAAATGTATCACTACACACATCTAGAAACACATGTGACAGCTTAATACAGGTCGAAAGAAATGCTGAACAGGAGCTTTCAGCATTACTTTACCTGCATTAACCTGTAAACTTGAACTATTGGTCATATTATAAATTGGATGACTTAAACATCTTTTATCTCGAACTAATTTGTATGGTCCCTTGAAGTTCGAGATATCTAAGTTCTACCGTATTTACAAACAGTGCAGATCCAGATCAGAGGGTTCCAAGAGGAGTCATGTGACCAGGGTATACACTGTTTGTCATTCAGAATCATCAAACAAGTTTCAGCCTCTCACATAGATGGGTTATTCTACTCTGACAAAATTCAGCATTGAAATAGATAATAAATCTATGAATAAAATCTACAGTTAAATTGGAAATAAACAAGTTCCCTTCTTATATGCATACTGCACAATGTCAATAACTAGATATAGCTAGCCTTATAATATTTCTCTTAAAAACACACTTAAAGTTTCAATACAAACAGTTAACGCCTTACCGTGTAGGGAACGATTCACTGATGTCCTTTGCAGGCATGAGTCACTAATGTCCTTTGCAAACAGTGTAGATACAGATGAGAGGGCTCCTAGAGTATCTGCACTGTTTGTCATGTTATACTTTTCTTTAAAACATCCATTAATGCCTAGGTCACACATTCATGGATCACCTTGCCAGTTCCACTATGAATTAATTCTCATGGATGACACTGGAAATGCCAACTTCCGTGGTGCGATACGGATGACCACAATGGTGGGACAATTTAACGGGCTTTGATATTCAAGTACAGAAAGCTAATGACCAATACAGATTGCCATGAATGATGCCAGATTGTTTCTGTAGCTAATCCATTGTCAACTCCATGAATGTGTGACCTAGGCATAATAATCACCATAAGCTTGACCTGTTTGATTTTTTTAAAATTCAGCATTGTAAGGGTTAACCCTTTCCTCCATAAATACACCTTTCTATGCCTCTGTAATAACCACTACTTGAAACTATTGTGATAAATAGAGCATTTGCTCCTACAGGATCAAAATTTTAATGTTCTATCACAATGGTTTCAAGCTTACAAAATTCTTAAATTTTACTTTTGTCTATCCCTTTCCCTGTTCTGTATTTAGTCCAACTTTCAATACCTGCTGAATATTCATGGAAAATTATAATGAAATATGGAAGGCGTAACATTGAAGACATTTTGGAAAGTAAAGAATCAGATCTTTCAAATTTTACAAGCAAACAGAGCAGACCCTGATTAGACGGCTCCTCTAGGTAATTTCAATACCTACTGAATATCCATGGACAAAATATTTATAATGGCATATGGAGGCTGGAACACTGCAGCCATTTTAGAAAGCAAAGAAAAAATTCTTTCAAATTCTATTAGCATACAGAGCAGACCCTGATCAGACAGCTCCTCTAGGAGCCGTCTGATCTGGGTCTACTCTGTTTGCAAATGCGTGAAAACACGTTTATATGAGGGAAAGGGTTAACCCTCCCATCAAATAACAATGTTCTCAGTTTCTCCTCTGGATCCAAATTGTTTGAAATCACAACAATCTTCCCCTCCCTAAATAACCCTTTACTCCAAAATTACACATTTCTAGGCCTTTGCAAACAGAGTAGACACACATCAGACGACTCCTGTAGAATTGTCTGATCAGGGTCTGCTCTGTCCTTATGAAATAATAAGATACAATTCTACAGTTTTTGCCATCGTGAAAAATTCTTGTGTCTATGTGATTTTGTAAAAAACAATCTATTTATCATTCATGAAATCATTATTTCTTACATGAATATTCATGGGGTAAAGGATTAACACTATCCTATAGCTCAAACAATTTGACCTAGACTCTGACCTACTTAATTTGCATAAATAAAAATTTGTAACATTGCACGGGTTTATCCTCCACACGTGTCCCGGTAGGCAACTATGCATGGACATACTCTGATTGTGTGGTTTACATAATTATGCATGGGCTAATTTCAGTGAATAGACTTCACTATTTACCGGTGGAGTTTTATTTATACAGCATCATCACTCTCATTATGTATCCTGAATAAAGGCGAGGGTCCAGGTCAAATTGTTCGAGCTATACCACTATAAACAGTGGTAACACTCATATACAACCCTTAGATAGGCCATTACAATCACTGCAATCTGAATTAATATTATTATTATGTAGAAAACTTTTACCCTTCTTTTACTCTTGCTTTTCATTACAATTCAGTTTGGATCCAGAACAGGTGCACAGTAAATCTGTTTCTGATAAGAATCCAAGTTTTTGTTACTTAGCTAACAATATCGAAAAACCATTATGCAGTGATTGAAAGTTGCACTTATAATTGTAAGAGTAAAAGAGCCCTTTATTCAATAAATACAACTTTGAACACCTATAATGCAAATGGAGTAGACCCAGATCAGATCAGGATCTGCAATGTTTGCTTTTGAAATTAAATAGATCTGATTCTACAGTTTCCGACATGGCCAAACCTTCCTGCCTTCATTTGTTATCATAAAAACTAAGAGATTAAAATTCATATCACTATATCTTGCATGAATATTCATGGAATAAAGGGTTAAATCACCATTAACCCTTGACCTTATAAATAAACGGGTTTTCACGCATTTGCAAACAGAGTAGACACAGATCAGACGGCTCCTAGAGGAGCTGTCTGGTCAGGGTCTGCTCTGTTTGCTGATAGAATCTGATAGATCTGTTTATTTGCTCTCTAAAATGTCTGCTATGTTCCCCCTTCCATATTTCTTTATAACTATTATGAATATTCAGTAGGTATTGATATTTGGACTAAATATAGAACAGGGAAAGGATTAAACCATTTCCCTCATAAATATTCATTTAACGAATATTTACTGTGTGAATATTGGTAGGTGAATTTTCAAAATGCAACAACAAAAACGGATTTTTTACTATGGCAGAAAATGTAGATCCATTTATTTTCACGAGCAAAATCTGATCTGGGTTTACTCTATTTGCAAAGGTGTCCAGATTTGCCTTTATGAGGGAAAGGGTTATGTTACAGAGATCAGTTCTATAAAGAATACAAGCACTTCTTGTAAAGTGTCAAACACAGCTAAAACCTTCTACACACTGGAACAAGTATATATAGAGCACAAGGTTGATATAAATCATTTCCATCGTCTCACAGACTACTGCCCTTGATAATGGAACAATATTGCACATCAGAATGATGGTAGGCAAACATCTTGTATTTTTAGCTTCACACGTCCATTTCGTTCTGTATACTGGAGCAATGAACAATTGTGCATATCAGAAGGCAGGCAAAAAGCCTGTATGAGTATCTTTTAGCTTTACACATCCAATTCCTTCAGTATATCGGTGCACTCATAATAAACACATGTACATCAGACAGTACATAACAATCTTGTATTATAGCTTCACACATCCAATCCCTGTATCTGTAGCTTCACACATCCAATTCCTTGTATCTGTAGCTTCACACATCCAACCCCTTGTATCTGTAGCTTCTCACATCCAATCCCTTGTATCTGTAGCTTCACACATCCAACCCCTTGTATCTGTAGCTTCACACATCCAACCCCTTGTATCTGTAGCTTCTCACATCCAACCCCTTGTATCTGTAGCTTCCCACATCCAACCCCTTGTATCTGTAGCTTCACACATCCAACCCCTTGTATCTGTAGCTGCACACATCCAATCCCTTGTATCTGTAGCTGCACACATCCAACCCCTTGTATCTGTAGCTTCACACATACAATCCCTTGTATATGTAGCTTCACACATACAATCCCTTGTATCTGTAGCTTCACACATACAATTCCTTCTGTATATTGGAGCAATAAATGCATACATATCAGAAGACAGCCAAAAAACATGTATCTTTAGCTTTACACATCCAATCCATTTTGTATACTGGAACAAGGCATACAGTGACACTGGGACAATGATTAAATGAATTTCTCACTGTGCAGACACTTGAATATTCAATTCATTCCTTACAATATGCAAATAATACAAACATTTGATACAAATTGTTTACAGAAACCCTGTAAAGCACCAAACATCCATTTCTTTTTTACAGTTCACTTTAGGCATTTGTCACTGTGTAGACTCAAGTCCTATAAAATCTCTGAACAAGGACACCATGCATTTCTCAAGATGTAGACAACAATCTTTCATAGTCTGCTATATGCAGTTGCTGTGCCCACCTGGACAAGGGAGGTCAATTACTCTTTTACATCAGGACAATGTACCACAGCATGGCTCCCTGAAACATAAGACAGACAGACGGTACACTATTTTGTTTTCTCTCATACCTTCCCTTATCTCCGAGTTAGAACAATGGGTTAAGATTTCCTTATCTGTAACACATGTAAGACCACTTTAGAAACTATATGACATCATACATCATATATATGACGTCAAACCATAGAAACTGATGTTTACATGTCATTTAAACGGCGAAATGCACTTTTTGGATATGTGAGAAAAAGAATCCGATGCTTGTTGTCTTTTAAGATCACATGTTCCTAAACTCACCAAGAAAATGTTATTAAGCTCGCCAAGGCTCGCTTAACAACATTTTCTAAGGCTTGTTTAGGAACATGTGATCTTAAAAGACAATTTGCAACAGATCCCCATTTTCCAGGTTAGGAGTGGACTGAGCATAAATTGAATATACAGTAAAACCGCTCTAATGCCGCCATGAAGAAGAGGTCCAATTCCTTGTTCTATATTTAGTCCAAATTTCAATACCTGCTGAATATTTATAGACAATAATTAAATATGGAAGGTGGAATATTTTAGCCATTTTAGAAACTAAAGAAACAGTCCTATCAAATTCCATTAGCAAAAACAGCATGCCTTGGTGTCAGACAGCTCTGATCTGGGTCTACTCTATTTGCAGACATGTGAAAAGGTGTTATATGTAGGGAAGGTTTAAACCCTTTCCCTCATGCAATTCTATACCAGCATTCATGACTTCATGCATATTCATTCACAAAATAGATACAATGACATCTGTACAACCTTAACCCATTACCTTATAGGCTACTTTTAGACCCAACCTCTTTGAATAAATCTACCGAAAAGGAGCATTAACTACAGAAATTAATTACTAGAGAAAAGGAAAAATTTAGAATTTTGTCTATTTATCACAATGGTTTCAAAAAGTGACTTTTTCAGAAAGGCCTAGAAAAGCATATTTATGGAGGAAAGGGTTAATGTTTTGTACTTGCAGAAACTGTTCAATCAGATATACATTATGCCATAAGCATTTAGAGCAGACCCAGATCTGACAGCTCCTACAGATATCTGATCCGAGTTAATCTGTTTGCAGATGTGCCAAAACTTGTCTCTATATAAGGGGAAAATATTACCCCATTCCCTGTTCTATATTTATTACAAATTTCTTTCAATACCTACTGAATATTCATGGAGAAAAAAGTAACAATGAAATATTGAATGTGAAATATTGTAGCAACTTTAGGAAGTTAACCCTTTCCCTATTGTATGTTTATTCCAAATTTCAATGCCTACTGAATATTAATGGTCAAAATAGTTATACTGAAATATGGAAGGTGGAAGAGTGTAGTGATTTTAGAAAATAAAGATATAGACCTTTTAAATTCTATTAGCAAGCAGAGTAGACCCTGATCAGACGGCTCCTCAAGGAGCCGTCTGATCAGGGTCTACTCTGTTTGCAAATGCGTGAAAACACGTTTATATGAGGGAAAGGGTTAAGAAACAGACCTATCGAATTCCAATAGTAAACAGAGCAGACCCCGATCAGACGGCTCCTCTAGGAGCCGTCTGATCTAGGTCTACACTGTTTGCAAATGCGTGAAAACACGTTTATATGAGGGAAAGGGTTAAAGGCATATGGTTGGCTTAAGTCAGGATGACAGGTTTGCAGAAAGCTCCAGCATTACTGTCACCATGCATTCAGCAACCATCCCCTTTTAAAGCCTTTATTGGTTAGTTTTTGGGTTTTATGTTGCTTTAACAGTATTTCAGTAATATCACTATATCCAGCTAATTACACATGGAGGAAAATCACAGAGGTTTTCCACGGATGGAATCAAATACATGTACATTTCATGCCCAAAAGAAGACACGAAAGAACCATCAACCTACTGCAAGCCAGCTTGTAGATTTCCTTACAAGATGAATATGAATTCCCAGGCCAGAGTTCGAACCACAAGGGTGAGGGGCAAGGTGATTGTCATTTGAAGATTGACCTTAACCATTCAATGGAGGCCTCCCTTTTTAGAAATTTATTTTAAAGATATCTATGTTGATTGAAAAATTTATTCACAAAGTGGTGGCTTTTTAGAGAGGATCTACGGGTTTCCTGTTAAGTGTTGTTTTCAGAAAACATGAATATTCATGTAAGTACTAATGATACTGTTTTATAATAGCATATGATCATAGGAATGTTTGGCACTGTAAAAACTTTAGAAACATATCTACATCATATCATTTGCAAACACACTGGCCTAGTACAGGCACGTAGCTAGCAATACGCACTTACGCATGTGCGTAACATTAATTTGAAAAGTGAAAACATTAATATGGCCAAAATGGAAAAAAATGGAATGCGAAGGGGGTATACTTTGATAACGCCATCTTATTGACGCCTTTTGACGCCTCTGTAAAAGCCATCTTTTGAAACCATTGTGATAAATAGAGCATTTGCTCCTATAGGAAGGTTTCAAAGGTTTCAAAACTACACAATTCTAAATTGTCCCCAGGGGAGCATGCCCCCGGAGCCCTATAGCCGCGGTGCGTACATTACATTTTGATTCAGCTACGCTGCTGCAGCAGACCATGACCAGACGGCTCCTATAGAAGCTGTCTGATCTGGGTCTACTCTATTTGCAAAGGCATAGAAAGGCATATTTATGGAGTAAAGGGTTAATAACTCTTTTCACGATAACTTATGCATACATTTTTTATCAATACAAGACACTGAGACAGCTGACATCTCATAAACATATACATTGTTTGACACTGTAATATATTTCAAGAGAAATGGCGAAAAATTTGGAAACTGTTGCAGATAATGTCAGATAATGCAGACAGATGATGTCATGCAAAAAGTTAACATGTTACTCCATGAATATTCATGAAATAAATGATGACATCATGAATGTTTATTAGTTGATTATGTACACAGCCTGTTTTAAGTATTAGTAGAAACTGTAGTCAGATCAATTATAATTTCATAAGCAAACAGAGCAGATTCTGTAGGAGCCATTTGATCGGAGTTTTCTCTGCATGGAAATGCATGAAAAAGAGTTCATATGAATGAAAGTGTTTAAAGCTGGTCATAGCTTATGAAGAATAAGTAATGTAGAAAGCTCCTTTGGGAATTCCTTTCTGTTTGTTTGCAATAAGCTACCACTTGTCTGACGTACTGACACTTAGATTTCTTTTAGGTTGTTGCTTATCCCTGTACCTCGTAGAAATGCATTTTCATGCCTGTTCAAACAGAGTAGCCTTGGATCAGAAGTCTCTTGTAAATATTCATGAGCTACAATAGTTTTGTGCTTGATCTGGCCATTACACACAGGCTTTAAGATTTCTGCAGAAAGCTCTCAAAAGTCATCGTCATCTTCAAAAGTTGTTGTTTGCAACAATTTTAATTTTAATTTTTCTTCAGATATTTTTCATAAATTCTATTAGAAGGTCAAACAAGTTGGATCCTGATGAGACACAGAGTTACTTAGTAAATACAAATCACCACTAGCATGCAATTCTATACCTGCACTGTATCAGTATATTTCAAAGTTAACCCTTTCCCTCATAGGCTATTTAAGGCCCAACCTCTTTGAATAAAACTACTGAAAAGGAGCATTTACTAGAGAAAAGGAAAATGTTTGAATTATGTAGTTTAGAAATCATTGTGATAAATAGAGCATTTGTTCCATAGGAGCAAATGCTCTATTTATCACAATGGTTTCAAAAAAAGATGTCTACTGAGACTTAGTTATGGAGGAAAGGGTTAAATTGGAATTGATTCAATTCAGAAAAAAAATGTTTGGCTGTATGGAAATTGTTTCTATCGATGGCAGCTAAAAAAGTACACCACAAAGTAAAGAATATAAATACCTTTATTTTGTTGATTGTCAATGCCAAGGTCTACATCTGCCCTTTCCAGACTGAGTTAAGTAGATAACTGTACAACAGAGTATGGACATGGCCGTTACATTCCCTGCATACTCAACAATGATGAACTAGCTGCGTGCTGAGGTCCCTCGGGCTGCATTTCCCAATGCATGTTACATTCATGTCAGAATCTTCTTTTCCTACAACAGAAAAAAAGTCAGTTATAAACCTCTAATTATATTTACCATTATCTTGCTAAAAATATCTTTGGCAAATAGCTAAATCTCAATCAGATGCCATGTAAGTTAGTCAGGGTTCTTGCCAAATGACACTGGGCCAGTAGTTTCTTACCATTTCCTTCATATATGCACATTTTCATCCATTTGCAAACAGAGCAGACCCTGATCAGATGGCTCCTATAAATGCAGATGATCCGTTTTTTAGTTTCTAAATTGGCTACAATGTTCCACTGTCCAACTATTTTAATTTAACAATTTTGTTCATGAATATTTAGAAGATAATGAAATACAGAACTGGGAAAGAGATAATATTGAGTCCAACTAGCTTTACCATTTACCTAATGGATACATCATTTAATGCTTTTGCAAATGGAGCAGATGGTTCCTATCAGATCAGTTTGATCAGGATCTGCTCCATCTTCTTAACCCTTTCCTCCATAAATAAGCCTTTCTACATCTCTGTAAGAGTCACATTTTAAAACCATTGTGATAAATAGAGCATTTGCTCCTATAGGAGCAAATGCTCTTTTATCACAATGATTTCAAACTATACAATTCTATTTTTTTCCATTTCTCTAGTTAATGCTCTTTTTTGGTAGATTTATTCAAAGAGATTGTATCTAAAAATAGCCTATGAGGTAATGGGTTAAACTATATAGAACCTGTTGTAACCCTTACAACACTGAATTTTTAAATGGACTATTCAAAACTTCAGACAGATCAAACTTATGGTGAATATTTAGGAACTTTATGTATAAAGAAAAGTGTAACATGACAAACAATGCAGACCCTGGCAAGAGGGCTCCTCTATGAGCCCTCTCATCTGGATCTACACTGTTTGCAAAGGACATTAGTGACTCATGTCCCACACTCTAAGGGTTAAGGTTTATTTTTGATATGGAAAAAAAATAATGTGCTTATATTCCATAATGCAGTAAATGAATACATGTATATATATATATTCCATGTACATGTATAATATAAAAACATAGATTCTTGAATAATTATTCACGAGGTAAATGGTTACTCTATGGATGCTAAATGATTGTTATCTGTGAATAATGTCTTCTGCTAAAATTACTTAACTTTCAGGTTATTCCATCTCTCTTAATCCTTTACTCCATAAATACACCTTTCTATGCATTTGCAAACAGTGTAGACCAAGATTAGATGGCTCCTATAAGAGCTGTCTGATCAGGGTTTGTTAAAAATTAGTCTGTTTGGGCAAAAAAATCCATAAGTTAACATTTATTTTGAAAATGGTTCTATTTGATATTCATGATATCATTATTTCTTTCATGAATATTCATGGAGTAAAGGGTTAAAAGAAATGCAATCCACACCAAACAGTTTGTATCCTATTGAGATTCCAACTACATGTAGTGTGTTAACCCTCCCCTTCAAAAATACACCTTTCTACACCTCTGTAGTAGTCACCTATTGAAACCATTGTGACAAATAGTGTATTTTCACCTATAGGAGCAAAATTTTAATGCTCTATTTATCTCAATGGATTCAAACTACAAAATTGTAAACTTTTCCTTTTCTCTAGTTAATGCTCCTTTTCGGTAGATTTGTTCAAAGTGGTTGGATCTAAAAATAGCTTATGAGGGAATGGGTTAATGTAATTACAAATCTGACATTCAAACATTGACCCTGTTGCTGAATATTCAGATGATATCCATTGACTACTACATACCTTGCTCTTATTTACTGAATTTGACCAATGGCTTAGTCTGACATGTTTGAAAAAAGATGATCATCATCATAATCTAGCAAAATCTCTCACTGTTACATGCATCCTATGTGCTTTCACTGTTTCTGTACTTTTATATTCTGCTAGGTTGGTTTTGGTAGGCAATGCGAGGCATATTGTAGTAGTCTACGGGTAGGATTAGTAACCCATGATTTAGTGAGGCCTTTGTCACTCCTTGCAAACACAGTGGACTGTTTTTTATGTTAACTATATCAAAGTCCATCATGACCTTAAATAGCTGAACCATATATGATCTATTTCTTCTGTAATACAGGGTTGAAATACCAAGAGTTTTGTTCCTGTCCTCATGCTGGTAATGAGCAAGGTAAATCACACCACCGTCGATCTCGACATAACCCTTTCCCTGTTCTATGTTTATTTCAAATTTCAATAATGAATATTAATTAACAAAACAAAGAAATAAGAAATATGCAAGGTAGACCATTGTAGACATTCTAGAAAGCAAAGAAACAGATCTATCAAATTTTATTAGCAAACAGAGTAGACCTTGACCAGACGACTCCTCTAGGAGCCATCTGATCATGGTCTACTCTGTTTGCAAATGCGTGAAAACACGTTTATATGAGGGAAAGGGTTAAATATACCTTTCTTTCTGTTGCCATGCAAACATATTGAATTAGATAAAACAATTAATCCTGATTAATTGTTTAAAATCCTGATAAGTACATAAACGCCATTAGAAATACTAGATATGCACAACCCCATAGTTATGCAGTGCAAACATCAAGAACAGATTCTAGGAAATGGTCATTCTTCTACCAAACTACTAAAGACTGGAATGCACTACCACCAAATATCGCAGAAGCCAAGTCGCTTGAGATATTCAAATCTCAGGTGATCTAGCAAATCTGACAATATAGTTATTCCAAAATATCAATGGGGACGGGGGTGTTACTGCTCACAAACTGGCAGAGTATTCGGCACGACGACGGCGGCCAGTCAAAGGAAGAAGAAGAAGAAGAATTAGACAAAAAGAAACATAAATGACCGTACCTTAATTATTTCCATTGCTCGTACCTCTTTCCAACGAAGAACTGTAATTTTTTAAATGCAACATGTTACACAGATATACATCTCTGTTCCCGCTCTTTCAGTATGTACACGTCCTCTACCAGACATGGTATATGGTCACGTGATCATATGTTGGGTGATAGACAAACAATGCTAGGGTTATTTCGTTTGTGATTTGTTGTCACTAGACAAAACATAGACCGTCCCCCTGTAGGCACTATCACACCTGCATTATTCGAACATTCATGCTATGAAATGTTTAATCCTATACAGTATAGATACGCATTTTAACCCATTGGAAAACAGAGAAGACTTAGATCAGACGTCTGGTCAGGATCTGCTCTCTTTGCTTAAGAAATGATGAAGATTGTATTATCTCTTTCCCTCATACAAACGTGTTTTCACGCATTTGCAAACAGAGTAGACCAAGATCAGACGGCTCCTATCAGGGTCTGCTCTGTTTGCTAATATAATTTGATTGATATGTTTCCATGCTTTCTAAAATGTCTACACTTTTCCACCTTCGATATTTCTTTATAACTACAGTAAAACCTCTCTATAATGGTCGCTAAATTGTGTAAATTAGTTGTTATAACCTATATAACCTTTTATCCCCTATGCCTTTGCAGGTTAACCAAGATCAGACGGCTCCTATAGGAACCGTCTGACCAGCCTGTCTGCTCTGTACGCTTATGGTATGATATATGTTTATTTCTACAGTTTCTACCTGAGTGATTTCAAGTATCCTGTTTTCATATGCCATTATAGAAATAGTCTAATTAATATTATAATGTCATATTTTCTCACACGAAAATCATGGAGTCCTATATATATCATAGTAAATATACATGTATTCATATTGTGACAAGAAATATCCTTTAAAAAAGCGGCATTCAAATATTGACACAATGTACAAAACAATCTCTGCAATATTTATTTCAATGTTTGGAGATTCTACTAGTACAGAGAACTAGATCTATGAAGGGTTGCTTGTTATTATACAATCGGAGAAGTATGCAATGAAAATGACTTGGAGTAGAAGAAGCAGTTATTGAAATATTTCAAGTTGCTTTTATACGAATTAAATCACTTTTAAAATGTACGTTGTCAAAGTAATATTTTAAAACCATCTAAAGTTAGTTCTTTAGTTTACCTATTATAAAATGTACATGAAAGCCTTATATTTGTATTGATATGAAGATAAAAAATTGAATACACTTTAAAGCATAAAGTTTTTGTTTGTGCAGAGTCTGTAATTCCTTAAAGAACGGTATTTATTTAGCCTAGATCAACGCTTTAATCAGCTTGTGTGCATCATCATTAATGTCATCATTAACTGAATCTACATGTACTTTTAAAACAATATAAAGTTAGCTACTTCAACCTACGTCTATGAGCCCAAGCCCCATGTGATAGAGCCGTAGCTATAGCCTTCAGTAAGTAGCTTTATATCAAAGAGAGCAAACAACCAGAGCCTCGGTGCTGTGGTCGGGGATAGTAACTAATACTATTAATACCACTACTCTAATATACTAAACAATCCTTCTTCTTTAATTCCTATAGCACTGTCTGTGAATTATGGTGGTTTCGGCAAACAACCTGTTCGTCAAAGTGGACTTTATTATCAAATGTAGTATTAATTGATAGCAAAATGATAATAAAAGTTTGAAAGTTTAATAGTGGTTTCGACAAACTGGTAATATTGCTCAGCAACCATTACAATGAGGTGATAAATATCAGTACATCAGTACTTTGATTTGATGGGACTTTCCAGGTCTTAAAATCTATATTAAGAACAGAAATTTCGACAGTCGACCGTCTTCGGTCCCATGCTAAATATCTGGGTAAATAATGATTTTCTGTACTATATGACGTTTTGACTGAACTCTAAGTGTCTGTGTAACATGATGCCTTACATGTGTTGTGATTATGTTAATTATTGCATTGAATTCAATTTGCGAGGCTGAATCAGCTATTTATCAAATTGCCCCCAGGAAATTCGACACGTTAGTAGACTGTATATCAGAATTTTACATAGTTTGGTAATGTGTAGAGGCATATAAAAATGTTGTATGCCAGTCAAGGTATTTACTAATGAAAATACAGTTTACTACTAAATACTCGTAGGTCATATGCAAATTACAATGTAACATAGTTTCTCATTGGTGGAAAACTAGAACAAAAGTGAAAATAGACAGCTAGCCGCTGAAAAAGGTACCTAGTTATAGTCTACTTTCAGTCCGAGGGACCGCTCAGCCGACTATACATTTACTCCCCTGCATGGTCATTGAGCCATTCGCCTACAATATTGAGCACTGCTAACACATGACGCAATCATGCAGCCGCAGCACCGGCTAATGACCCTCACAGGTACCCATTTTAATCACTAGGTGGAGAGGAGGTGCCGGTGGGAGACACTGAAAAGCGTCTCTGAAATTTCCGGGAGGGACCGGGATTTGAACCCCGGACCTCCGGATTGGTAGTCAGACGCGTTAACACTAGACCATCGCACACCACATATTGTCATTATTTCTTAACCTTTAGCCTGCTATGGGACAAATAGTAACGCTTGGTAATTGTATATACGCGTACATGTGAATGTGCGTGTATGTGCGTGTATACACGTATACACATGCGCGCACACGTGGGTGCATACATATGTATATTTACATATATATGTACATACGTGTGTGTGTATGGAAGTGTATATATATTTGTGTTTATACATGAATATATATGTATATTAATATGTATATGTCCGTATTCATTCCTACTAACTGTATGTCTTGTTCTGTATATTCATGTATTGCATTGCTTCTTGTTTCACGTTGCTGATCTAAATGTATGTCTGTTTGTACAATTGTTTATATTACATGTTGTACTCTCCTATATTGGAGGAAATAAAGGAATATCTATCTATCTATGTAAACAGTTTGGATCCAGATGTGACGCCGAGTAACTCTGCTTCTCATCAGATCGACAACATGCCATGAGCAAGCAGAGCAGACCCTTGTCAAAAGATCTGGATCTATTCATTTTGCAATGTCGTGAAAAGCGTTAAGGGAATGGTTTATTAACCATTTCTTTCATATTCACGTGTTTTCACGCATTTACAAACAAAACAGACCGAGATCAGGGTCTGCTCTTTTTGCTTATTGATTTTGAAAGACCCGTTTCTTTGGTTTCTAATACGCCCATTCCACTGTGCGGCGGTTCCATTGTGCTCATGGCGATCATGGCGCTTCTCCCAAATCTTCCAAATAACCTCAAAAGCACCGTCATGTGCCTAATTTTGGGTCTTGTGTGTTTCCAGTATGCTTATAATACGTTTCAATAACGATCTCCCTGCGCTGTTTACAATCCTGTCGAGACATTGCTGCGCTTCTGCGCTTTTCCGTGTTCAATATGTACGACATAGTGACCTTATGAATACTTATTAGCTGCATTTTTACAATTTAAACTTTTTAAGAAATGTTTTTGCTTTCTCAAAAACTGTAGAATCATATCAATATCATGTTATAAGCAAACAGGGCAGACCCTGATCAAACGGCTCCAATAGGAGCTGTCTGATCTGGGTCTGCTGTTTGCAATTGTGTGAAAAGGCATTTATATGCGGACAGATTTGTTGCGATGAGCTTGCGCTTACTCACGCTGCGACTACGATACTCCTGCGTTCATGAATTTCTTACTACGCGTTTCGGCGTTTCGAGTCCACGGCGATGTCGCTACGATTGTTTTGAACAAGGTCAAAACAATCGCCGTGAAGTGGCGATCAAGAAGCTTCTGTTATAGGCTTACAGCGCTTCTACTACGACCAGGGCGTGTCTACTGCGCTGTTGCCGTTCCTGCTACGATTCGCGGCGTTTGTACCCAAATTTCGAAGCGTAGAATAGAGCTACGTTATCGTATCTAGGGGAATCGCCGCTCAGTGGAATGGGGGTTTAAAAGGCTACAATGTTCCACCTTCCATATTCCGTTATACATGTAACTATTTTCTCCATGAATATTCAGTAGGCGTCGAAATTCGATATACCCCAAGAGCAGGGAAGGGTTAAGCTTACTTGGTATTCATAGGGACTATAGCATAGCATTTAGCTGTCACCTGACTCTCTCTCTCTCTCTCTCTCTCTCTCTCTCTCTTAGCAAACCTTAATGGATGCAGTCATCAAGTTTACCGTTGATGTAATGGAAGCTAGAGTAGTCAACAGATGTTAATGATTAGGTAAATACAAGAGAATATAATAAAACAAAAGCAGAGAAAAGTACATGTACATAAAACCATGGAAAATCCTATCAACAAACATACAATGATATGCAATAACGTCAACTTTTTACGCAAACATGTCTTTCTTTTATACAAAAAAATTACATCATTCTGATTAATATCAGCAAATGCATGCATTGCATGTATGCATGAGCTACGGACGGTCGAGTGGGACGGCTTACAGAAGGACGGATAGAAACACCAGTAGCCTATATATATATTCGCAAGATAATCACCTTTTAACGAACTTGCTAAATAAGTGTGAACACGTGAACGCTGTCAAAAGGAACTTCGCTTACATGTCCCGTTACCCATTGAAAGGTGCGAAATGACGTGGGTTGTATTTGGATGTGTGGTCAGAGGTTTATTGATAGTTATAATGTAAACACGTTGATTGGGATGATTACATATTCTCAAGCTAAATTGATATCTACCATTAGATAAGTCAGAATCTAAGGTAAGCGTATACTATCATTTTATATAAAGCTGCTATAACATTTTGATAATAAAATATAACTCTTATAAGTTGCATGGGGATCAAAACTGTACGTGACCGCGCGAAGAATTTGCGCGGGAGATTCGAGGGAATGAGTGGGTGGGGCGATGTTATATTAACCACAGGACACACACGTGCACGACATATTTTCTAACCCTTTACCCCCCTTACCTCCTTTAGACGCATGTCATACTTTCGCATTTCAGAGTAGACCCAGATCAGACCGTTGGTTTCTATAGGATCTGTGTTCGCTCTGTGTTTACTTATGAAATCATATAGGTCTGATTCTACATTTTCTGCTATTAGGCAATACAAAATACTGGTAAATTCCGTATTCATCATGATGCCACTATATTAAAGGTAGCCTAATAAATATTCAGGTTATTTTGATTAGTTTGTTACATGTTTACAAAACATGGCCAGTCCGGTGGCATTCAGTTGTGATATCATAGTAGTAGGTCGTGTAGAAAACGGTCCAATTCCAAATTGCACACAGTATTAATGCTTTACTTTACCCTACCAGAGTGGAATAGCACAATTTAACTATAAGGTCCACTCAGTATGATGAGTCAAAACTTGCTGGTGATTTTTTTTGACAAACAGGTAGAGACCCTGATCCAAGGGGTTCCTTTAGGAACCATCTGATCTGAGTCTACACTGTTTGCAAATGACAGTGCATGCATGTCCCAGGATGAAAGAGTTAGTAAGAAATAATGACATCATGCCTATTTGTAATGGCATACATCACATCTGTATTATATAAACCAACAACAACCAAAGCCATTTTGAACATATTCATACATTATGCCTAGTTTACATTTGCCCTGCGATGAGTAGACTCGTCTTAAGGGCAAAACCGCACGGTCTCTGTACTGAGGCATACGGTTGCGGTACGATTTTCTTACGGATTCCCGGGCGCCGTAGCCCTACGATTTGTCATAAAAAAAGGTATATACATATTTTCAAAAATCTCAAGCCCGCAGTCCGTAAACACTTGGTTGCAGACATCGTATGACCTCCGCATGGGCATCATATGGAGGCTGCACGAGGATCGTGCAGAAAACGACCTGTAGCAAAAAAATCGTCCAGTCAATCACAAGATCATCGCAAGGCTGCCGCACGGTGTCCGTGCAATACCTGCAAAATGTGTGATTTGAGATATTTATTTTACATTTCTTGCATTATCAACCCCGTTGGTCTTCGTTGCTAGAACCAGCACATGCTCCATACAGGCTCTGTATGATTGTCGTATCCAAGCAGAGACAGCATGATGATTACACGGAGATTGCAAGATCTCCGTATGGTTGCCGCTCAGGCCTTTCGCATCCCAGTAAACTGTAGGAGCCATCTTATCTGGTTCTGCTCTGTTTGCAAATGTGTGAAAATGGGCTTAAATGAGTTACTTCTTATGCCTTCTAAATAGAGAATGCTGTTGCACAGATAGCTGTGTCCAAGTGACTTAATTTGTCTGAAAATTGCCCAATCAGATGCCTGAGAAGGATCTCAGACCCAAGCATAACCTTGGGGCCTGACTGAAATTGTGTGTTACAGTTGTTTTAGGTTCAATTAACCCTTTCATCCATAAATATGCCTTTCAACGCCTCTGTAATAGTCACTTCTTGACACCATTGTGATAAATAGAGCACTTGCTGCTATATAGGAGCATATGCTCTATTTATCACAATGGTTTCAAAAGTGACTATTACAGGGGTGTAGAAATGGTTTCAAACCACAAAGTTCTAAAAAAAATCATTTTCTCTAGTAAATGCTCCTTTTTGGAAGAGGTTTGATCTAAAATAGCCTATTGAGGAATGGGTTAACTTCAATGTCTACTGTACAAATATAAGAACAAAAAGTAAGCCAGTACGGGAATTAGCCTATAAAACTCTTGTTAGGCCCCAGCTGGAATATGCCTCTCCTGCATGGAGTCCGCATACCCTGGCCAACATCTCCAAAATAGAGGCATGCCAAAGACGAGCAGCCCGTTGGACCCTGGGTAGGTACTCGCAATATGACAGTGTCACCTCCATGTTGAATACCCTGGGGTGGAGATCCTTAGAACAGAGGAGGGCAGATGCCAGACTGACTATGCTGTACAAAATTCATTATGGACTAGTAACTCTTGAAATCCCTCAGTACTTCCAAACCCCAAACAGAATGACCCGGCATAGCCATCCTCTCGCCTTCTGTCAGATCCATACCAGAGTGAACTGCTACAAGTACTCTTTCTTTCCACTGGCAGTTGTCCAGTGGAACAGATTGCCACAGAGTGTGGTCATGCTGCCTGAACTGCAAATGTTCATGACAGCAGTCCAGACCCTGGAGCACAAAATGCCATGAATCACAACGTTGTTTTTATCCTGTTTTTAATTTCACTGAAACCTCTATAACACTATCTCACTGTATATCTTCTCTGTCGTCACTCTTTCTCTTCTATCATGCTTTATTATTCTTCACTAATTTTAGCACAGACGCGCAGCTGCACATAATCTCCGTGAGGGGGTGCTGCAGAATGAATAGATAGATACAGGTCTATACGGTACTGTGATAACTCGCACATGCAGTGCAGATCCAGAGAAGACCAGTACTATGTTGATCTCATCTGAATATAAATGTTTGACCATGCTCCTACTTTAACCCTTTCATTGTTGAAAATTCTTTTATGAAATAATGACATCATGAATATTTATTATAATGGCATATGTACAGCAAAACGCCTCTAAACTTGTGTTTTAATAAAAAAAAAGTAATGTCTTTTTAGGAAGGTGGCTGTTTTAATGCAGAGTGAAAGTCATGCAGTCATGCAAAAAGCTCCCAATTTTGCCCAGGGAGATGCTATGTTTACATTTACATTTTTCTTTAATTTCTATTCACTTGAGATCCTCTACAAAAGCTATATAAATTATGCCCTTGGGGTCAAAATTGGCACACCCCAGGGCCGGCTTAAGTTTTCTATAGAAACATAATAGTGAAAACTTTGAAAATCTTCTCCTCTGATTGTCTGGTGAGCGATGTCAGGGCCATTCTGGCCCTTTTGTTTCAAACTAATTGAAGATGGTAATGTCTGCACATAAATTAAAGGAACGTTTAATCTAAAAAGCATCAGATTCTTTTTCTCACATAACCAAAACTGTATTTTTGCCGTTTTATTAACGTCGTCATATAAACATTGGTAAACACTCTGATTTCAAATTTGATCATCATAATGGAGGCCACTTAGATTAGTTGTTTTCATACAGAATTGTTTCTTGATAAAAGTCAAGTGACCAGTAATTCGATGATCATAATGAAGGCCACTTAGTATTTATCATTATTACACACTTGTGATTAGCAAACTTCCCTTTGGAGGTATTTACAAGATTATGTTAACATTGGTTTCCCAAGTTTGACATCATACTATATGACGTATGACGTCTGCATATACATGTTCTAAAGTGTTCTTTCACATGTTACTGTTCAGGGAATCTTCACCCATTGTTTTAACCCGAAGATAAGGGAAGTTATGTGAGAAAACTGTTTCCCACATGAATAATTGTTGAATGTATGAATATTAAATAGCTGAATTTTATAACGGTTATTAACATAGCATTTTTTAAAGGAGCATCTTGCATTTTGTACATAGATGGTTGCTTAATGAATAATGAAAGCATTGCAGAAAGCTCCCTGAGTCTGCATTAAGCTGTCACATGTATTTTGATGGATATAATATAGAGTTAAATAGCAATGTTTTATTGATTGTTAGTCCCCCTTGAAAATACAATGTACTAGCATCGTCCAGGTCCCACTCATTCCCCTGAGTATATAATTATGGTATGACTACAGCAATGAGCTAATATGTGATAATTTGGTATCCAATATAAAACATGAACCAATTAATCCTTTTCACCGTGAATATTCATGTAAGAAAACTTGACATCTGGGATAGATTTTAAATTATGTTTTATAATGATACGAACATACGAGTAACATATTTTTATTCAGTCTGAAAATGTAGAATTAGATCATAAGCAAACAAAGCAGACCCTGATCATATTGTTCGTATTTATGAAGTAAAGGGTTAAGGTTCCTCGGTATGTTAGAATCACAAAAAAAATCATTTTTAGCTTATCTGTTTCGAGGAAATCACGAGCTATTGTCGTAACTCTGGTGTTACAGTGTGTCGTCGTCATCCAAAATCTTAACATTGACCATAACTTCTTCAATTTTTCATTTACAACCTTCATTTTTGGTATGCATGTTCATCTTGACAATGATGACAGACTAGCATTGCACCCGCTTGCGGTGCTCTTGTTTATATTTTTGCCTTAATGAATAGAAATTTAAGTCTCTTTTATCAATCGCATTAACCAAATACCATAAAATATACCACAAAAGCTGTATAAACCCCTTTTACAATATAACAATCAAGCTTTTTCCGACTTATCTGACTTGTCAGGGGCACCAAGGGGGGAACTGATAATTACGACACACACCTGATAAAGCAATGGGCGACTATTAGCAGCGTTTCACTCTCAGTAACCTCAAGCTATGTACACCACATGACTAGATAAGCTTTCTAATGGTTGATTTATGGCAAACCTACAATAAAATCAGCTTTTTCAATTGACCAGATGGAAGAAAGGGGGAGGACCTTAGTGGAAATATCATACATATCATATTAGCTCTCCATTGGATATAATATGGTTGAAAGCTATAAATAATTATAAGATTACACAACACAATGGGACTCTTTTGCATGTTTTTGACAGATGCAAATTGAAAGGTGTAAACTTTTTCAAACAAGCATAACTTCTGTAATTTGTGCTTGAATCATACGTGGTTGGAGGCAAATCAAAGAACATTATCTCAGCGAGGGATCAGTGTCACAGTTTTTCAATATCTTGCTTCAATAGTCTAAAATCAAAAGAAACATAGTGGGAGTCAGAATTTTAGGGGTCTTAAAACTAAAATATTGCATAACTCCTAAAACAGAGAATTTTGTCAAAAATCTGTGACACAGTTCCCAGAACATGCTAATGATTTACATATTGGTCAATTGTAACAATAAGTTTAATCCAAAAGATAACTTTGTAACCGCTGTTTAAATGGATTTCAAATGATAAGATTATCAAAGTTTCTGATAGATAGTCAAATAAATTAATATAACTAACCAACTAGGCTCAGAAAAAATAGCTCTAGGTAATTTAATATATGATTTGTCGATATCTATAGAGCTAAACTGTCTTGCCACCTTCAGTCTGTATTTCTTCCATATTTAATACTGTTCACATATTCTGAAAGGTATGAAATAAATATCCATTTTTAGAATATTTTCAGGTGTAAAATGTGTTAATAATAAAGCATCTAATCCTGATTATTACCCTAAGTATTCGGAAACAGACTAACTTCTTACCATGACCAAACAGCTCCTTAACAACACTACATATATTTGTAACTATGTCAGTCTAATTCCAAAGTTAACAGATACAGCAAACCCCCTCTAATGGGACCACTTAATGAATAAACATGGCTGTTTTTATTAGCAGATGGTTCATCAATGCAGCACAAAAATTATGCAGAAAGCTCCTTGAGGAGCTTTCTGCATAACTTTCTTCCTGATTTAAGCTACCACCAGCCCCTGGCACCCAGAATTATGCTCCTTATTGGTGGTCGCATTAGAGAAGTTTTACTGTACTGCCAATTTGAATTATTCATCTTTACAAATTTGATGGAGACTGGAGATTTTGTGTCATGCAATGTAGCACAATTTAGTGATTGAGTTAATTGTTATTACCAGAATGGTTTATGGTTAATTCTTGCAATTCTTTCTTTTCTGTTATACACTGCTAAAACACTGCATTTGAAAGAAAACCAAGGGTGTAACACTTTCACAAAAAAATCTTAGATAATTAACCTTTCCTTTATACTAACTCTTTTTCATGCCTATGCAAACACAGTAGTCTCAGATCAGATGGCTCCATATGAAGAAGAACAAGAGCTCTCTTTTAACCCTTTACCTGATAGGGACTGATCAGACAGCTTGTGTTACAGAGCCATCTTATCAAGGTCTGCTCCATTTGCTTATGAAATGACATAGATATAATTCTACAGTTTCTGCCTTGGACAATAATTTTGTATGTCCTATGTACATATACCGTACATGTACAGTATATACCCCCTCTAATGTGACCAGCTAAAAGAGGTATAATTATGGGTACTAGATGCAGATGGTAGCTTAATGCAAGATGAAAATTATGCGAACTCTCCTATAGCTAGGAGCATTCTGCATAACTTTTGTCCTGCATTAAGCAGCCACCTGCTTATAAAGACAGAAATAGTTTATTCATTCAGTGGTCACATTAGAGGGGTTCTACTGTACTAATATGTAATCAATACATAATTATTTCTTTAATAAGTATTCATGAGGTATAGAATTAACCCTTTATTCCATAGATACGCCTTATAAACAGAGTAGACCCGATCATACAGCTCCTGTAAGAGCCATCTGATCAGGGTCTACTCTGTTTGCTTATAGAATTATACAGATCTGATTCTACAGTTTCTGCCATGGCCAAATTTTCCTATGTCCATAATTATGCTATTGTTAATGTTCATCTTATTAATATTCATGATGTCATTATTTCTTCCTTGAATATTCATAGAGGAAAGGGTTAAAACAATATTGTATAATAAATAAAGGACTCTTGTTCAACTGTTAACCCATTCCCTCATAGGCTATTTTAGACCCAACCTCTTTAGATAAATCTACCTAAAAGGAGCATTAACTCTAGAGAAATGGAAAATCTTATAATTTTGTAGTTCTGAAACCTTTGTGATAAATAGAGCATTTGCTCCTTGAGAGAAGCAATGGTTTTAAAAAGTGACTTTACAGAGGGGAAGAAAGGCGTATTTATGGAGAAAAAGGGTAAATTGAAACTGATTAGCCCTTTCCTTGTTGAATATTTATTTAAGAAATAAAGACGTCACAAAATTGATATTAACCCTTCGCTTGCTATTCACATCAATACATGTATACCTACCTGCAAATAGTGAAGACCCAGATGAGGCAGCTCCTGCAGGAGTTGTCTCATCAGGGTCTGCACTATTTACAAGTTGATTGTGCAACCAGTGAACTCCACAGCAGTGATTTCACAGCGAAATACTTGTACACAGTGAATATATATGTTAAAATATACAACAGGGCATTGGTAAAGAAGGAGAAATGTATTTTTAAATTGAGCAAGAGAAGGGTTAATTAGCTGAAGTTTTATAATGGTCTATGAACATAGGATTTACTGGAACACATATAGGTTTTGGTGTTAGTAGAAATTATGGAGTCAGAAACTACCGGTAGCTCATAAGCAAACAAAGCTGACTGACAGGAGCCATCTGATCTGGGTCTACTCCATTTGCAAAGAGAAAAAGAGAGTTGTTCACTTTCAACAGTCTTAATTTCTCCATTGACCCCTCGGTATATACAGTAAAACCTCTCTATAACGTCGACTAAATTACATGAAGTATTTTGTATATTAGGGCAGTTGGATGCTTAAAGCAAAGTGAAAGTAAAACAGAACGCTCCTACAGGAGCGCTCTCTTTTACTAAAAATTCATGTTGCTTAAAGCAACCACCTGCCCTAATATACCAACTAATTAACACGATTTAGTGGCCATTACATAGAGGTTTTACTGTATAATGGTCACCATGGTCACAACATAGGGTAGAAATTATTAATCATTGCTGCAAACTGTTTAGCTTAAATTTTCACTTGAAAAAGATGAAGTTTTATTCTTTTTCAAACAGAGTAGACCAAGATCAGACAGCTCTTCTCTGCTTTCTTATGAACTAATATAGATCTGATTCTACACTTTTAGCCATGGTCAAAAACTGTCATTCATTATAATTAAAATGCTATTATAAAAAATCAGCTCGTTGAAATTTGGAATAAATGCAGAACAGGGAAAGAGATAACCCTTTACTACATAAAAAGCCTCTCTAAGCCTTTGCAAACAGAGTAGATCCAGATCAGACTGCTCCAAGAGGAGCCATCTGAACATAGTCTGCTCTATTTCCTTATAATATGATATAGATCTGATTCTACAGTTTCTGTAATAACCATCATAAAAATGAATCTAAATTAATATTCATGACGTCATTATTTCTTGTATAAATTCATGGAGTAATTAAGGGTAAAAAATACCATACTATCTCTAATAACCACTTCTTGGGCTATAGCTTTTTAGCTCACCTGAGCCAAAGACTCAGGATGAGCTATTGTGACCGCGATGTGTCCGTCATCAAGCCACATTTTCAAACGACATCTCCTCTGAAACCGCTAACCTGGTTTTAACCAAATTTTGTCAGAAGCATCAGTGGCTAGGGGAAAAAAATGGCCCTGCCCAAGGGCTTATCAGTTTTAAGCTCACCAGAGCACAAAGTTCTCAGGGTGAGCTTTTGTGATTGCCTAATGTCCGTCACCTGTCGGCGTGCGTCGTCAACAATTTGAACCTTTAAAAATCTTCTCCTGAATCTACAGGGTCTCAGCTTTCATCTTTGGCACATAGTATCATCTTTAGGTCCTCTACAAAAGTTATATAAATTATGGCCCTTGGGTCAAAATTGGCCCCGCCCCTGGGTAGGCAGTTTTCAATAGAAACAGATACTTAAATCTTTGAAAATCTTCTCGTCTGAAACTGGAAAGCTCTCAGCTTTCATATTTTGCACATAGCATCATGTTCAAGTCTTCTACAAAAGTTATATAAATTATGGCCCCAGGGTCAAAATTGGCCCAGCCCCAGGGGTGGGCAGTTTTCAATAGAAACAAATAGCGAAATCTTTGAAAATCTTCTCGTCTGAAACTAGAAGGCTCTCAGCTTTCATATTTTGCACATAGCATCATGTTCAGGTCCTCTATAAAATTTGTATAAATTATGCCCCTGGGGCCAAAATTGGCCCCGCCCCAGGGGTAGCCAGTTTTCAATAGAAACATATAGTGAAATCTTTGAAAAATCTTCTTCTGAAACTGGAAGGTTCTCAGCTGTCATAGTTGGCAATTAGCATCATGTTCAGGTCCACTACAAAAGGTATATAAATTATGGTCCTAGGTTCAAAATTGGCCCAGCCCCAGGGGTGGGCAGTTTTCAATAGAAACAAATAATGAAATATTTGAATATTTTCTTCTGAAACTGGAAGGTTCTCAGCTTTCATATGTTGCACATAGCATCATGTTCAGGTCTTCTACAAAAGTTATATAAATTATGCCCCTCAGGTCAAAATTGGCCCTACCCCAGGGTAAGCCAGTTTTCAATAGAGACATATAGTGAAAACTTTGAAAAACTTCTAGTCTGAAACTGGAAGGTTCTCAGCTTTCATATTTGGCACATAGCATCATATTCATGTTCACTACAAAATTTCTATAAATTGTGCCACTTGGGTCAAAATTAGCCCTGCCCCAGGGCAGACTAGTTTTCTATAGAAACATATAGTGAAAACTTTGAAAATCTTCTCCTCTGATTGTCTGGTGAGCTCTTCAGGACCATTCTGGCCCTCTTGTTCATATAAAATCCTTAAAAGTCATTTTCTCTGAAATTGTAAGGCCTATACCTTTGATATTTGGTATATATAGGGTGTCCAAAAAGAAAGTTTACAGTTTCATCCCGTTATAAGTTTGTCAAATATTGAACTTTATTGGTAGCATGATCTAATGGTTCTATACAAAGATTGTTCAAATTGTGACCCGTAGCCCAAAAATGGCGCAGCCCAAGGGCTTATTAGTTTTTCATAGGAAAATCTTTAAAAATCTTCTCGGAAACTGTAAGGCCTAGACCTTTGATATTTGGTTTGTAGTATGATCTAATGATTCTCTACAAAGATTATTCAAATTATGTCCCTCGGACCAAAACTGGCCCGCCCAAGGGCTTATCAGTTTTTCACAGGAAAATCTTTAAAAAATCTTCTCTGAATCTGTAAGACTTAGATCTCTTGATGTTTTGTATGTAGCATCATCTAATGGTCCTCTACAAAAGATTGTTCAAATTATGATGCCTGGACCAAAATTGCTCTGCCTAAGGGCTTATCAGTTTTTCATAGGAAATTCTTTAAACAGTAAAATCTCTGAAACTTTAATGCCTAGACCTTTGATGTTTGGTATGTAATTAGCATGATCTATTATGGTCCTCTACAAATTTTGCCCAAATTATGACCCCTAGGCCAAAAATGGCCCTGCCCCAGGGCTTATTAGTTTTTCATAGGAAAATCTTTAAAAATCTTCTTCTCTGAAAGTGTTGAAGGCCTAAACCTTGTTATATTTGGTATGTAGCATCATCTAATGGTCCTCTACAAAGATTGTTCAAATCATAACCCCTAGGTGGAAAATGGCCCTGCCCCAAGGCTTATTAGTTTTTCATAGGAAAATCTTCTCTGAAAATGTAAAGCCTGGAGCGTTGATATTTTGTGTGTAGCATGACCTAATGGTCCTCTTCAAAGATTGTTCAAATTATGATGACTGGGTTGAAAATGGCCCCGCCCCAGGCTCTTTAAACATCTTCTTCTCTTAAACTAAAATACCCAGACCATTGATATTTGGTATATATCATCATTTGGTATACCGGTATATCATTATTTAATTGTCATCTACCAAGATTGTTCAAATTATGATCCCGGCCAGGCCAAAATGGCCCCACCCTGGGGTTTATCAGTTTTGCATAATCCTTCAAAACTCTTGCTGCTTTGCCTTGTGAATCTCTACCAGGGTTGTAGAAATGATGACTTCTGGGTCACAAATGGCCTCGCCCTAGAGGTTATCTCAGGTGATCCCTTCAGAGCCTCATGGCCCTCTTGTTTGAAAAGTCGCTTCAGATCTTCATGATAGCATGCTAGCATGAATTCAAAAATACACAACTCAATGAGCTATTGGAGATACTTCTAGTTGGCATTTTTTTGGGGAGGGGGTACAGAGCTACCGCTAAAGGTGCACAGCTAAATACTAAAACTTTCTTCGAAATGATTCTAAACTCTAAAAAGTGGTCACAGTATGGGAAGTAGAAATGGAGGAGTTATTTTTGACAATGTTTAAATTTATACATCATATCTGGACCTATGGTTACATTTTATTTATTTTCTTTTGCAGTCCTGAATCAGTACCCACAGTAGTGTTACGAAGCGTTACGACGTTATCAAAGGGAAAGAGTGATAAGAAGAAGGTAACTTATTTGCTATTTGTATTGTCATTAGAAACTGGCCTATTTTAAATATGGAGTGAAATGGATTGATAATTGATAAGGTATAATGTCATATGGCCTTTTGTGATATTAAATAAACATCATATACCGTTAGTAGAAGGTTTATTAGGTTAGTAGATAGGCGTTATGATTCTATAACCATGGAACTATTTTAATTTTCTGTAAATATGCATAAAAATCATGTTGACGAAATAGATCTAACAGAAAATTCACCAAAAGAATTATTCAAATGAGAAAAAATAAAAATAACTGGCTATAGCTGGATTCGAACCTGTGCCTGATCCTACAAAAACCAATTCTAATCACTCTTGAGACGTCGTCCGTACCGACTGCGACACTGAGGCCACATACAAAGTGACGTTGATTTATCAGTTTTATTTATTTAATCCACCGCTGGCAAAGCACCTTTTTGATAAAATCAAGCCTGGAAGCAAAGATTGACAGCTAAATAGTAAATATTTTCTTTTCACTCCCATGATAATTTGATTGATAAACTCTTACAGGGGCGGTGATAGTCATTGACCTAAATATAGCCTGTTTAGTTCCATCGATTTATGAGTGACGTTCTAGGTCTATCTAAAAATAGAAACCGAGACTACGGAACTCGGAATTTGACCAGAGAATAATTATAACCATATCTGTTTGAAATAACTTATTGACCCTCGATTCAACTAAATAGACTTGATAAATTGAATAATAGGTTAGTGCCGTAGATGGGATGCCTTTATCCGACTCGGAGAGAAAACAGTTGAGGCTCGACAAGCTTCGCCTCAACGTTTTCTCCCCTCCTCGGATAAAGCGTCTCATCTACGGCACTAACCTATTATTCTCTATGTATTGTCATTAGATACTGGCCTAGTTTAAATATGGAGTGAAATGGATTGATAAGGTATAATGTCATATGGCCTTTTGTGATATTAAATAAACATCATAATTATACTGTATTATTTCTGATAAACACTCCTGGTGGTGACAGTATGGGTAGTAGAAATGGAGGAGTTATTCTTGACAATGTTTAAATTTATGCATCATATCTGGACCTATGGTTACATCTTATTTATTGTCTTTTGCAGTCCTGAATCAGTACCTACAGTAGTGTTACGAAGCGTTACGACGTTATCAAAGGGAAAGAGTGATAAGAAGAAGGTAACTTATTTGCTATTTGTATTGTCATTAGAAACTGGCCTAGTTTAAATGTGGAGTGAAATGGATTGATAATTGATAAGGTATAATGTCATATGGCCTTTTGTGATATTAAATGAACATCATATACTTTATTATCCTCCTAATTTGACCTGAGGCTCGATTAAATTTCGGCGTGATTATCGGGATTGTTTGTAATACACTGTGGCAAAAAATAGCAAACCAAGAGCCGGTAATAATCATGTTCCACGAGGATTGTACAGTAAAACCCCATCTAATGCAACCACTGATTGAATAAACATGGCTGTCTTTATAAGCAGGTGGTTCCTTAATACATGACCAAAGTTATGCAGAAAGCTCCTGTATTAAGCTACCACCTGCCTTTGTCATTATGAATTATGCCTCCATTTGCTTGTCGCACTAGAAGGGTGTTACTGTATTCTTTTAGTGCATTCTTATACCTTCGGAAATTTATTCGAAGATTACCGACAATAATACACGGAACATGCATGAGTCTCAGGTAAAGTTGGTAGGATAATATTATTTCTGATAAACACTACTGGTGGTGTAACATTTTTTAAATGAAGCATCTTGAATTTTGTACACATGTTGTTGTTTAACCCTTTCCTCCATAAATACGCCTTCAAAGGGAAAGAGTGAATAGAAAAAGGTAACTTATTTGCTCTTTTTATCCAGTCACCAGGCTTCTCTAGTGACATAATAAAGGGGGTGCAGATAAACTTAGGTTTATTAGGTTACTTCAGGTAGTAGAAGGTTTATTAGGTTAGTAGATAGGCTTAATGATTCTATAACCATGGAACTGTTTTAATTTTCTGTAAATATGCATAAAAATCATGATGACGAAATAGATCTAACAGAAAATTCACCTAAAGATTTATTCAAATGAGAAAAAATAAAAATAATTGGCTATAGCCGGATTCGAACCCGCGCCTGATCCTTCAAAAAACAATTCTAATCACTCTTGAGACGTCATCCTTACCGATTACGCCACTGAGGCCACATACAAAGTGACATTGATTTATCAGTTTTATTAATTTAATCCACCGCTGGCGAAGCACCTTTTTGATAAAATCAAGCCTGGAAGCAAAGATTGACGGCTAAATAGTAAATATTTTCTTTTCACTCTCATGATAATTTGATTGATAAACTCTTACAGGGGCGGTGATAGTCATTGACCTAAATATAGCCTGTTTAGTTCCATCGATTTATGAGTGACGTTCTAGGTCTATCTAAAAATAGAAACCGAGACTACGGAACTCGGAATTTGACCAGAGAATATAACCATATCTGTTTGAAATAACTTATTGACCCTCGATTGAAATCATCTTATTTTTCAAATTCAACCAAGTTTTCCCCTCTTGTAATGCAAGTATCGAAACTATTTTCCTCTGTGGTAGCTCGTTAGATCTATTTACATCTAAATGGAAATGAAAAGGGAGGGATCTGTGGATCGAAAAACTGCATTTTCAATGTAAATTATTTCAAGATTGTTGAAGGGCTTATCAGTTTTTCATTGGAAATTCTTTAAACAGTAAAATCTCTGAAACTTAAATGCCTAGACCTTTGATGTTTGGTATGTAATTAGCATGATCTATTATGGTCCTCTACAAATTTTGCCCAAATTATGACCCCTAGGCCAAAAATAGCCCTGCCCCAGGGCTTATTAGTTTTTCATAGGAAAATCTTTAAAAATCTTCTTCTCTGGAAGTGTTGAAGGCCTAAACCTTGTTATATTTGGTATGTAGCATCATCTAATGGTCCTCTACAAAGATTGTTCAAATCATAACCCCTAGGTCAAAAATGCCCCTGCCCCAGGGCTTATTAGTTTTTCATAGGAAAATCTTCTTCTCTGAAAATGTAAAGCCTGGAGCATTGGTATTTTGTATGTAGCATGACCTAATGGTCCTCTTCAAAGATTGTTCAAATTATGACCACTGGGTTGAAAATGGCCCCGCCCCAGGCTCTTTAAACATCTTCTTCTCTTAAACTAAAATACCCAGACCTTTGATATTTGGTATATCATTATTTGGTATACTGGTATATAATTATTTAATAGTCATCTACCAAGATTGTTCAAATTATAATCCCGGCCGGGCCAAAATGGCCCCACCCTGGGGTTTATCAGTTTTGCATAATCCTTCAAAAATCTTGCTGCTTTGCCTTGTGGATCTCTACCAGAGTTGTAGAAATGATGACTTTTGGGTCACAAATGGCCTCGCCCTAGAGGTTATCTCAGGTGAACCCTTCAGAGCCTCAGATGGCCCTCTTGTTTGAAAAGTCGCTTCAGATCGTCATGATAGCATGCTAGCATGAATTCAAAAATACACAACTCAATGAGCTATTAGATATACTTTCTAGTTGGCAATTTTTTTTTTTTGGTACAGAGCTACCGTTAAAGGTGCACAGCTAATTTTATTATACTAAAACTTTCTTCGAAATGATTCTAAACTCTAAAAAGTGGTCACAGTATGGGTAGTAGAAATGGAGGAGTTATTTTTGACAATGTTTAAATTTATGCATCATATCTGGACCTATGGTTACATTTCATTTATTTTCTTTTGCAGTCCTGAATCAGTACCTACAGTAGTGTTACGAAGCGTTACGACGTTATCAAAGGGAAAGAGTGATAAGCAGAAGGTAACTTATTTGCTATTTGTATTGTTATTAGAAACTGGTCTAGTTTAAATATGGAGTGAAATGGAATGATAATTGATAAGGTATAATGTCATATGGCCTTTTGTGATATTAAATGAACATCATATACTGTATTATCCTCCTAATTTGACCTGAGACTCGATTAAATTTCGGCGTGATTATCGGGATTGTTCGTAATACACTGTGGCAAAAAATAGCAAACCAAGAGCCGGTAATAATCATGTTCCACGAGGATTGTACAGTAAAACCCCATCTAATGCGACCACTGAACGAATAAACATGGCTGTCTTTATAAGCAGGTGGTTCCTTAATACATGACCAAAGTTATGCAGAAAGCTCCTACAGGAGCTTTCTGCATAACTTTTGTCCTGTATTAAGCTACCACCTGCCTTTGTCATTATGAATTATGCCTCCATTTGCTTGTCGCACTAGAAGGGTGTTACTGTATTCTTTTAGCGCATTCTTATATAATCATTTTTAAAATAAGTTGCCAAAAATTGCAGACAATCGCCGGTTTCAGAGGTCACCTGTGGTCTTTAGCCATTGCAAGCCTAATGATCAAAACCGATGAACAGGTCTAGATTGACGAGCCCTTCGTTTATCAAAAATTATAATATTTTATCAAGTTGAAACTCTAATATTTTTATATTTTCTCACTTATTGACCATAATTATACTGTCAGATAAAATGTGTACATGTATTACTACAACCTTTTACTCCATGAATATGCATCAGAGCAACAGATAATGGTGCGTACCCAATCACTAAAATCTTCATTTCTCCACCAAACCAATACTGTGACCACTCTTTAGAATCGTCTCATCGGGCCGATTCTTTAGAGTGGTCACAGTAAGGGGTTTGATGGAGAAATAAAGGAGCTTTTGTTGAAAATGTTCAAATTTATGCATCTTATTTGGAGCTCTGATGCATGTAAGAAATAATGAGATCATGAAATTTGCAATTAGATACTGGTCAAGTGTGAGTATTGGTTGAATAAAATTGATAGGTATAATCTAGTATAAAGTTATATGGCCATGAGTGATTAACCCTTTCCCTGTTGTATATTCCTGTGAAAAATAATGATGCCATGAATATTGATTAGATTATAATACCCCCACAAACAAAGTTTTGGGGGTATACTGGAGTCACCATGTCCGTCAAGTTGTCCGTCCTTTCGTCTGTCTGGCATGTCCGCATCATAACTTCCAAAGTATAATAGCCATTAGCAATTGTCGTCTGCAAATTTTATAGTCTGCTTCAATTCTAAATATACACTTTCCTTCCATATCGTTTTTGAAAAAAATGTCAGGGTGACAAACAGTTTGGATTCTGATGAGACACCGAGTTACTCGGCGTCTCATCTAGATCCAAACTGTTTAATAATGTTACCATAAAGTAGCCGGTAGAGTGCCAAAAGTTAATTGACTTCAAACTTCATATATAGATAGATCACGATCACATTGACTGCATGTGCAGTGCACAAGGTTTGTAACTGTGTCTTAAGTATTTTTGGAGTTATTGCCCTTTGTTATTTTTCAGGCTTTATTATAATGAGTTACAGATCAAATTTGAATTTCGTTATGCTTCATCTCTGAATCTCTGAAACTTTAATGCCTAGACCTTTGATGTTTGGTACATGTATGTAATTAGCATGATCTATTATGGTCCTCTACAAATTTTGCCCAAATTATGACCCCTAGGCCAAAAATGGCCCTGCCCCAGGGCTTATTTTTAGTTTTTCATAGGAAAATCTTTAAAAATCTTCTTCTCTGAAAGTGTTGAAGGCCTAAACCTTTTGATATTTGGTATGTAGCATCATCTAATGGTCCTCTACAAAGATTGTTCAAATCATAACCCCTAGGTCGAAAATGGCCCTGCCCCAGGGCTTATTAGTTTTTCATAGGAAAATCTTCTCTGAAAATGTAAAGCCTGGAGCGTTGATATTTTGTGTGTAGCATGACCTAATGGTCCTCTTCAAAGATTGTTCAAATTATGATGACTGGATTGAAAATGGCCCTGCCCCAGGCTCTTTAACATCTTCTTCTCTTAAACTAAAATACCCAGACCTTTGATATTTGTATCATTATTTGGTATACTGGTATATCATTATTTAATTGTCATCTACCAAGATTGTTCAAATTATGATCCCGGCCAGGCCAAAATGGCCCCACCCTGGGGTTTATCAGTTTTGCATAGTCCTTCAAAAATCTTGCTGCTTTGCCTTGTGGATCTCTACCAGGGTTGTAGAAATGATGACTTCTGGGTCACAAATGGCCTCGCCCTAGAGGTTATCTCAGGTGATCCCTTCAGAGCCTCAGGCCATCTTGTTTGAAAAGTCGCATCAGATCGTCATGATAGCATGCTAGCATGAATTCAAAAATACATAACTCAATGAGCTATTAGATATACTTTCTAGTTGGCATTTTTTTTTTTTTTGGTACAGAGCTACTGTTAAAGGTGCACAGCTAAATACTAGAACTTTCTTCGAAATGATTCTAAACTCTAAAAAGTGGTCACAGTATGGGTAGTAGAAATGGAGGAGTTATTCTTGACAATGTTTAAATTTATGCATCATATCTGGACCTATGGTTTCATTTTATTTATTGTCTTTTGCAGTCCTGAATCAGTACAGTACCTATAGTGTCCTGCCAAATATACTTGAAGCGTTACGACGGTATCAAAGGGAAAGAGTGAAAAGATAAAAGGTAACTTATTTGCTGTTTGTATTGTTATTAGATACTGGTCTAGTTTAAATATGGAGTGAATTGGATTGATAATTGATAAGGTATAATGTCATATGGCCTTTTGTGATATTAAATGAACATCATATACTGTATTATCCTCCTAATTTGACCTGAGACTCGATTAAATTTCAGCGTGATTATCGGGATTGTTCGTAATACACTGTGGCAAAAAATAGCAAACCAAGAGCCGGTAATAATCATGTTCCATGCGGATTGTACAGTAAAACCCCATCTAATGCGACCACTGAATGAATAAACATGGCTGTCTTTATAAGCAGGTGGTTCCTTAATACATGACCAAAGTTATGCAGAAAGCTCCTACAGGAGCTTTCTGCATAACTTTCATCCTGTATTAAGCTACCACCTGCCTTTGTCATTATGAATCATGCCTCCATTAGGTTGTCGCACTAGAAGGGTGTTACTGTATTCTTTTAGCGCATTCTTATATAATTATTTTTAAAATAAGTTGCCAAAAATTGCAGACAATCGCCGGTTTCAGAGGTCACCTGTGGTCTTTAGCCATTGCAAGCCTAATGATCAAAACCGATGAACAGGTCTAGATTGACGAGCCCTTCGTTTATCAAAAATTATAATATTTTATCAAGTTGAAACTCTAATATTTTTATATTTTCTCACTTATTGACCATAATTATACTGTCAGATAAAATGTGTACATGTATTACTACAACCTTTTACTCCATGAATATGCATCAGAGCAACAGATAATGGTGCGTACCCAATCACTAAAATCTTCATTTCTCCACCAAACCAATACTGTGACCACTCTTTAGAATCGTCTCATCGGGCCGATTCTAAGGAGTGGTCACAGTAAAGGTTTTGATGGAGAAATAAAGGAACTTCTGTTGAAAACGTTCAAATTTATGCATCTTATTTGGAGCTCTGATGCATGTAAGAAATAATGAGATCATGAAATTTGCAATTAGATACTGGTCAAGTGTGAGTATTGGTTGAATCAAATTGATAGGTATAATCTAGTATAAAGTTATATGGCCTTGAGTTATTAACCCTTTCCCTGTTGTATATTCCTGTAAAAAATAATGACGCCATGAATATTGATTAGATTATTATACCCCCAAAAACAAAGTTTTGGGGGTATGCTGGAGTCACCATGTCCGTCAAGTTGTCCGTCCGTTCGTCTGTCTGGCATGTCCGCATCATAACTTCCAAAGTATAATAGCTATTAACCTTTTGCACTCTGAGCAATTGTCGTCTGCAAATTTTATTGTCTGCTTCAATTCTAAATATACACTTTTCTTCCATATCGTTTTTAAAAAAAATGTTAGGGTGACAAACAGTTTGGATTCTGATGAGACGCCGAGTAACTCATCTGGATCCCAACTGTTTGCAAATGTTACCATAAAGTAGTCGGTAGAGTGCCAAAAGTTAATTGACTTCAAACTTCATATATAGATAGATCACGATCACATTGACTGCAAGTGCAGTGCACAAGGTTTGTAACTGTGTCTTCAGTATTTTTGGAGTTATTGCCCTTTGTAATTTTTCAGGCTTTATTATAATGAGTTACAGATCAAATTTGAATTCCGTTATGCTTCATTGATTTTTAAAGGAATGACAGCATATTGACTTCGAAATTTTTAGGAAATTTCAGGTTTTCCAGGTTTTTTTTCTAAACTGTAGCACTGATATTGTAGTGATTTATTTCTATAACCTCCATCTCTGTGTCAAATGTGCTAGTGGGGGTATTCATCACCTTTAGTGGTAGTCCTAGTTCTTTATAACGGCAACTGATCACAGGACATTTTTAGCTCAGGCAGAAGCTGTAGAATCAGATTTATATTACACCATAAGCAAACAGAGCAGATACTGATCAGATGGCTCCTATAAGAGCCATCTGATCTGGGTCTACTGTTTGCAGATGCGTAAAAATGCGCTTACATAAGGGAATAGATCAATTAACACTTTCCCTCATATAAACATGTTTTCACACATTTGCAAACAGAGTGGACCCAGTTCAGATGGTTGCTATAGGTTGGAGCTGTCTTATCAGGGTCTGCTCTGTTTGCTACTGGAAATTGAAAGACTTGTTTCATTACTTTCTAAAATGATTATGTAACAGTTTTACACAATCCATATTTCATTATGAATGTTTTGTCCATGAATATTCAGTAGGTATTGAAATTTGAAATAAATACAGAACAGGGAAAGGGATAACCCTTTACTACATAAATAAGCCTCTCTATGCCTTTGCAAACAGAGTAGACCCAGATCAGACTGCTCCTAGAGGAGCCATCTGATCATAGTCTGCTCTATTTCCTTATAATATGATATAGATCTGATTCTACAGTTTCTGTGGTAACCATCATAAAATTGAATGTAATTAATAATCATGACGTCATTATTTCTTGCATAAATTCATGAGTAAAGGGTTAAAAAGACCATACTGTCTCTAATAACCACTTCTGGGGCTTCAGCTTTGTAGCTCACCTGAGCCAAAGGCTCAGGATGAGCTATTGTGACTGCGATGTGTCCGTCATCTGGCCACAGTTTCAAACAACATCTCCTCTGAACGGCTAACCTGATTTTAACCAAATTTTGTCAGAAGCATCAGTGGCCATGGGGAACGAATTATTGTTCACATTAAGTCCCCCCGGCCCAAAAATGGCCCGCCCAAGGGCTTATCAGTTTTTAAAGAAAATCTTTTTCTCTAAAACTGTAAGGCCTAGACCTTTGATATTTGATATGTAGCATGATCTAATGATCCTCTACAAAGTTTGTTCAAATTATGACCCCCGGACCAAAAATAGCCCCGCCCAAGGGCTTATCAGTTTTTCAAAGAAAATATTTTTCTCAGAAACTGTAAGGCCTAGACCTGTGATATTTGGTATGTAGCATGATCTAATAGTCCTCTACAAAGATTGTTCAATTTGTGACTCCCAGACCAAAAGTTGCCCCGCCCAATGGCTTATTAGTTTTTCATTGGAAAATCCTTAAAAATCTTTTCTGAAACTTTAAGGCCTAGACCTTTGATATTTGGTTTGTAGCATGATCTAATGAGCCTCTACAAAGTTTGTTCAAATTTTGACTCCCGTACCAAAAATGGCCCGCCCAAGGGCTTATCAGTTTTTCATAGGATTTTTTTTTAAAAATCTTCTTCTCTGAAACTTTAAGGCCTTAACCTTTGATATTTGGTATGTAGCATGATCTAATGATTTTCTACAAAGATTGTTCAAATTATGACCCCTGGGCCAAAAATGGCCCCGCCCTAGGGCTTATCAGTTTTTCATAGGAAAATCTTTAAAAAGCGTCTCTGAATCTGTAAGGCCTAGATCTTTGATGTTTGGTATGTAGCATCATCTAATGGTCCTCTACAAATATTGTTCAAATTATGATGCCCGGACCAAAATTGGATCTGCCTAAGGGCTTATCAGTTTTTCATAAGAAATTCTTTAAACAAAAAAATCGCTGAAACTTCAAGACCTAGATATTTGATGTTTGGTATGTTACATGATCTATTGTGGTCCTCTACAAATTTTGCTCAAATTATGACCCCCAGACCAAAAATGCCCCTGCCCCAGGGCTTATTAGTTTTTCATAGGAAAATCTTTAGAAATCTTATTCTCTGAAAGTGTAAGGCCTAAACCTTTGATATTTGGTACGTAACATCATCTAATGGTCCTCTACAAAGATTGTCGAATCATAACCCCTGGGTCGAAAATGGCCCTGTCCCAGGGCTTACCAGTTTTCCATAAGAAAATCTTTAGAAATCTTATTCTCTGAAAGTGTCAGGCCTAAACCTTTGATATTTGGTATGTAACATCATCTAATGGTCCTCTACAAAGATTGTCTAATCATAACCCCTGGGTCGAAAATGGCCCTGCCCCAAGATTTATCAGTTTTCCATTATAAGGAAAATCTTCTTCTCTGAAAATGTAAAGCCTACGGTAGAGCTTTGATATTTTGTATGTAGCATGATCTAATGGTCCTCTTCAAAGATTGTTCAAATTATGACCACTGGATTGAAAATGGCCCCACCGCCAGGCTCTTAAACATCTTCTTCTTAAACTTAAATGCCCAGATCTATGTAATTTCACAAGCAAACAGAACAGATCCTGATCCGAGACAGTTCCTATATCTGTTTGCAAAGGTGTTCAAAGGCGTATTTAATACTATTTATGGAGTAAAGGGTTAACATATAGGTAACCAATGTAGACCATAATCAATTCTTCCTACAGTTATGAAATATGATGCCCAATTAAGTCATACAAACCTAATGGGGGTAAGGGAATAACTTACGTCATAGCATTTAGGGTAAATAGGTCAATACAGGCTCATTAACCCTTTCCTCCATGAATATTTATCTAGAAATAATGATGTCATGAATATTGATTTGATTAATTGTTATAGTAGTACATGTACACAGGAAGGTTTTGTCCGTGTCAGAAACTGTAGAATCATATCTATATCATATCATATAAGCAAACCGAGTAGACCCTGATCAAATGGCTTCTTATAGGAGCTGTCTAATCTGGGTCTACTCAGTTTGCAAAGGCGTAGAAATGCGTATTTATGAATGAAAAGGTTAATCTGCTTTACCTTTTCCCTGTTGAACATTTCATGTAAGAAGTAATGACATCATGAATATTTATAAGCTGAAATTTTTTTCAATAGAATGTTTTGCTTTCACAAAAACTGTACAATCAGATCTATGTCATGCCATAAGCCAACAGAACAGACTGTTTAGATGACCCATACAGGAACTGTCTGATCTGGGTCTACTCTGTTTGCAAATGTGTAAAACATGTTAGTATGTTGCGGGAATGATTTAATGAATTTCAAATGTTTTGGATCGACTCGGTTGCAAAGTCTTTAAAGTACATGTACTTGTTTTATTACATAATTATTTAGAGGGAACTGTGAGTTGACCCCTTTGTCTGTCCTATCTGTCTGTCTGTCTGTCTGTAGACATGATTTTGTCTGGACAACTGTATCTTGCAATATTGAAATTATTTTCTTGTATGATTCTTCTAAAACTAGTAGGGGTCCAATGAAATGGCCAAACCTGTGTGTGATCTATTGAATGGAGTCATTCGGCATTGTGATATGTACATTGTATTGCAATACACAGATATAGTAAAAAACGGAGTAAAACTATAGCTACCTTTTATTTTGAAGTGTTTGGTGTCCAAGTGAAAAATACAAATTTAAGTTGCAACAACCTAAACAACATTGAAAACATATTAATGATTTAGAAAACCTTCAAATCTTTCAATAGAGTCTCATGTAAAAATGTTCAATTCTTAACCCCTCCTTGGGCTCCATGAATATTCATGAACGAAATAATGACATCATGAATATTAGATTAATTTTTATAATAGCACATGAACACATTTGGCAAAAACTCTAGACTCATCTATATTATATCATAAGCAAAGAGAGCAGACAGACCCTGATCAGATGACTCCTATAGGGACCAATAATTTATCTGTAAACCAGTACATGTACATTGTGATTCAGCATCCCTCCGAAAGATACTGTGCAGTTACGTACAAAGTCTCTGTATCACAATATTTTCTTCAATATCAGAGCACTCAATATCAATACTGTATAGGAGCCATCTGATCTGGGTGTACTCTGTTTGCAATGACATAGAAAGGTGTATTTATGGATGAAAGGGTTAAGTGCTGGTAGCTTGAAGGACAGAAAATAAAATGTTCTTATTCATTGCAGTATTGATATTGAGTGCTCTGATATTTAAGAAAATATTGTGATACACAGACTTTGTACGTAACTGCACAGTATCTTTCAGAGTGATGCTGAATCACAATAGACATGTACTGGTTTACAGATAAATCATTGCACCACTAGAAACTAGGAGTATTCCTTAGTTGATGACTTGCAGTTGTAGTTGACATAGGATAATTGTCACATTTATATCATCATGAATATTAATAAGATAAATTTTAATCATGGTATCTAGGTTCAAACTTTTTTTTACCACTGGCAATGTTTCACCAAAGCCCAAATTTACTACTGGCATTATCAATTTATAACTGGCAATTTTATCTAGTTTCTAAACCAAATTTGAGAATACAGCAGACCCTCTCAGTAGAGGTCACTTGTTTAAATGGAATATAAAGGCAGTTGAAAGCTCCCAAATGAACTTTCTGCATTGCCTAATGTGGATTAAGCAACCGCCTACCCTTACAGTAAGCCTCAATCTAATAAAGATTGACCGCTGTTGGCAGGTTTCACTGTACATGTATTTGCACCCTGCTATGAGGTTTCCAACAAGCATGTCTGTGTATGTATTGACAGCTGTATTACTTATACAAGTTGGATTGGATCAGGGTTTACACTGACAGTAAGAAATAATCATTACTAGTCGAGAATAATATCAATTCATGATGATGATCCAATGTGGAGAGTTCGAAATAGATCTACTTTCGTTTTCAATGTGGCAGCTGTCCTGATCTTATCTGGGTTAGCATTGCTTGCATTTAAAACCCCACTGCAGGGCTCATTTAAGTAACCCAAAATATATACTCACATTTTTAGCTCACCAGAGCACAAAGTGCTCAGGGTGAGCTTTTGTGATCGCCTGATGTCCGTCGGCATTCATCGTCCGTCATTCGTCGTATGTCTTTTGGCGTTCTGCGTCCGTCGTCAACAATTTGACCCATTAAAAATCTTCTCCTCTGAATTTACAGGGTTCTCAGCTTTCATATTTGGCATATAGCATCAATATTCAGGACCTCTACAAAATGTGTATAAATTATGCCCCTGGGGTCAAAATTAGCCCCGCCCAAGGGTGCCTTGTTTTCAATAGAAACATAATTATACATGTAGTAAAACTTTGAAAATCTTCTCCTCTGAAACTGGAAGGTTCTCAGCTTTCATATTTGGCATAATAGCATCATGTTCAGGTCCTCTAAAAAAGTTATAATGAATTATGCCCCTGGGATCAAAATTGGCCCGCCCCAGGGGTCACTAATTTTCAATAGAAACAAATAAGGAAAACTTTGGAAATCTTCTCCTCTGAAACTGGAAGATTCTCATCTTTCATATTTGGCACATAGCATCATGTTCAGGTCCTTTACAAAAGTTATATAAATTATGCCCCTCAGGTCAAAATTGGCCCCGCCCCAGGGGTGGCCATTTTTCAATAAAGACATATAGTGAAAACTTTGAAAATCTTCTCCTGAAACTGGAAGGTTCTTAGCTTTCATATTTGGCACATAGCATCATGATCAGGTCCTCCACAAAAGTTATATAAATTATACCCTTGGGGTCAAAATTGGCCCCGCCCAAGGGGTGCCTTGTTTTCTATAGAAACGTAGTGAAAACTTTGAAAATCTTCTCCTGATTGTCTGGTGAGCGATATCAGGGCCATTCTGGCCCTCTTGTTTTTTTATGTGCCTATATATAATTATGTCAAGCCTGTTTCTCAAATGTAAGCATCATAGTGATCATATATTTATGTCAAGCTTATTGGATCTCAAAGAAAATTAAATATCTCAAATGTAAGCATAATAATTATCATATATTTATGTCAAGCTTGTTGGAATTCAAAAGTTTTAAATATCTCAAATGTAAGTATCATAATGATCACATACTTATGTCAAGCTTGATGGATCTCTAAAGTTTTAAATACCTTATTAATGTAAGCATGTTAATGATCAAATGTTTATGTGGAGCTTGATGCATCTCAAAAGTTTTAAACATCTCAAATGTAAGCATCATAATGGTCATATACTTATATCAAGCTTGTTGGATCTCTAAAGTTTTAAAATACATTATTAATGTAAACATCATAATGATCATATATTAATGTCAAGCTTGTTGGATCTTAAAGGTTTTAAATATCTCAAATGTAAGCATCTTAATGATCATATATTTATGTCAAGCTTGTTGGATCTTAAAAGTTTTAAATATCTCAAATGTAAGCATCTTAATGATCATATATTTATGTGAAGCTTGTTGGATCTCAAAAGTTTTAAATATCTCAAATGTAAGCATCATAATGATCATATATTTATATCAAGTGTGTTTCATAAATATATGAAATGTAAGCATCTTAATGATCATATATTTATGTCAAGCTTTTTGCATCTCAAAAGTTTTAGATATCTCAATGTAAGCATCATAATGATCATACCTATTTATGTCAGCCTTGATGTTGAACTCTTTGCCTAATGTAAACCCTTTCATCCGTACATATACTTATTGATGCCTTTGCAAACAGGGCAGACCCAGGTCAGACAGCTCCTGCAGGAGTCATCAGGGTCTGCTCTGTTTGCTTATAGAATTAGACATCTGATTCTACAGTTTCTTCCATAGAAAAAAATCCTGTGTTCATAAACCATATGATAATATAATGATGTCATCATTTCGTATATGAATATTCATTAGGTTAAGGGTTAACTCTTTGCACACTAAGTAAATGAAATCTACAATTTCACCTTTGTATTGAACCCTTTCCCTGTTCCATGTTTATTCCAAATTTTAGTACTTACTTAATATTCATGGACACAATATTTAAAATGAAATATGGAAGGTGGAATATTGTACGCATTTTAGAAAGTAAAGAAACAGATATTTCCAATTTCATTAGCAAACAGAGCAGACCCAGATCAGAATACTCCTATAGGTGCCCTCTGATCTGGGTTTACTCTGTCTGCAAATGCGTGAATTTATTTGAAGGAAAGGGTTAAAAACACATGATCTAAGTATCAATCAGTTTGGATCCTGATAAGACACCAAGTGACTCTGCTTTTGACCTGGAACCAAATCATTTTCATAGATTAGCATACAAACCTGCTGAAATAATCAGCTGCTAAATTTTCATCTCACCTGAACCCTTTCCTCCATAAGGCAATTTTTAGACCCAACCCCTTTGAATGAATCTACCCAAAAGGACCATTAACTAGAGAAAAGTAAAATTTTAGAATTTTGTAGTTTGAAACCATTGTGATCAATAGATCATTTTCTCCTATAGGAGCAAATTCTGTATTTATCACAATGGTTTCAAGAAGTGATTATTACAGAGGCTTAAAAATGTCTATACAGAGTAATATAGGTAGATAATCATGTCTATTCAAATACTGAAATTGTCATCTCTCCTACAAACATTGCACAGTAAAACTCCTCTAAACAGGAATTTTAATAAAGAATAAATCAGGCCTTTTTAGGCAGGTGGTTCCTTAATACAGGGTGAAAATCATGCAGAAAGCTCCTTTGGGAGCTTTCTGCATGACTTTTTACCTGCTTCTAGCTGCCACATGTCTGAAACACTGACAAGTTTACTGATTTTAACATCTGGTTTAGAGGGGGTTATACTGTATTGTGATCACTGGCTAACCCTTTCCCTGTTCTATGTTTAGTACCTACTGTCTGACTCAATATTCAAAGACAAAATAGTTACAACAAAATATGAAATGATTTAGCATGGAAAAAAAGCATGTCTGCAAGTTAGAGGTGTCATTGATAGGAACGATATCAATATATCATAGATTCATGTCAGTCGATAATTGTTTCAAAATGTCGATACAAATGGAGTACAAATAAGCGCGTTTCCACAGGCTATATTTCTAACAGGTTGATAACTTCTTATGTACATACTTGCAGTGAAATTCTTGATGAGATTGTGACAATTGTAAAACATTGTAGCCATTTTAGAAAGTAAAGGAACAGATCTTTCAAATTCCAAAAGCAAATAGATCAGACCCTGATCAGACGGCTCCTCTAGGAGCCATCTGATCTGGGTCTACTGTGTTTGCAAATGTGTGGAAACACATTTTTATGAGGGAAAGGGTTAAAGAGGATTCTAAAGTGTAGTCACAACATACAGTTTGATGGAGAAATAAAGGAGCTATTTGAGAAAATGTTTTAATTTACATATATCTTATCAGTCTGGGCCTCTGGTCTCACCAAAGCCGCCACTTTTGCCACTACTTTTCAAATGGTCCTCTTAATATCATAAGCAACCAAAGCATACCTTGACCAGAAGCCGTTTGATCTGGGTCTACTGTGTTTGCAAAGGAGTGAAAAAGTGTTTGTATTAACTATTAACCCATTCCCTCATATTGACACTTTTTGGTGCCACTGTAAATGTCACTTTTGGAAACCATTGTGATAAATAAAGCATTTGCTCCATATTTCAAAATGGTTTCTGAACTACACAATTCTAAAATTTCCCTTTTCTCTAAGAAATTCTCTGTTTCAGTGGATATATTGAAAGAGGCTGGGTCTAAAAATAGCCTATGAGGTAATGGGTTAATGAAAGAGTTAAGCATTGACCCCACTGATTTTTGCAAACACTGCTTGGATTCAGGTGGTGAGATACTGAGCATCTTGGTATCTCAACAGGACAATTATCTACAAATTGAAATTTAACACTGTGAATATACCAAATTAACAATTTGAATGCAGGAATTTAATAATTTGAAGTTGGGTAACGAGTGTACTTGCATTTACAAACATTATAGGCTCAGATCAGATGATTCATGGAGGAGCTGTCTAATCAGGGTTTGCACTGTTTGTCATTCAAAAGTCTCTAGCAAATTTAAAGCATTCAATATACTAAATGGACTTTAACAGTGCAGCGACTCAGTTTGATTCATTGAGAGAGCTAAACAGTGATGGACCAGCCTAAGATTATTCATTGAGAAAGTTAAACAGTGATGTTGCCGGTCAAGTTTGATTCATTCAGAGAATTAAACAGTGATGAACCAGTCCAGTTTTATTCATTGAGAGAGTTAAAAAGTGATGGACCAGTCCAGTTTGATCCATTACGAGTTAAACAGTGATGTTGTCAGTCCTGTGAGTTTGATTCATTGAGAGAGTTAAACAGTGATGGACCAGTCCAGTTTGATTCATTGAGAGAGTTAAACAGTGATGGACCAGTCCAGTTTGATTCATTGAGAGAGTTAAACAGTGATGGACCAGTCCAGTTTGATTCATTCAGAGAGTTAAACAGTGATGGACCAGTCCAGTTTGATTCATTGAGAGAGTTAAACAGTGATGGACCAGTCCAGTTTGATTCATTCAGAGAGTTAAACAGTGATGGACCAGTCTAGTTTGATTCATTCAGAGAGTTAAACAGTGATGGACCAGTCCAGTTTGATTCATTGAGAGAGTTAAACAGTGATGGACCAGTCCAGTTTGATTCATTACAAGTTAAACAGTGATGTTGCCAGTCCAGTTTGATTCATTGAGAGAGTTAAACATTGATGGACCAATCCAGTTTGATTCATTCAGAGAATTAAACAGTGATGTTGCCAGTCCAGTTTGATTCATTGAGAACCGATGCAAATTGATTAATCCAAAGAATTATAACCCTTTACTCCATGAATACGCCTTTCTATTCCTTTGCAAACCAGGTAGACCCAGATCAGATGGCTCCTTTAGGAGCCATCTAATCAGGATTTGCTATGTTTGCTTTTGTGATACAGTGCTCCCTCTCTAACAACGACACCCTTTGGGATACGAAAATTGTATGTGTTGTTCAGAGGGAGTTGTTATAGGGAGGGAAAATCAAACATAATTAGCTTGTTTGCAGATCACCAGATAGGGTGTATTTCGAGAACAAAAACCCGTTATGCCTCAATCAAACCCTATGTTGTGACCACTCTTTAGAATCGCCACTTTGTGACGATTCTAAAGAGTGGTCACAACATAGGGTTTGATTGAGGCATAAAGAAAATACGATTGAAAAAAAGTTGTTTCTGGAGCCTTGTTGTTGCGGAAACAGTGACATGTGTTGTTGTAAGGAGGGAATCGTTATTGAGAGGGCCGTTGTAGGGAGGGAGCACTGTAGTACAGATATGGCTCTACAGTTTCTGCCATGGCTGAAATTTAGTTCATGTCACAGTCCATGTACTGTAATATTATTATTCAATTAATCTTATTAATATTCATGATGTTATTATTTCTTTCATGAATATTCAGGGAGTAAAGGATTAAGAAGACATCATTTTTGCAGTAGTAGAAGAGTTTACAAGTATTCTGTTGATTAACAGCAATTTTATTCTGACATTACAATTGTTCTTCTCCTGATTTTCAGATGGTGAACTTACCTATGTTGATGAAGAGTAAGTATTTGTTTCTTCATTATTCCTTTTTTTCATTAGTGTTACAAATTTTAACTTTTTGCACACAAAGGCCAGTTTGAGATTTCTAAGCAAACTATTTGTGATGGATCCCGTTATAAAGTCCATTATTCCTCTAGTCCATAGAGACACCTCTCATAATGTCCATAATATCCCCATTGTCCAAAGAGATGCCTCCTACAATGTACATTATCCATTATATCTATTATGTCCAGTATCCCTCTAGTTTCTGGAGACACCCCTCATAATATCCATTATCCCTCTAGTCCATAGAGACACCACTCATAATATCCATTATCCCTCTAGTCCATAGAGACACCTCTCATAATATCCATTATCCCTCTAGTCCATAGAGACACCCCTGATAATATCCATTATCCCTCTAGTCCATAGAGACACCACTGATAATATCCATTATCCCTCTAGTCCATAGAGACACCCCTCATAATATCCATTATTCCTCTATTCCATAGAGACACCGCTCATAATATCCATTATCCCTCTTGTCCTTAGAGACACCTGATAATGTCCATTATCCCTCTAGTCTCATATTATTATACTGCAAAGAAAAATCCTCACTTTTGTTTGATTAACTAGCCATGTACATGAGTCCATGTACCGACAGGGTACATAGAGATTCTTCCTGGCAGGCACCACATATTTATGGTCAGAAACCAAATGACCGACTTCTCGACTCGGCTAAACAGTAGCAGAATTCATAATACAGTGCTCCCTCCCTACAACGACCCTCTCAATAACGATTCCCTCCTTACAACGACGCATGTCACTGTTTCCGAACCAACAAGGCTCCAGAAACAATATTTTTCCATCATATTTTCTTTATTCCTCCATCAAATCCTATGTTGTGACCACTCTTTAGAATCGTCACTTTGTGACGATTCTAAAGAGTGGTCACAACATAGGGTTTCCTTGAGGCATAACGGTTTTAGTTCTCGAAATACACCTTATCTGGGGATCTGCAAACTAGCTAATTATGTTTGATTTTCCCTCCCAATAACAACTCCCTCTGAACAACACATACAATATTTGTATCCTAAAGGGTGTCGTTGTAGAGAGGGAGCACTGTAGACAACTATTGATACGTAAACAAAAACATGCATAAATCAATTAAAAAACACAATTTGTTTGAAATGATCAATATAACAGTTTTTTAGATGAGTTATTATATCGTCCAGCCATCTATTACCGTATAATGGGTAATTTTTACTGCTGTAAAAGTTTACGGTTTTGGGGTAAAAACACATGATTTGATTTTATAAGATTTTTATTTTTACGAATCTATGAAGACACGTAAAAAATTAGCTCATCAAAAGTTTACATCATCAAAAATTCACAATAGTTTGGTTAATACAAAGTCAACTGTATGTCGCAGTTTGACGAGTGTTCACACCTACCACGGTAACTGTGCAGCAAACACATGTATCGGCTATCGCCATGGGCATCAAACAACATAATTAACGTAATTGACCATGTTGTACTACATGTACACATTTATCCCAATGTTTGTTATGGTCCAGTGTTCTGCCACTGCCGCAGAAATGAAGTTGGTAAATAAAATATACGTTATGAGCGCCATAGCAATAGCGACGAAACTGATGCAGCAATGGTACCCCGCTTTATCTGACAAATTCAGTAAGTGACTGAAACCAGCTACAATTTCGTAATCAGTTAGTAACCATGCATCTGATTGGATGTCTGTCTCATCTCCCTTGTATGTTTCGATTTCGGCCCATAGAAACGTTTGTCAGATAATGTGTTGTTTCTTCATATTTTGTGTTGATGCTGAAAGCCTATTACCCAATGCACTGAACAGCCATTCTTGAATAATTGACACATTGTGAAAAATACCCTGTCTCTAGCATTTGCTTTGTTACTGTTCTGTTTCAAATGATGTTAAACCTGCAAAATTCTGTTAAAAATGTGTCAGTACCATACCTCAGTATGTAGCAACTAGTTTTGTACATTTTCCCTGCAGTTTATAGAAAAAAAATATACCATATGAGGTAGAGGGGGTGTGATTTTAGGCTGTCGCAGGTCAATTTTAAAATTTTAGCCTCCATATTGACAGCACAAAACGTGTTAACCGTTGGAAATATTTCTTGTGTTCCAACAGTGAAACACCTTTCTACAGTCTCTAAAAGTTTGTCACGATTATAAGTTATTTAGCTATTTGTTATTATTGAAATTGTAGTTGTCGCAAAATGTTGTCTCACCTACCATAACAATTTTCACATATACCCCATTTGCTTATCTATACATAGAACATACATCCAATATATGCTAATTATATTTCCAAATATCTTATCTGTCAACAAAAATCATTAATTAACCAAACAGAAATGTAATAAGCTGCCCAGATAGCCTAAAAGTAAAATTTTCATTTGTCTCATTTCAAGGCCTCACCAACGTAACGGTATTATTTTGCATCGTTTCACTTTCAGTTTGAATGTGTTTACTTTTATCCTATAAACATAACCAGTAGCTAGTCTTTGCTTGGTTGAATTGGATGCAAAGTGCACATGCTTCATCAAAATATGAAAAAATGTGTAAAAACTCTAACCAGCGTAACATCTCACCAACGTAACACAATTAGTTGGCAGTGGTTGTATTAACCCTTTACTGGATAGAACCTTGGGTAAAATGGTTCTGTGCAAACAGCATACAACCGAAACAGCCAGTGAGTAACTCCCAGGCTGTTTAGATTGTATGCTGTATGCTACTCATCAGTATTTTTAGCATTCACTAAGTCCATGAGAAACTTAATAAGGTAATGAAATGATTTCAATTTTATATAACTTTCAATGAGAGTTTAAATACGTAAAATTGCATTAATGAGTGGTAAAGGGTTAAAGTTGTTTAAAACTGAACTGAGATTGTATATTAAATGAACACCATAAACTGAGATTGTATATCATATGAACACATTAGTGCCTTATAGCGTTCTCACCTACGTAACAGAATTGACAGACATATTTATCGGCAAATTGACTCAACATACCTCTAACTTCTACATGTTCAGTTCTTTGTTGTTGAAAATAACTATCTGTTCATACAAATTTGCAAAAGGAAGGTAATTTAGAGTATCATGAAAAAGTCCAAGACACAGTACGCTACTTAGTTTAAGTGTTTATTAAAATAAATTTTTGACGCTTACTTGTTATGAGGCAACTAGAAAACCGACTCAGTCAGAGAAGGTCCTGCAGAGGATCTTTTGTTGAATATCAAGGACAGATAACTCTGGACATAGTGATCTCATTCAACCCAAACAACTATAGACAAGTGTTTCTTCTCATAATACTAAGCATATATGCCCTAAATATATGAATCAAATAGGCGAAGTACTGTTTGAGTTATCATGTTCCATCAGAAGTGTTGACAAAAGTGTATGGCATTTTGGATGAACCAAGGGCAGATAACTCTAGAAACAGTGATCTCATTCAACCCAAAAACTAAAGGCGTCTTCCTCTGATGATACTAAGAAAGTGCCCTTAATATGAAACCAATATGCGAATCACTGTTTGAGTTACAGCGTCACATAAAAATGTTGACAAAAGTTGATGGCATTTTTTATGAATCAAGGGCAGATAACTTTAGATATGGTGATCTGATTCAACCCTAAAAGTATAGGTATCATCCACTGATAATACTAAACATATGGCCTTAATATGAAACCAATATGTGATGTGCCGTTTGAGTTATTGCATCATATCAAAAGTGTTGACGGCAGTTGATTGTATTTTTGACGAATCAAGGGCAGATATCTGTAGACATAGTGATCTGATTCAACCCCCAAAAAGTGAAATGATTCAACCAAAAAACTATAGGTGTCTTCCTCTGATGATACTAAGCGCATGGCCTTAATATGAAAACAATATATGAAGTACTGTTTGAGTTATCGCATCACATTAAAAGTGCTGGAGGACAGACGGACGGACGGACAGAAAATGTGATTATTATAGGGCTACTGGATTTTCAATGCAGGGCCCCAATTAATAGAAGTGAGACAAAACTTCTTAATCCCCATTTCCTTACGTTCAAAGTTGGAAACATATGTTTCATTCTGCTTTTGACTGGTTTTGACAGCATTATGAAAAGTAAAAAAAGCTTTTGATGTGTTATTAAAAAACAACATATTTTTCTAACCTACGTAACGAAAATAGGCATAAAACAAAAATCAAAATCTAGCAACTGACAGTTTAGCATATAATGATCGTTGTGTTTTGCTTCAATTGTATATGACATATTAACGGACAGAAATACTCACTGTGTTGATGATGTCAGTTTCATAGATTTTATTTGTAACGTAAATTAAGCATTCAAATCAAATGGTTCCCGTTTCAAAGACCTTATTATTGCTTATATGTTTAAAAACTACCATATCAAAATGACCATTACAATTTACACATTTTCCGAGTCTCCAATGTTATCAGAAGATATGGTGACTTTTAAATAAGCACATGCACATACAGGTTTTGTAAGTCATTCTGGTAATCTTTTATATTGTACAATCTCACCTACCATAACGGACTTCTGAGTCCGTAACTTCTGACCATAATATAATGAAAATGCCAGCAGTGGTGTGGGTGAAAATTTACACACTGAAGGTTTGAAGGCTGTCAAAGCGGAAAATGAAAACCCAACACAAATATTAGAAACTTTATTTTTTTCACTTTTACAAATTTTGTTGTATCAATTATTCAAGAATGGCTGATAAACACCTGTACACTACATGCATAGGTATTGACAATAACACGTCGCGCTAGTGTATCGGAAGAATAGGGTGACTTTGATAAGATTACCATGCTTGCAGTTAAATTCAAATGCTAGATACTAGATCCTTTTACCGGAGTTTACGCGGCGAAAATATATGAGGAAAATTTTTAAGAAAATGACTTTGGTCGCAAAAATAAGTAAAAATTAGCAGCAGGTAAAAATAACCCGTTATACGGTATAACATGAACATTGACGAAATACAATACACACCACACTGGATAGCTTCAGGTACAAATAATTTTATGGGGAATTTGCGTGCTTAGTGATTCTACCAGAGAAGATCCTGATTGGGCAGCAGCTCCTACCAGAGCTGTCTGATTTGGGTCTACTCTGTAGTGGTTTAACCCTTTCCTCTATAGGCTATTTAAGACCCAACCTCTTTGAATGAATCTACCCAAAAGGAGCATTTACTAGATGAAAGTAAAATTTTAGAATTTTGTAGTTTGAAACCATTGTGATAAATAGGACATTTTCTCCAGTAGGAACAAAAATGCTCTATTTATCACAATGGTTTCATTAAGTGACAAAGGCATAGAAAGGCGTATTTATGGAGGAAAAGTTTAAAAATGTGGGATTATCAAGTTAGCAAGTAAAAGAGTTAAAATAAATTAACCATTTACCTCATAGAAATACCTTTTTAAGTCTTTGCAAACAGAAGAGACCCAGATCAGATTGCGCCTATAGTAGCTGCACTGTTTGCTAATATGAAATAATATTTCTGATTCAGCAGTCCTTACACTGTCCATAATGAAGGGAGACTTAAACTGCCCTTATAATAAAATGATCCTCAGATGCTGTTCATAATGATGCGAGTCTTATACTACCCATAATGAAGGAAGACTTAAATGTCAAAATAATACAGTGAGTCTTATACGGTTTATAATGAAGTGAGCCTTACAATACCCATAATAAAGTGTTGGTTTTTCCCATTTTAGGTATGTGGAAGCATATGACAGACTGTTTTAGAGGTAGAAGACATGCAAATGAGCTGAGGGAAGAGAGAAGGAGAGAAAGAGCAGAGCAACAGAGGAATAGAAGGTCGGAGGTTGTGGAGCGTGGTAGGGGACCCTCCAGAGTGCAAACAGCTTTGCACCCTAGCTGGTGAGTAGTTTGAATAGTAAAACTCTACAATAATCACATGCAATATTACTGGGGGTTTGGACATTTGGTAGCTTAACCCTTTATTCCATAAATATTTCTTTCTACGCCTTTACAAACAGAGTTGACCCAGATCAGACAGTTCCTGTAGGAGCCTTCTGAACAGGGTTTCCTCTGTTTGCTTATAAAAAATACAGTAAAACTTCGATTATCAGAACACTAAAATACGTATTATTATCGATCTTTCAGACAGGTGGCAGCTTAATGCATGGTGAAAGTCATGCAGAAAGCTCCTCTAGGAGCTTTCTGCATGACTTTCACCATGCATTAAGCAGCCACCTGCCTAAAAGGGTCAAAATTCTTCTATACCGAAAATTCGAATAATCGAGGTTTTACTGTATAGATATTATTTTACAGATTTTGCCTTGGCCCAAAATGCCTGTGTCCATGTGCTATTCTAACAAATAGTCGAATTAATATTCATGGTGCCATTATTTCTTACATGAATATTCATGGTGTAAAGGGTTAATACAGGGTGAAAAGTATGCAGTAAGCTCATTAAGAAACTGTCTCATTACTTTAGTTCTGAATTAAGACACCACTTTTAAAGATTTGCCTTTTAACACCTTTGCGAACAGAATACACCCAGATCTGAAAGATAGCTCCTGGTGGTACTGTCCTATAAAACTCTGCTCTGTTTGCTTCATAATGAAATAATATAGATCTGATTCTATAATTTCTTTTATGGCAAAAACTTCCAGTGTTCATATGCTGCATAATGCACGAATAGAAGAATGTTCAGTTCATTATTTCCTACATGGATATTCATTAACCCACTTCTTTCTACTGATACCTTTTCTTGCCTCTGTAAGTCATTTTTCAAAACCATTATGATAAATAGAGCATTTGCTCCATCATGAGCAATATATCACAATGGTTTCAGTACTACGCAATTCTGACATTTTTCTTTTTAGCTCACCAGAGCACAAAGTGCTCAGGGTGAGCTTTTGTGATCACCTGATGTCCGTCGTCCGTCGTCGTCCGTCGTCGTCCGTCGTCCCGCGTCAACAATTTGAACCTTTAAAAATCTTCTCCTCTGAATCTACAAGGTTCTCAGCTTTCATCTTTGGTACATAGCATCACCTATAGGTCCTCTACAAAAGTTATATAAATAATGCCCCTGGGGTCAAAATTGGCCCCGCCCCAGGGGTTGGAAGTTTTCAATAGAAACATATAGTAAAACTTTGAAAATCTTCTCCTCTGAAACCAGAAGGTTCTCAGCTTTCATATTTGGCACATAGCATCATGTTCAGGTCCTCTACAAAAGTTATATAAATTATGACCCTGGGGTCAAAATTGGCCCCGCCCCAGGGGTGGGAAGTTTTCAATAGAAACAAATAGTGAAATCTTTGAAAATCTTCTCCTCTGAAACTGAAAGGCTCTCATCTTTCATATTTGGCACAGAGCATCATGTTTAGGTCCTCTACAAAAGTTATATAAATTATGTCCCTGGGGTCAAAATTGGCCCCGCCCCAGGGGTGGGTAGTTTTCAGAATAGAAACAAATAGTGAAATCTTTGAAAATCTTCTCCTCTGAAACTGGAAGGCTCTCAGATTTCATATTCGGCACAGAGCATCATGTTCAGGTCCTCTACAAAAGTTATATAAATTATGACCCTAGGGTCAAAATTGGCCCCGCCCCAGGGGTGGGAAGTTTTCAATAGAAACAAATATTGAAATCTTTGAAAATCTTCTCCTCAGAAACTGGTTGGCGCTCAGCTTTCATATTTGGCACAGAGCATCATGTTCAGGTCCTCTACAAAAGTTATATTAATTATGTCCCTGGGGTCAAAATTGGCCCTGCCCCAGTGGTGGGTAGTTTTCAGAATAGAAACAAATAGTGAAATCTTTGAAAATCTTCTTCTGAAACTGAAAGGCGCTCATCTTTCATATTTGGCACAGAGCATCATGTTCAGGTCCTCTACAAAAGTTATATTAATTTTGGCCCTGGGGTCAAAATTGGCCCCGCCCCAGGGGTGGGTAGTTTTCAGAATGGAAACAAATAGTGAAATCTTTGAAAATCATCTCCTCTGAAACTGGAAGGCTTTCATCTTTCATATTTGGCACAGAGCATCATGTTCAGGTCCTCTTCAAAAGTTATATAAATTATGGCCCTGGGGTCAAAATTGGCCCCGCCCCAGGGATGGGCTGTTTTCAATGGAAACAAATAGTGAAATCTTTTAAAATCGTCTCCTCTGAAACTGGAAGGCTCTCAGCTTTCATATTTAGCACAGAGCATCATGTTCAGGTCCTCTACAAAAGTTATGTAAATTATGCCCCTGGGGTCAAAATTGGCCTGCCCCAGGGATGGGAAGTTTTCAATAGAAACATATAGTGAAGACTTTGAAAATCTTCTCCTCTGAAATTTGAAGGTTCTCAGCTTTCATATTTGGCACATAGCATCATGTTTAGGTTCTCTACAAAAGTTATATTAATTATGGCCCTGGGGTCAAAATTGACCCCGCCCCAGGGGTGGGCATTTTTCAATAGAAACAAATAGTAAAATCTTTGAAAATCTTCTCCTCTGAAACTGGAAGGTGCTCAGCTTTCATATTTGGCACAGGGCATCATGTTCAAGTCCTCTACAAAAGTTATACTAATTATGGCCCTGGGGTCAAAATTGGCCCAGCCCCAGGGGTGGGTAGTTTTCAGTAGAAACTTATAGAGAAAACTTTGAAAATCTTCTCCTCTGAAACTGAAAGGTTCTCAGCTTTCATATTTGGCTCATAGCTTCTTGTTCAAGTCATCTACAAAAGTTATATAAATCATGTCCCTTGTGTCAAAATTGACCCGCCCCAGGACCGGCTAGTTTTCTATAAAAACATATAGTGAAAACTTTGAAAATCTTCTCCTCTGTTTGTCTGGTGAGCGCTTCAGGGCCATTCTGGCTCTCTTGTCTCTAATAAATGCTTATTTTCGGTAGATTATTCAAGGAGGTTGGGTCTAAAATAGCCTATGAGGGAATGGGTTAAGAAATAATGACATCATGAATATTTATTAGTTGATTAGGCAGAAATTGTAGAATCATACCATAAGCAAATAGAGCAGACCCTGATAGATGTGTCTGATCTGGGTCTACTCTGCAAATGCGTGAAAAAAACCTTTATATGAATTCTCTTACTGCTTGACTTTATATTTTGCACAGATTTATGGCCCCTGGATTATATATTCAAAATATGATACATAGCTCCAGATAAGAGGCGTAAATTTAAACATTTTCAAGAATAACTCCTTTATATCTCCACCAAGCCCTATACTGTGACCACTCTTTAGAATCGACTAGAAGAGACAATTCTAAAGAGTGTCACAGTATAGGATTTGGTAGAGAAATGACGATTTTAGTATTTGGGTACAGACCGTTATCTGTGGCTTCGATTATATATTCTATTTACGTAGGGATATTAATCCTTTGAATGAGGGACGTACACACAGGCACTGTCATTCCCAAAATGTGTTGACCCAGATCAGAGGGCTCCTAGGAGCCCTCTGATCAGGGTCTGCACTATTTGTCTTTCAAAATCCTCCGCATGCTAGCAGTGAAACCATGATAACCTATGCAAACAGTTAAGTTTTGATCCAGATGAGATGTTTCATCGGGGTCCAAAACTGTTTGCAGAATTGAGAGAACATTTATTTACGAACAGAAGCAGATACATGTGTAACAATTATTGCAGATGAAAAATTACTCAGCATGCAAAGAGTTAAGCCTTTTATTCTTGTGGATTCTATAGTTAATCGCTGATGGGCTATTCCACTCTGAAAGTTCTATCAGTGATGAAAGGGTTAAGTCTGTTTTAACCCACTCCTCCATAGGCTATTTTTAGACCCAACCTCTTTGAATGAATCTACCCAAGAGGAGCATTTACTAGAGAAAAGCTTTCAGCATTACTTTAGATCTGCATTAAGCTGTGAACTTAAGATATTGTCCAGATTAAAATTGAATAACTCAAACTTATGTTGTCTCTATCTAATTTACATGATCCTGTGAAGTTTGAGATACTGTACTTAAAAACCAAATCACTTTCCACCAGTTTGTAAAGCTGAATACACCTTTCTACACCTTTACTAGCAGGGTAGCCCCAGATTGGAGCTCTCTTATCAGAGTCTGCTCTGTTTGCTTATAATATAAAATAATATAGATCAGATTCTACAGGTTCAGCCATGCCCAACAGGCTCCATGTTCATATCAAGGGCTTGGTGCAAAACTATTCTAACTCCTTCACTAAAGTGAAGGAGTTAGAATAGTTTTCCACCAAGCCCTCGATATGCCATTATGAAAATAAACTAATTAATATTCATGGTGTCATTATTTCTTACATGAATATTCATAGAGTAACAGGTTCACTCTTCTCATACTACATGTACTTGCAGTTGCTCGGCGTTTCATCAGAATCTAAGCTTCTCACCACTCATACAGTAGTTTCTCAAAATTTCAGCCGACTGAAAAATTAAAAAAAATTAATGGATGCACTGAAATTTTCAGCTAACAATCAATATTTGCTTAACCCATTTCCTCAAGGGCTATTTTTGGATCCTACCTCTTTGAATGAATTTTCAAAAATGAGCTTTAACTAGAGAAAAGGAAAATTTCAGAATTGTGTAGTTTTTATGTAGTTTTTTGTCTAGTTTTGAAATCAATGATAAATAGAGCATCTGCTCATAAGGAGAAAATGCTCTGTTTATCACAATGGTTTCAGAAAGTGACTTTTACAGAGGCGTCAAAAGGCGTAAATATGAAGGGATGGGTTAACATGAGAAGTGTTAAATGAAACAACAAACAGAAGGAAGCTTATAGTGTAAACCATGATCAACTTTTCCATCAGGAGTTTTGTTTTGCACTATATTGCCTAATTTGCAAGGTGAGATATCTAGTACAGTAAAACCTGTATTAAGCAACCATTAAAATTAGGTCTAAATCTGGATCAGGTGGTAGCTTATTGCCTGTCAAAAGTAATGCTGAAAGTTCCTGTTACATTTGCAGACCACCCACAATAAACTGAGGTTTTTTATCTTGTCTATTTTTAGGTACCGTCCTGACACCTGGCACCCAGACTTTAGACCTGACCCTTCTCTGTTTGTTTTTCAAAGGTCGCATTTGGCAAGGCGACCGCTTCGTACAGTAAACGAAGCTGGAGGAAGTCAAAACCTCCCTATAAATACCCCTGATAGGATCATTATAGAGAATCCGTCCGTTGAACCTCAACCTCTAGAGATGGGAAATTCCCAACTCGTCCAGACTCCCCCCAACCCTGCAGGACATGGTTACAGTAGTCCTAGCGGCTTACCTCAACCAACGGATGGAGAGATGGTTGGAGATGCACCTGCACCTCCTCCAGTGACACCTCCTGTTTTTGCCAGGTCTCTCTTTGGGAGTTCGGATCCAGTTTTTGATCAGTCTGTTGATCAAAGACTGGAGATGATGGACTCTCATGGAGAGGTTGAGGTGTCATTGGAAGAGACTGTAGCTGTTTTGGCAGAGGAGACAGAGGTGGTGCGTGTGGAATCGATGGAGGCTGAGGATATAGATGGTTCACCATCCATCTTATTGCCTACATCACCTTGCCTTCCAACTTCTCCTCATGATTCCCTGGTGTCAGAGGATGAAGAGATGGAGGAGAATCATGAAGCCATGCAGGTTGATGAGGAGGAAGCTTTAATTTCCGTCCCATCTCCTCCATTGCCTCATGATCCTTCCCCTACTCTTCTTTCCTTGGCATCAGTGGATGATGAGGAGGAGGAGGACCGCGAGGTTGTTGTGGTGAATGAGAGGGAAGGTTCACCGTCTGTATCATCAACTCCATCTTCTGCATCCCCTCCTCGTCCTGCTCTGGCAAGATCCCCAGTCATCAATCCACGTCGGCGGAAGAGGGGCCGCTCACCTGAGCCTTCTACCTCTGAGCCCCCTAGTAAACGCCGGCGTGTCGACAACCAGCAGCCTCAGCCAGCTGAGCCGGATGACAGAAATGATGGTGAACCCCCAGTTCAGCCGGTTCCTGGTTATTCTAGGTATGGAAGGGAATACAGACCAGTGGACCGGCTGAACTACCCAGTTTTGGGTTAGTAATATTCTTACTCTCTTATAGTATTTCAAACAGACCTTGAGAAGAAGCATACAGTTAGTCAATCCAAATCATCTCACAATGTTAATTCAAATAAGTACCAAAATGTGATATTTGGCTCAAAAATACAGAAAATGCTTGTTTAAATATGCTTCTAATCAGGAACATGCATGCACTGTCTTTTGTAGACCCATATCAGACAGCTTGTATTGGAGACTTCTGATCATGGTCTGCACTAGTTTTTCATTCAAAAATGTCTGGCGAGTTTAAGCCATTCATACTAAGTAAACTCAGTGAAACACAGATGGTCAAGTCCGCTCTGATTGTTCATGGTTTAAAGGGTTAACCGTTTCCCTGTTCTATACTTATTCCAAATTTCAATAACTACTGAATATTTAGATGCAATTTTAAGCTATGATGAAATATGGAATGTGGAATGTGAAACATTGCAGCTATGTTAGAAACTGAAGAAACAGATCTGTCAAATTCCATTAGCACATAGAGCAGACCCTGATCAGATGGTACCTATAAGAGACATCTGTTTAGGAGCCATCTAATCTCGGTCTATTTTGTTTTCAAATACATGAAAAGGTGTTTGTTTGAGCTGAGTATCCGTAATCATTTGGTGACTTGTTATATCTATAAAAAACATTCTCAAAGCTTCCATTTCCAATTCAATATGTTGTCAATACTTTCAACTAATGATCTGTCACAGCCTGCTTGCAGTAGGTCAGTGGTACTAATGGGATGTTCTACTGACACAATGCACGAAACAATGCAATTTGTTCCGTGCAATGGGAAGGGGGGGGGGGGGGGGGGTCTTTCTCAACTTGTAATTAGCTGGACTAATTTCAATACCTACCAAATATGCATGAGCAAAATAGTAATAATGAAATGTAGAAGGTGGAACATTGTAGCCATTTTAGAAACTAAAGAAACAGATCTATCAAATACCATAAACAAACAGAGCAGACCTTGATCAGACAGCTCCTATAGGAGTCGTCTGATCTGGATCCACTCTGTTTGCAGATGCATGAAAACACTTTATGAGGGAAAGGGTTAAGTGACCTAAAACCCCAATACAAACAAACAAACAATCTGAAAGCAACATGTGCATTCATTAAACTCATGTGACTGTAAATTGTAAAATTCAAAAAATGTAAATTTTCGATTCTCATTCCCAAAAAATGTCCCTCCTTATAATGCCAAGTACTAAAACATCGTATGATATTTGTGCAGTCATTATTTCTGACATGAATATTCATAAGGTGAAGGGCTATAGCAGGAGTTTTTGTAAATCATTGTAAGTGTACAAAGAATTACTTTTGTTGGTATATTTTGATCTAGATCAGTCACTTAATAACTCATTATCTTATTTTGATCACAAGTAATTGATACAGGATACGTGTTTTTGAGCTGGAAGAGGAAATTTAACCCTGACCTCCATAGGCTATTTTTAAACCCAACTTCTTTGAGTGAATCTACCCAAAAGGAGCATTTACTAGAGAAAAGTAAAATTTAGAATTTTGTAGTTTTAAACCATTGTGATAAATAGAGCATTTGCTCCTATAGGAGAAAATATGCTCTATATATCACAATGGTTTCATTAAGTGAATTTTTACAAAGGAGTAGAAAGGCGTATTTATGGAGGAAATGGTTAACTCTTTGCATGCTAAGTAATTTTTCATCTGTAACAAGTGTTATCTGCTTCAATTCTTAAAATAAATTTTCTCTCATTTCTTAGCAAAAATATGGCCATAGTGTCAAACAGTTTGGATCCTGTTGGGACACCGCATCAAATAACACTGTTTACGTGGGTAATCACAATTTTACACCCAGCATGCATTATAGAGTTAAACTGAAACTGATTTGTTGCAGGAAATTATTTTCATTTCTTGTTGTTAATTGATTGTGTTTCATTATTGCAGGGGGTAAACCATCATTTCAAAGGAAATAGTGCTAGACGCATTCTTCCTGGTCATCTGGATCAGCTGGTTGAGGTAGGGTCTCATACAGATATAAACATAAAAAGTACAAGCTTCACAGAATACAGGTAGTTTTACAAGGGTCTTGACAGTAAAATGAAATACCAAAAGTATTCAGACAGACAAATTGTAGGGAAATACTACAGACCCAGGTCAAACGATTCTTGAAAAGAGTGGTTTTATCTGAGCCTTCACCATTTGTTACTATAACAGTCTATTTTGATTTGATTTCTTTGTGGGATACGGGCATGTATTGTTTAGACCGATTTTCCTCTTGATTGTCAGTCTGTATTAAGCGCTGTCTACACTACTGCTCAAACACTACAAGCTGGATTTCAATGAAACTCATAGGTGAAGAAGTATTTACATATTACGGCTGGACATTTCATTGTTAACTCTTTACTCCATAAATACACCTTTCTACACCTTTACAAACAGACTAGACCCAGTCATTTGGTCAGGGTCTGCTCTGTTGGCTTATGGAATGATATAGATCTGATTCTAAAACTTCTGCTATAGCAAAGATTTCATATGCCAATGATTTAAACTCCTATGCCTTAATTCATGATCTGAAACATTTGCAAACAGTTTGGATCCAACTGAGATGCTGAGTAACTTGGCATCTCATCTGCATCCAAGTTGTTGACAATTGGTCATACATTTGTTGTGACAAACAATGCAGACCCGGATGAGAGGGCTTCTCTAGGACATTAGACATTAGTGGCTCAATTCACTAACTGAAATGGTTAAGTTTCATTTGTCAGTAAATACAGCCATCATCAGTTTTCCTACCGACATTTCTTATCAGTTTCGTTTCATTTCAAAACCATGGTTAGGACATTTATGTAGTTTGGATCCTGATGGGATGATAATTTACTTTGCATCACATTTCATAACTCAGTGTCAAACATAAGGGGCTTACTAAGTAGTTACAACACAGCATTACCCTAAGAGACCTAGATTTTCTTATTCCTCAGTTCCACACGGAGTGGTCTTACTAAGTGGTTACTGCTGAGCTTCACCATAAGAAATCTATATTTTCTGTATCATCAATGTCACACACAGTGGTCTTACTAATTGATTACGCTACACAGAGTGGCTTTACTAAATAGTTCCTACTCAGCACCACCATAAGAAACCTAGATTTTCTTTATCATCAGTACCACAGAAAGTAGTCTTAAGTGATCACCACTGAGCATCACCGTAAGAAATCTATATTTTCTGTATCCTCAGTGCTGCACGGAATGATCTAAGTTACTAAGTGGTTATGCCACACACAGGGATCTTACTAAGTGATTATGCTGCACAGTGGTCCAATAGTTAAGGCACACAGAGTGGTTCTACTAAGTTGTTATAAGAGTGGTCCAAGTAGACACACCACACAGAGTGATCTTACTAAGTGATTACATTGCAAAGATGATCTTACCAAGTAGTTGTGCCACACAGAGTGGTCTAAGTACTTACACAACACAGAGTGGTCTTAATAAGGGGTTTCATCACACATAGTGGTCTAAGTAGTGACACTACACAGAGTGAACCAAGATGATGTTTCAAAGATGATCTTACCAAGAAATTGTGTCACACAGAGTATTATAAGTAGTTAAACCACACAGAGTGGTCTAAGTAGATAACGCCAAACAGAGTGGTCTAAGTAGATACGCCAAACAGAGTGGTCTAAGTAGTTACACCACACAGAGTGGTCTAAGTAGTAACACTACACAGAGTGGTCTAAGTTGTTATGCCACACAAAGTGGTCTAAGTAGTTACACGACACAGAGTGGTCTATGTTGTTACGCCACACAGAATGGTCTAAGTTGTTACCCCACATAGAGTGATCTAAGTAGCTACACCGCACAGAGTGGTCTAAGTTACGCACACAGAGTGGTCTAAGCAGTTACGCCACACAGAGTGGTCTAAGCAGTTTCGCCACACAGAGTGGTCCAAGTAATTACGCCTCACAGAGTGGTCTAAGCAGTTTCGCCAAACAGAGTGGTCTAAGCAGTTACGCCACACAAATTGGTTTAAGTAGTTATTCCTCACAGAGTATTCTAAGTTGTTAAACCACACTGAGTGGTCTTACTACCACACAGAGTGGTCTAAGTAGATAACGCCAGACAGAGTGGTCTAAGTAGATACGCCAAACAGAGTGGTCTAAGTAGTTACACCACACAGAGTGGTCTAAGTAGTAACACTACACAGAGTGGTCTAAGTAGTCACACCACACAGAGTGGTCTAAGAAGTTACACCACACAAAGTGGTTTAAGTAGTTACGGCACACAAAGTGGTCTAAGTAGTTACCCACATGGAGTGGTCTACACCGCACATGGTGGGTTCAGTAGTTATGCCACACAAAGTATTCTTACTAAGTGGTTACACCACAAAGTGGTCTATGTATTTACACCACATGGAGTGGTCTAAGTTGTTATGACACACAAAGTGGTTTAAGTAGTTACGCCACACAGAGTGGTCTAAGTTGTGCACACAAAATGGTCTAAGCAGTTACGCCACACAAAGTGGTCTAAGTACTTACCCCTCACAGATTGGTCTAAGTTGTTACACCACACAGAGTGGTCTAAGTAGTTACACCACACAAAGCGGTTTAAGCAGTTACGCCACACAGAGTGGTCTACACCGCACATGGTGGGTTCAGTAGTTATGCCACACAAAGTATTCTTACTATGTGGTTACACTACAAAGTGGTCTATGAAGTTACACCACAAGGAGTGGTCTAAATTGTTATGCCATACAAAATGGTCTAAGTAGTTACACCACACAGAGTGGTCTAAGTTGTTATGTCACACAAAGTGGTCTAAGTAGTTACGCCACACTGAGTTGTCTAAGTTACGCACACAGAATGGTCTAAGCAGTTATGCCACACAAAGGGGTCTTAGTAGTTACGCCTCACAGAGTGGTCTAAGTAGTTACACCACACAGAGTGATTTAAGTTGTTACACCACACAGAGTGGTCTAAGCTATTATGCCGCACAAAGTGGTTTAAGCAGTTACGCCACACAGAGTGGTCTAAGCTATTATGCCACACAAGGTGGTTTAAATAGTTACGCCACACAGAGTGGTCTTACTAAGAGGTTATGCCACACAAAGTGGTTTCAGCAGTTACATCACACAGAGTGGTCTTACTAAGAGGTTACACCACACAAGGTGGTTTCAGTAGTTATGCTACTTACTTAGTAATCTTACTAAGTGGTTACACCACAAAAAGTGGTCTAGCTTGTTACACCACACAGAGTGAACCAAGATCTGATGACTCCTGTAGGAACCGTCTACTGTGTTTGCACAAACATCCCTTGAAATTACGTTCATGAGAGAGAGAGAGAGAGAGAGAGAGAGAGAGAGAGAGAGAGAGAGAGAGAGAGATGATTAACTTAATCAGTAAACAGTTAAAATTTAATTGAATGCTTATGATACTTGTAATAATAAAAAATAGATATAATAATAATAATAATTATAATAATGAAAAATAAAAATAAAAAAAAATAACAACAATAACAATAATGTAATGATAACTATTGATAATAATAATGATAATGATAATAATAATAATAATGATGATAATTCTTTTGACTGGGTAAAAGTGACCTTGTCTGGCTTGAAATACAGGCACTTGTATCACAATTATTTGTCTGTGTGGTCCGAATTTATGTGTTCAGTACAATCTCTAGACAAGATGGTGGATCAGACAACTGGGTGTGATACACAGGGACCTATCTCTATGGCTATCACAGGGTCATTTTTACCCAGTCTGTCTTTATTTCTGTCTCTTTGTCTTGTCTTTCTACACTAACGGGGTACTCTTTACTAACATTCAAACTGAGTGGAAAAATGGGTTGCACCACTTTTCCAGCCAGTTTTAGCTTTACCTAGAATCTGTCTTTCATATAGTCTGTATTAAAATGTTAAAAGGCTTAAATTTACTTTTCATAAAAATGATTTTTGACATTTTCGACTTATTCATCAAAGTTTCTCCTTGAAATAGTCGTTTAGGTACATTTTTATGAAGATGAGAATAAAACGATGATAATCTGAAGGAGAATGTTGATAATACCAAGTTATTCTGTCTTTATGAAGATAAGAATAAAAACAATAATAATCTGAAGGTGAATAAAAATAATAATAAGTTATATGATAACAATAAAATCAATAATAAACTCTTGAATCTTTCTAATCTGAACTCTCAGATAAGTATCATTATCAGCCATTAACTCATTCTCTCATAGACTATTTTCAGAACCAACCTCTTTGAATAAATCTAATGAAAAGGAGCATTAAGTACAGACAAGCAAGGTTTTACACAAGCGTAAAATGGCTGCGTAACATGTATTTAAGCAGGATAGAAGAAAAAGAGGGAGCAATATTGGGAAATCTTGACTGTTATGTATGAATTAATACATGTAACAGAAACGTGGGAATGTTTTAATGAGCCATGATGCATAATACCTGTGTTTGACACCAATAATACACATTACGTCACAGATCAATGTTATTCATTTGCTGAAACACACTGGCGTAGAAACCATTATCACATTCAGTAATGTTCACAAGGCATACAAACTCCCATACTTACAGTCTACATGAAATTATTCCGATAGGTCGACTCAATGCCCATTAACTTTTTCATTTATATTGTCCCCAAATTAAGAACAGGTTAGTATAAGATAATTATACAGTTAAGTTGAAGCAAATTCAAATTCACAATGGTGAAATATGCAAAACTGTCGACAAAACCACGAGTAAAAGGTCTCAGCTAAATAACTTTAACAAAGCCAAAATGCAAACAAAGGACTTATATTTTTATGTACAGAATGGTTTTAAACCAAAAGCACATACACTAAGGGTGTTAAGAAAATGAAAGAAAAAAACAACAACTCAGCTTCCACCGAGGATCGAACCCACGACCTCACGTTTCCTAGTCCATCGTTATAACCCTTAGACCACGCTGACAGCTATGCTTGGAAATGTGATTTTAATCAGTTATACCTAATTCAATAGCATTTTCACTGAAACTGGATCATGGCGGAAAAAAAGAAATACCCGCAACAAAAATATGCTGAGAAAAATATATGAATGAAAATAAATAAAAAAAATGATTATATATAAATAAAAACTTGTCTCACAGTAAACCATATTTATTAAAAAAGATTGGCATTTATAGAAACACAGGACCGCAGAAACGCATGGTCAAAATTCAAAGCCGTATAAGTTTGGGCTGCTTTCGCAGTCCAAAAAGGGGGAATTTTAGAATTGTGTAGTTCTGAAACCATTGTGATAAATAGCGGATTTGCTCCATAGGAGCAAATGCTCTGTTTATCACAATGGTTTCAAAATTGACTTTTACATAGGCGCAATACAGTGTCAGTAGGAAAGAATGAGTTAAGACAGATGGAGGCTTAATGCAGGGTGACAATCATACAGAAAGCTCCTAAGGGACACTGAGTTACTAATCTGGATCCAAACTGTTTGTATATAGTATCACATTCTCATGCAAGCGTGCAAAGAATCAACAAAGAACTCAAGTGGCCAGGGTAGACTTGGCGAGAAAATAATAGAATGTGTCCAGTTGTGATGAAGTACATATCAGTATCCATGGTTAATTAGTTTTTATCACCTTTGGCCAAATTGGTAATTGGTGAACTCCTCCTACAGTATATGGATTTTGATGGAATTTTATGGTCATTATTAACCCTTTACTCCATGAATATGCATGGGAGAACTAATGTATGTATGAAGGTTGATCAGCTTAATATTCATTATAGCATAAGATCTTGAAAAGCTTTGACCCTGGTAAACTGGTAGAACTAGATCTACATTATTTCATAAGCAAACAGAGTAGACCTTGATCAAATGACTTCTACAGGAGCCGTCTGATCTGGGCCTTAGTAATTCTGTTTGAATAGGCATAGGAAGGCATACTTATGAAGTAAAGGGTTAACCCTTTACCTGATAGAGACGTCTTTTAACACTTTTGCAAACTGAGTAGACAGAGGTTAGATGACTCCTATAAGAGCTGTCTTATCATGATCTGCTGTTGGCTTATGGAGCTATATTCATTGCTAAACTAACCCTTTCCTCAATAAATACGCCTTTCTATGCCTTTGTAATTGTCACTTTTTGAAACCATTGTGATAATAGAGCATTTGCTCCTTTGGAGCAAAATTAATGCTCTATTTATCACAATGGTTTCAAAACTACAAAATTCTAAAATTTTCTTTTTCTCTAGTTAATACTCCTTTTCAGTAGATTTATTGAAAGAAGTTGGATCTAAAATTATAAGCCTATATTGAGGAAAGGGTTAAGTTCCTTTGTTTAGGTATTGTTATAAAAAATTCAGTCACTGTATATTCATTAAGTGATAATTATTCATGATGTAAAGGGTTAATATACAATCTGCAATTGTCGTGGATATCCAACAGCAAATATTGGAGTTATTGCCCTTTTTGTGATGGGAGTGGGGGATTTAATGTAAGCTTTTGGCTTTTATTTAGCTTTACTATAAATATTGATTTCTGTGAAATGTGAAGCTTGTATTTTATGTGTTTATTGGTGATTCGTAAAATCTGATACCATTTATTGTTTAAAAGTACTGCCATGTAATACTTGTATAATTTTAAAATGTTTAAGATTCCATTCCTTTTGATTATAAAATTGTTCTATTTAGGTCAGGCAATAAGTCATCATTGAAATTAAATACAAGTATTACAATTATTTAGATTAAGAGTTATTTGATTGACATTTTGATATCTTTTGTTTTGGCATGTGCTAATGTAAGTATGGAAATAGATAATGAAATTTGCGAATGGTATCGGATGTTATGGGTCACCTTGTGTCTGTATGAGTTAAAGCTGTTGCACTTGGAGGTTGTATGTATGTCTTGTTGTATGTGTCATTTTTATCCAATGAAAATTAACCCTTATCCTACTGTTTAAATTGCTGTCTGGTAAATATCTTTTCCTCTGCTCATCTAATTTATAATGTTGTACAATTTATTTTTTGAAACTTTTGGATAACTGGCAACAGCTTTGTTCCAGATGAGAGGCTGAGCTACTGAACATTACATCTTGATCCAGGCTGGTGTCAGATGTAACTTAATTCTTTGCACACTAAAGTAATATTTTGTCTGCAGTGTTTTTTGTCTGCTTCATATTTTATAATAACTTTTCTTCTCATTTGTTTGCAAAAATATGGTCAAACATTTTGGATTGGGTGATGAGACACAGCATTATGTGGTGTCTCACCTTGGTCAAAACTATTTGCATAGGGTTTGCCACTAGTGTGCAAAGAGTTTAGTCACAAATGGTAGGATAAGGGTAGACCAAAAAAAGGAAAACTCAAATAAAAAGTAATAAAATTGGAAAACACACAAAAAAAAAAAAATATTAAAAAATCAATCAAAAAGTAGTAAAACAGGAAAACACAAAAAAAATATTAAAACATGAACCCAAATAGATATCAATCATTTTCATTTCTTTCATTTTGAAGATCATAGTACATTGTATATCATAATCCCATTTATCATGAAAGTTAAGGTCACTTTAACCCTTTCCTCCATAAATACGCCTTTCTACACCTCTGTAAAAGTCACTTTATGAAACTATTGTGATAAATAAAGCATTTGCTCCTATAGGAGCAAATGCTCTATTTATCACAATGGTTTCAAACTACAAAATTATTAAAAAAATTCCTTTTCTCTAGTTAATGCTCCTTTTGGGTAGATTTATTCAAAGTAGTTGGATCTAAAAATAGCTTATGGAGGAAAGGGTTAAGTCACTCCTCTGTCAGCTCCATCTTAATATTTGACTTGACATTGTTTCAGTATAATGTAGGTACTACGGTAATTTTGGTGTCCTTAGTGTAATATAAATGGTTTCATGCATAATTTCTGGCCATAACTTATTAATTTAGAGTTAGACTCATCAAATATCTTATATCACATGTATTTATCATAAGCGAACCATTTAATAATTGGTCATAACTTCAAAATTAGAGCTAGATTCCTCAAACTTCTAATGCTACAGTTAAGCATCACAAAGGTCAAAATCTGGTTACTGACCATATCCTATGTTATTCCCTTTTTAAGAAGTGAAACTTTGCTGATAGAGGAGCTCTTCATGCTTGTAATTTTGTAAACACATATCCTCATTCATCATTTTCATGTTTGTAATCTTACAAAAACATATCCTCATTCTTCATCTTCGTGTTTGTAATCTCATAAATACATATCCTCATTCATATAATCATGTTTGTATGGTTTTAAATATGCCAAATACATGTATGTATTATCCGCCAAAAATGTCATCTGCTTTATCTGCAATCTCATAGAGCTAATTACATGTACTCTGCAACCCAGGGAACAACATCACACGGGAGCTAGTATCATCAAAATTCTCATGCCATATGCTAACATCACAAGGATCTATTTATTATTGGCCATTACTTAACTTTAGAGCTAGCCTTCTTGTGCCACATGTCACCATCACAGGATCCATTTATTACTGTCCATTACTTCAGTGTTAGAGCCAGCTCGATCAAACTTCTCATGCCTTATGTCACCATCACAAGGATCCAGTTATTATCAGCCATTTCTTCAGCTTTAGAGCTAGACTCATCAAACTTCTTATGCTACATGTCACCAGAACAAAGATCTAGTTATTATTTGCCTATACTTCAGTGGTGGAGCTAATCTGATCAAATTTCTTATACCTTATGTCACCATCACAGGGATCCATTTATTTTTGACATTAACTGAGCTTTAGAGCTATTCTCATCAAATTTCTTATGCCACCATGTCAGTCCAGTTAGAGGTCAGTGACACTGTAATTTGAAATATTTGTGAGAATTTTGATGAGACTAGCTCCTGTGTGATGTTATTCCCTGTCTGTGGCATAGTACATGTGATTAGCCCTAAGAGATGTCAGATAAAGCAGTTGACATTTTTGGTGGATAATACATACATATGCTTAGCATGGTTAAAAAGTATTTGTGGTTGCTCAAGGTCTTTTATTCATATACATGTAGTGTAAATATTTCATTTTCATCTCAGTATGTTAACCCTTTCCTCCATAAATACGCCTTTCTACGCCTCTGTAAAAGTCACTTTATATGAAACCATTGTGATGAAAAGAGCATTTGCTCCTATAGGAGCAAATTCTCTATTTATCACAATGGTTTCAAACTACAAAATTCTAAAATTTTCCTTTTCTCTAGTTAATGCTCCTTTTTGGTAGATTTATTCAAAGTGGTTGGGTCTAAATATAGCCTATGGAGGAAAGGGTTAACCCTTCTCATGCTAAGCATGACCTTACTGGCATTTGCGAACAGCTTGGATCCAGATGAGACACTGGGATACTCGGCGTCACATCAAGATCCAATCTGTTTGACTTGGGCAGTAGTATCTCAAAGGCTTGAATCCCAGTTCAGAATCAGTTGATCAGATATTGAGCACACATTATTTTTTCAACATGAGAAAGGTTAAGTGCTTATCGCCAAATTGTCGTCTCACCCATGACGCTCTGCTTCATTAACTCTTTACACCCTAAGTAATTGTCATTTGCAAAATCTGCTACTATTCCAAAAAGCTTTTTCTCTATTTCTCTTCAAATATACTTAGTATCTAGCAGTTTGAATCCTGATGAGATGCAAAGTTACTCATTGTCTCATCTGGGTACAAATCATTTGTGTAGTTTTTCATAATTTTGTTGCTGGCTTGCAAAGAGTTAATGATGAGTGCCCTCCCCATTGCTGTGTAAAGCACTTTACTGAAAGCACCTAGATCCAGCCTGTTTGCACAGGTTATCAGGAATTTGTCACTAAACAAGTAATATCAATGACAAAATGGTTGTACTGGAATGAAACTATTTGTTAGTAGGCAAGATATTGCTTCCTCATATAGCACTACCAGTGTGCTGAATTTTGTGGTTTTGGTCCATTAAGCCTAGATCCTGCTTACTGGTCATTAACCCTTTACTCTATAGGCCCAGATCAGACCTCATCTTCCATTCTAGTATGGTTGGAGAATGGTTCATTCAGTCCTTATCCTCCGTACTAGTACTGTTAGAGAATGTTCCATTCAGACCTTATTCTCTGTACTAGTATTGTCAGAGACTGATCCATTCAGTCCTCATCCTTAGTACTAGCATTGTTAGAGACTGATCCATTCAGTCCTCATTCTTAGTACTAGTATTGTTAGAGAATGTTTCACTCAGTCCTCATTCTCTGCACTAGATTTGTTTTTCAGTCCATATCCTTCATACTAGTATTGTCATTCAGTCCACGTCCTTCATACTAGTATTGTCATTCAGTTAACGTCCTTGATACTAGTATTATCATTCAGTCCACATCCTCCCTACTACCGTTGTTGGAGAATGTTTCATTCAGTCCTCATCCTCTGTACTAGTATTGTTAGAGAACAGATTGTGTTTATTTCCCAAGATTTCTATTTTCAGGTTCTTCCACAGCTATTGTCATGATGAATGATCAGTATCATAGGTAAATGAGACTTCAGATGTTAACCCATTTGCTCCCACAATCCCATATATGGGACGTAGGCAAACAGTGTAGACTCTGATCAGATGCGGCATAATGATCAGAGTCTGATGATCTGATCAGAGTCTACATTGTTTGCTCATAGGAGATTCAATATAAAACAACAAAAATGAAAATTTAGACCAGACATCCCTTAGACAAAAATGGACTATATATAAGCATGGAAGAATCCACTGGGAGCAAATGGGTTAATTGATAAACAGTGAAGACATTGATCAGCTGCCACACATGGTGTCTGATTAGTAGCTTAGCTGTTTGTTACTGTGAGGACCATCTGTATTTTTGTGGTGTGTGGTGGTCTAGTGGTAACGCGCTTGATTACTAGTTAGGAGGTCTGGGGCTCAAATCCCAGTCCCTCCCGGAAATTCCAGAGATGCTTTTCACTGTTTTCAGTGTTTCCCACTGGCACCACCTCTCCACTTTGGGGGTTAAAATGGGTACCTGTGAGGGTCACAAGCCAGTACTGTGGCTGCATGATTGCGCCATATGACTTAACAACCAGTGGAGTAAATGTACAGTTGGCTGAGCGGTTCTTGGGACTGAAAGTAGACTATAACTAGGTACTTTACTTTATTTTGGTTATTAAAGCCACAAACAGCAGGCTCATCAGTAGCCATATGCCCAGCTAAAGTTTTGGCTACTGAAGAACTTCTGATTTCTGCTATCAATCTGAATCTAAATGAGACGGGAGTAATTTGACTTGTCATCTCATCAGGATCCAAACTGGTTTATTATGTTTTTGAACTGAAATTAAGTTAAAATTCACAAGCACATTTAAAGCTGAAGACAATTTTTGCAGATGACAATTACCTGAAATTTCTGACTCCTTGATCTTTGACAGACTTTGTACATCATGAACTTGTATTTGCAATTTTGCAAACAGTGTAGATCCAGATCAGGGGCTCAAAGATGGGCCCTTTGATCAGGGTCTTCACTGTTTGCCATGTTTTTGTAAACAGTGTAGACCCAGATCAGATGGCTCCTAGATGGGCTCTCTGATCAGGGTCTGCACTGTTTGCCATGTTTTTGTAAACAGTGTAGACCCGGATCAGATGGCTCCTAGATGGGCTCTCTGATCAGGGTCTGCACTGTTTGCCATGTTTTTGTAAACAGTGTAGACCCAGATCAGATGGCTCCTAGATGGGCTCTCTGATCAGGGTCTGCACTGTTTGCCATGGTATTTGCAAACAGTGTGTACTCAGATCAGAGGGCTCCTAGATGAGCTCTCTGATCAGAGTATGCGCTGTTTGCCATGGTGGGGGGGAGGGGGGGTAGGGAAGGGGAGGGGGAGGGTAGGGATGTAACATAGTGGTAGTAATAGTGTTGCAGTAGTAGTAGTAGTAGTAGTAGTAGTAGTAATAGTAGTAGTAGTAGTAGTAGTAGTAGTAGTAGCAGCAATATTAGTAGTAGCAATAGTAGCAAAAGTAGTAGTTGTAGTAGATGCAGTAGTAGTAGCAATAGTAGTTGTAGTAGAAATCATATTGGTGGTACAGTAAACTCTCTAAACAGGAATTCTAAATTTCTAATAGAGAAGAAATTAGATACTTTTAGGCAGGTGGCTGCTTAATGCAGGCTGAAAGTCATGTAGGACTTTAACCCTACATTAAGCTGCCACCTGTCTCCAAGACAAATATTTATACTAAATTTAATGTCTGGTTAAGAGGGGTTTTGCTGTATTAGTAGCAGTAGTATTAGATGCAGTAATAGTAGCAATAGTAGTTGTAGTAGAAATAGTATTAGTAGCACAGTAAAACCCCTGGAATTCTAATAGAGAAGAATTTAAGTACTTTTAGGCAGGTGGCTGCTTAAAGCACGGTGAAAGTCATGCAGAAGTCTTTCTGTATGAGTTTTATATTGCATTAAGCTGCCACCTGTCTCCAAGACCAATATTTATACTAACTTTAATGTCTGGTTTAAAGGGATTTTACTGTATTAGTAGCAGTAGTAGAAGTAAACAAAATGTAGTTGTAGTAGAAGAAGTATCAGTAGTAGAAGTAGTGGTAGAAGTATCAGTAGTAGGGGTAAAAATAATAGTAGTAGTTAGTAGATAGATAGATAGAGTAGTAGTAGTAGTTATAATAGTAGTAGTAGTAGCGGTAATAGTAGTAGTAGTAGTAAGCGCAGTTGTGGTGGTGTTTTTAATAGACATAGTAGTAATAGACGTAGTAGTAGTAGTAGTAGATGTAGTAGTAATAGAGGAAGTAGTAGTAGTAATTAAGTGAGTTGTAGTAGTAGTACTTGATCTTTGATGGACTTTTTAAACCATGCAACTGTTTTTGCAAACAGTGTAGACCCAGATCAAGGGGCTCAAAGATGAGCCCTCTGATCAGGGTCTGCACTGTTTGCCATGTTATATGCAAACAATGTGGACCAAGATCAGACGGCTCCTTGATGAGCTCTCTGATTAGGGTCTGCACTGTTTGCCATAATATTTGCAAACAGTGTGGACCCAGATCAGAGGGCTCCTAGATGAGCTCTCTGATCAGGGTCTGCACTGTTTGCCATAGTAGGGGAGGGAAGGGGGTTGGGAGGGGATGGGGAGGGTGGGGGATTGTGGAGTATTATAGTGGTAGCAGTAGTGTAGCAGCAGTAGTAGTAGTAGTAGTAGTAGTAGTTATAGTGATAGCAGTAATGTCATAGTAGTAATAGGATTAGTAATATTAGTTGTAGTTGTTGTAGTAGTAATAGTAATTTTTTTATAAGTAGTAGTGTTAGTAATAGTAGTAATAGTAAGTAGTAGTATTAGTAATAGACATGGTAGTAACAGACATAGTAATAGTAGAGATAGTGGTAGTAGTTAGTAGTATGTAGTAATAGTAGTAGTAGTATCAGCAGTAGTAGTAAGTAGTAGTAGTATCATTAGTATTAGTAGAAGTAGTAACAGTAGTAGTACCTGTGGGAGTGGTGTAGTAGTAGCAGGATAGTAGTAGTATTTGCAGTGGTATTGTCCTGTTTTATTAACCTGTCAAATTATACGCTTGCTGAACACGCCATATATAGCTTCGGTTGATATCGACTGTTTCCGCTAATAAAAGCTTTCCTACTTTGCTTATTTAAGTACCTGTATATTTATTGTGAATCTCGTGAAAAACGTTTGAAACACAGGTTTACCCAAGCTAAATATATCCTTTCAGTGACGTAGGAATATTTAAATTTGACAGGTTAATAAAACAGGACAATATGAGTGCTGGCAGTTTGCTTATATGTTCTGTACTGCCATAGCATTTTAGATTTAAGTATTACTACTACATGCTATGGCAGTAAGGAATTCAGATCTGCAGCACATAATCAAATAGAGCAGACCATAATCAGGCATCTCCTGTAGGAGCCATCTGATTCAGATCTATCTATTTGCAAAGGCATTAAAAGGCATATCTATGAAGTAAAGGGTTAAAGCTCGGCTGCTCAAGTTCTTTACTATTTTGCACTTACCAGAGTCTATTCTGATTTAATACTGTATGTGACAGTGTTGTCTCTGACCAGACCCTTTATAAATATGCCTTTGAATACCTTTGCAAACAAAGTAGACTGCTCTTTGAAGAATTGCCTGATTAGGGTCTGCTCTGTTTGGCCCTGACAGAAAGCATAGAATCAGATATGTAATATTCTTTAACTTTTTCCTTCATATGAACAAACGTGTTATCATGCATTTGCAAACAGAGTAGATCCAGATCAGATGAGGTCTGATCAGGGTCTGCTCTGTTTGCTTATGACACGATATAGATCTGATTCTACAGTTCTAGTTAGAGCAAATAAAATCCTTTGACAGTTTTACATTACGAAAATTCAGTTACTGAATATTCATGATGTCACAGTCTTTCTTTTGTATAAATTACCTTCTTTTTAACCCTTTACCTCAAATACTTTTTCATGCGTTCTCACATAGAAATGTTGTTACATACACAGCAGGCACTGATCAGACAGCTCTTACAGGAGCCACCTGATCTGGGTCTACTATGATGATGTAATAATTTCTTTCAGTATAGTCATAAGGTAAGAGTGTGTTAATGGACATGCCTCTGTATCATATCACAGCGAACCTTGGTCAGAGAGTGCCTAAAGGAGCTGTCTGATCAAGGTCTACTCTGTTGCAAATACATGTATGGAAAAATGTGGAGACGGATATCAAGTAGAACTGTTTAAATGGCTGTCTTCTGGTATGTTTTATATAAATAGTTTGAATGAATGGAAAACAATTCAGATCAAAATCCTTCTTAAATCAGTTTGGATCGTAATGATCACTTTTCATGTAACTGTTTAGATCATATTATTCTAAATCGAATAATTGAACGACGAAAAGTTTGCATCGTATTGATTTTGTGTGAATGAATCATGCTTGAATGTCAAGAAGTTTGGATCCTATTGATATTGTGTTCATAAAGGGTGCTTGAATGTCAAACAGTTTGGATCCTATTGATATTGTGTTCATAAAGCGTGCTTGAATGTCAAACAGTTTGGATCCTATTGATATTGTGTTCATAAAGCGTGCTTGAATGTCAAACAGTTTGGATCCTATTGATATTGTGTTCATTAAGGGTGCTTGAATGTCAAATTGTTTGGATCCTATTGATGTTGTTCGAATAATCAGTTCTTGATTTGCAAACACTTTAGATCCTATTTATCTTGTGTGAAAAAATAATGCTTGAATGGCAAACAGTTGGATCCTATTTATCTGGGATGAACAAAAAGTGGGTGATTTGCAAACAGTTTGGATCCAATTTATTATGTGTAAATGAATAGTGCTTGAGTGGCAAACAGTTTGGATCCTATTGATCTGGTGCGAATAAAAGTGCTTGATTTGCAAACAGTTTGGATTCTATTGATCTGGTGTGAATAAAAAGTGCTTGATTTGCAAACAGTTTGGATCCTATTCATCTTGTGTGGATAGATAGTACTTGAGTGGCAAACAGTTTGGATCCTATTGACCTGGTTCGAATATTCAGTGCTTGATTTGCAAACAGTTTATATCCTGTTTATCTTGTGTGAAAAAATAATGCTTGAATGGCAAACAGTTTGGATCCTATTTATATGGGGTGAACAAAAAAGTGGTTGATTTGCAAACAGTATGGATCCAATTTATTTTGTGTGAATAGATAGTGCTTGAGTGGCAAACAGTTTGGATCCTATTGATCTGGTGCGAATAAAAGTGCTTGATTTGCAAACAGTTTGGATCCTATTGATCTAGTTCCAATAAACCGTGCTTGATTTATCTAGTGTGAAAAAAGTGCTTGAATGGCAAACAGTTTGGATCCTATTGATCTGGTGTGAATCAATCGAACAAGAAAGACAAACAGTTAGGATCCTATTGATCAGATGTCAACAGAGCATCATCGACAGTTTAGATCATATTCATCTTGTGTGGATAAATTGCTCGAGTGTCGAACAGTTTGGATCCTATTGATCTGTTGTGAATCAATCAAACTAGAAAGACAAACATTTAGGAACCTTTTGATCAGATGTGAACAGAGCATCTACGACATACAGTTTGGATCCTATTCATCTTGTGTGGATAAATAGTGCTTGAGTTTGCAAACAGTTTAGATCCTATTGATCTGGTGTGGAAACAATTGTGCTTAAATGGCAAACAGTTTGGATCCTACTGATCTGGTGCGAATCAATCGAACTAGAAAGACAAACAGTTAGGATCCTATTGATCAGTTGTGAACAGAGCACCAACGACAAACAATTTTGATCCTTATCATCTTGTGTTGACAAATAGTGCTTGAGTGGCAATCAGTTTGGATCCTATTGACCTAGTTCGAATAATCAGTGCTTGATTTGCAAACAGTTTAGATCCTATTTATCTTGTGTGAAAAAATAATGCTTGAATGGCAAACAGTTTGGATCCTATTGATCTGGAGTGAACAAAAGTGGTTGATTTGCAAACAGTTTGGATCCAATTTATTATGTGTAAATAAATGGTGCTTGAGTGGCAAACAGTTTGGATCCTATTGATCTGGTATGAATAAAAAGTGCTTAATTTGCAAACAGTTTGGTTCCTATTAATCTAGATGGAACAGTGCTTGATTTGCAAACAGTTTAGATCATTTTTATCTGGCGTGAATCAATCGATCTAGAAAGACAAACAGTTAATTGATCAGATGTGAACAGAGCATCAACGACAAACAGTTTGGATCCTAATCATCTTGTGTGGACAAATAGTGTTTGAGTGGCAAACAGTTTGGATCCTATTGACCTAGTTCGAATAATCAGTGCTTGAGTTGCAAACAGTTTAGATCCTGTTTATCTTGTGTGAAAAAATAATTCTTGAATTGCAAACAGTTTGGTTCCTATTGATCTGGTGGGAACAAAAAGTGGTTAATTTGCAAACAGAATGGATCCAATTTAGTTTGTGTGATTAGTGCTTGATTGGCAAACAGTTTGGATCCTATTAATCTGATGCGGATAAAAAGTGCTTGATTTGCAAACAGTTTGGATCCTATTTATTGAGTGAAAATAATTCGTGCTTGAGAGGTAAACAGTTTGAATCCTATTGATCTAGTTTCAATAAACCATGCTTCATTTCCTCTATTGATCAGATATGAACAGAGCGTCAACGACAAACAGTTTGGGTCCTATTCATCTTGTATGGACATATAGTGTTTGAATGGCAAAGAGTTTGGATCCTATTGACCTAGTTCGAATAATCAGTGTTTGATTTGCAAACAGTTTAGATCCTATTTATCTTGTGTGAACAAATAATGCTTGAATTGCAAACAGTATGGATCCTATTGATCTGGTGTGAACAAAAAGTGGTTGATTTGCAAACAGTATGGATCCAGTTTATTTCGTGTGAATAAATAGTGCTATTGATCAAATGTGAACAGAGCATCAACGACACAGTTTGAATCCTATTCATCTTGTGTGTATAAAAAGTGCTTAAGTGGCAAACAGTTTGGATCCTATTGACCTAGTTCGAATAATCGGTGCTTCATTTGCAAACAGTTTAGATCCTATTTATTCTATGTGAAAATTTAATGACTGAATAGCATACAGTTTGGATCCTATAGATCTGGTGCGAATAAAAAGTGGTTGATTTGCAAACAGTTTGGATCTAATTTAGTTAGTGTGAATAAATAGTGCTTGAATGGCAAACAGTTGGGATCCTATTGATCTGGTGTGAATCAATCGAAGCAGAAAGACAAACAGTTAGGATCCTATTGATCAGATGTGAACAGAGCATCAACGACATACAGTTTGGATCCTATTCATCTTGTGTGGATGAATAGTGCTTGAGTCGCAGTTTAGATCCTATTGACCTGGTTCGAATAATCAGTGCTTAATTTGCAAACAGTTTAGATCCTATTTATCTTATATTAAAAATAATGATTGAATGGCAAACAGTTTGGATCCTATTGATCTGGAGTGAACAAAAGGTGCTCGATTTGCAAACAGTTTGGATCTAATTGATATTGATCTAACAGAGCATCAACGACAAACACTTTGAATCCTATTCAGCTTGTGTGTATAAAAAGTGCGTTAGTGGCAAACAGTTTGGATCCTATTTATATTGTGTGAAACAATAATGCTTGAATGGCAAGCAGTTTGGATCCTATTTATCTGGGGTGAACAAAAAGTGGGTGATTTGCAAACAGTTTCGATCCAATTTATTTTGTGTGAATAAATAGTGCTTGAGTGGCAAACAGTTTGGATCCCATTGATCTGGTGTGAATAAAAAGTGCTTGATTTGCAAACAGTTTGGATCCTATTGATCTAGATGGAACAGTGATTGATTTGCAAACCGTTTGGATCCTATTGATCTTATGTGGAAAAATTGTGCTTGAATGGCAAACAGTTTGGATCCTATTGATGTAGTGTAAATCAATCGAACTAGAAAGACAAACATTTGGGATCCTATTGATCAGATGTGAACAGAGCATCAACGACAAACAGTTTGGATCCTATTCATCTTGTGTGGACAAATAGTGTTTGAATGGCAAACAGTTCGGATCCTATTGACCTAGTTCGAATAATCAATGCTTGATTTGCAAACAGTATGGATCCAATTTATATTGTGTGAATAAATAATGCTTGAGTGGCAAACAGTTTGGATCCTATTGATCTGGTGCGAAAAGAAAGTGCTTGATTTGCAAACAGTTTGGATCCTATTTATTTTGTGAGAATAAATTATGCTTGAGAAGCAAACAGTTTGGATCCTATTGACCTGGTTCGAATAATCAGTGCTTGATTGGCAAACAGTTTAGATCCTATTTATCTTGTGTGAAAATATATGGCTTGAATGGCAAACAGTTTAGATCCTATTTATCTGGGGTGAACAAAAAGTGGGTGATTTGCAAACAGTTTGGATCCTATTGATCTAGATGGAATAATGCTTGATTTGCAAATTTATCTGGTGTGGAAAAATGTGCTTAAATGGCAAACAGTTTAGATCCTATTTATCTGGTGTGAATCAATCGAACTAGAAAGACAAACAGTTAGTGCTCTATTGATCAGATGTGAACAGAGCATCAACGACAAACAGTTTGGATCCTATTCATCTTGTGTGGACAAAAAGTGTAAGAGTGGCAAACAGTTTGGATCCTATTAACCTAGTTCGAATAATTAGTGCTTGATTTGCAAACATTAGATTCTGTTTATCTTGTGTGAAAAAATAATGCTTGAATGGCAAACAGTTTGGATCCTATTGATCTGGTGTGAATAAAAAGTGGTTGATTTGCAAACAGTATGGATCCAATTTATTTTGTGTGAATAAATAGTACTTGAGTGGCAAACAGTTTGGATCCTATTGATCTGGTGCGAAGAGAAAGTGCTCGATTTGCAAACAGTTTGGGTCCTATTTACTTTGTGAGATTAAAATATGTTTGTGATGCAAACAGTTTGGATCCTATTGACCTAGTTCGAATAATCGGTGCGTGATTTGCAAAAAATTTAGATCCTATTTATCTTGTGCGAAAAATAATGCTTGAATGGCAAACAGTTCAGATCCTATTTATCTAGGGTGAACAAAAAGTGGATGATTTGCAAACAGTTTGGATCCAATTTATTTTGTGTGAATAAATAGTGCTTGAGTGGCAAACAGTTTGGATCCTATTGATCTGGTGCGAAGAGAAAGAGCTTGATTTGCAAACAGTTTGGATCCTATATATTTTGTGAGAATAAATTATGCTTGAGAAGCAAACAGTTTGGATCCTATTGACCTAGTTCGAATAATCAGTGTTTGATTTGCAAACAGTTTGGATCCTATTTACCTAGTTCGAATAATCAGTGCTTGATTTGCAAACAGTTTAGATCCTGTTTATCTTGTGTGAAAAAATAATGCTTGAATGGCAAACAGTTTGGATCCTATTGATCTGATGGGAACAAAAAGTGGTTGATTTGCGAACAGTAAGGATCCAATTTATTTTGTGTGAATGAATAGTACTTGAGTGGCAAACAGTTTGGATCCTATTGACCTAGTTCGAGTATCAGTGCTTGATTTGCAAACAGTTTAGATCCTATTTATCTTGTGTGAAAAAATAATGCTTGAATGGTAAACAGTTTGGATCCTATTGATCTGATGTGAACAAACAGTGGTTGATTTGCAAACAGTAAGGATCCAATTTTTGTGTGTGAATAAATAGTACTTGAGTGGCAAACAGTTTGGATCCGATTGACCTAGTTCGAGTATCAGTGCTTGATTTGCAAACAGTTTAGATCCTATTTATCTTGTTTGAAAAAATAATGCTTGAATGGCAAACAGTTTTGATCCTATTGATCTGGTGCAACTAAAAGGTGCTTGATTTGCAAACAGTTTGGATCCAATTTATTTTGTGTGAATAAATAGTGCTTGAGTGGCAAACAGTTTGGATCCTATTGATCTGGTGTGGGAAAAATGTGTTTAAATGGCAAACAGTTTAGATACTATTTATCTGGTGTGAATCAATCGAACTAGAAAGACAAACAGTTTGAATCCTATTCATCTTGTGTGGACAAAAAGTGGCAAACAGTTTGGATCCTATTGACCTAATTCGAATAATCAGTGCGTGATTTGCAAACAGTTTGGATCCTATTTATCTTGTGTGAAAAAATAATGCTTGAATTGCGAACAGTATAGATCCTATTTATCTAGGGTGAACAAAAAGTGGGTGATTTGCAAACAGTTTGGATCCAATTTATTTTGTGTGAATATAGTGCTTGAGTGGCAAACAGATTGGATCCTATTGATCTAGATGGAGCAATGCTTAATTTGCAAACGGTTAAGATCCTATTTATCTGGTGTGGAAAAAAGGTGCTTAAATGGCAAACAGTTTAGATCCTATTTATCTGGTGTAAATCAATCGAACTAGAAAGACAAACAGTTAGTGCTCTATTGATCAGATGTGAACAGAGCATCAACGACAAACAGTTTGGATCCTATTCATCTTGTGTGGACAAAAAGTGTTTGAGTGGCAAACAGTTTGGATCCTATATATTTTGTGTGAATAAATAGTACTTGAGTTGCAAACAGTTTGGATCCTATTTACCTAGTTCGAATAATCAGTGCGTTATTTGCAAACAGTTTAGATCCTGTTGATCTTGTGTGAAAAAATAATGCTTGAGTGGCAAACAGTTTGGATCCTATTGACCTAGTTCGAATAATCAGTGATTGATTTGCAAACAGTTTGGCTCCTATATATTTTGTGAGAATAAATTATGCTTGAGAAGCAAACAGTTTGGATCCTATATATCTAGGGTGAACAAAAAGTGGGTGATTTGCAAACAGTTTGGATCCAATTTATTTTGTGTGAATAAAAAGTGCTTGAGTGGCAAACAGTTTGGATCCTATTCATCTGGTGTGAATAAAATGTGCTTAATTTGCAAACAGTTTGGATCCTATTCATCTGAAGTGAACAAAAAGTGGTTGATTTGCAAACAGTTAAGATCCTGTTTATCTTGTGTGAAAAAATAATGCTTGAATGGCAACAGTTTGGATCCTATTGATCTGATGTGAACAAAAAGTGGTTGATTTGCAAACAATATGGATCCAATTTTTTGTGTGAATAAATAGTACTTGAGTGGCAAACAGTTTGGATCCTATTGACCTAGTTCGAGTATCAGTGCTTGATTTGCAAACAGTTTAGATCCTATTTATCTTGTGTGAAAAAATAATGCTTGAATGGCAAACAGTTTGGATCCTATTGATCTGGTGTGAACAAAAAATAGTTGATTTGCAAACAGTATGGATCCTATTTATTTTGTGTGAATAAATAGTGCTTGAGTGGCAAACAGTTTGGATCCTATTGATCTGGTGTGAATAAAATGTGCTTGAATTGCAAACATTTTGGATCCTGTTGATCTAGATGGAACAATGCTTGATTTGCAAACAGTTTAGATCCTATTTATATTGTGTAAAAAAATAATGCTTGAATGGCAAGTAGTTTGGATCTTATTTAGCTGGGGTGAACAAAAAGTGGGTGATTTGCAAACAGTTTGGATCCAATTCATTTTGTGTGAATAAATGGTGCTTGAGTGGCAAACAGTTTGGATCCTATTGATCTGGTGCGAAGAGAAAGTGCTTGATTTGCAAACAGTTTGGATCCTATATATTTTTGTGAGAATAAATTATGCTTGAGAAGCAAACAGTTTGGATCCTATTGACCTAGTTCGAATAATCAGTGCTTGATTTGCAAACAGTTTGGATCCTATTTACCTAGTTCGAATAATCAGTTCGTGAATTGCAAACAGTTTAGATCCTGTTTATCTTGTGTGAAAAAATAATGCTTGAATAGCAAACAGTTTGGATCATTGATCTGGTGCGACTAAAAGGTGCTTGATTTGCAAACAGTTTGGATCCAATTTATTTTGTGTGAATAAATAGTGCTTGAGTGGCAAACAGTTTGGATCCTATTGATCTGGTGTGAATAAAATGTACTTGATTTGCAAACAGTTTGGATCCTATTGATCTAGATGGAACAATGCTTGATTTGAAAACGGTTTAGTTCCGGTTTATCTGATGGTGGAAAAAAATTGCTTAAATGGCAAACAGTTTAGATCCTATTAATCTGGTGTGAATTAATCGAACTAGAAAGACAAACAGTAATTGCTCTATTGATCAGATGTGAAAAGAGCATCAACGACAAACAGTTTGGATCCTATTCATCTCGTGTGGACAAAAAGTGTTTGAGTTGCAAACAGTTTGGATCCTATTGGCCTAGTTCGAATAATCAGAGCGTGATTTGCAAACAGTTTGGATCCTATTTATCTTTTGTGAAGAAATAATGCTTGAATTGCAAACAGTTTGGATCCTATTTATCTAGGGTGAACAGAAAGTGTGTGATTTGCAAACAGTTTGGATCCAATTTATTTTGTGTGAATAAATAGTGCTTGAGTGGCAAACAGTTTGGATCCTATTGATCTGGTGTGAATAAAATGTGCTTGATTTGCAAACAGTTTGGATCCTATTGATCTAGATGGAACAATGCTTGATTTGCAAACGGTAAAGATCCTATTTATCTGGTGTTGAAAAAATGTGCTTAAATGGCAAACAGTTTAGATCCTATTTATCTGGTGTGTATCAATCGAACTAGAAAGACAAACAGTTAGTACTCTTTAAATCAGATGTGAACAGAATATCAACGACAAACAGTTTGGATCCTATTCATCTTTTGTGGACAAAAAGTGTTTGAGTGGCAAACAGTTTGGATCCTATTGACCTAGTTCGTATAATCGGTGATTGATTTGCAAACAGTTTAGATCCAATTTATCTTGTTTGAAAAAATAATGCTTGAATGGCAAACAGTTTGCATCCTATTGATCTGGTGTGAACAAAAAGTGGTTGATTTGCAAACAGTTTGGATCCTATTTACCTAGTTCGAATAATCAGTGCGTTATTTGCAAACAGTTTAGATCCTGTTTATCTTGTGTGAAAAAATAATGCTTGAATGGCAAACAGTTTGGATCCTATTGATCTGGTGCGTCTAAAAGGTGCTTGATTTGCAAACAGTTTGGATCCAATTTATTTTGTGTGAATAAAAGGTGCGTGAGTGGCAAACAGTTTGGATTCTATTGATCTGGTGTGAATAAAATGTGCTTGATTTGCAAACAGTTTGGATCATATTGATCTAGATGGAATAATGCTTGACTTACAAACAGTTTAGATCCTATTTATCTGGTGTGGAAAAAATGTGCTTAAATGGCAAACAGTTTAGATCCTATTTATCTGGTGTAAATCAATCGAACTAGAAAGACATACAGTTAGTGCTCTGTTGATCAGATGTGAACAGAGCATCAACGACAAAGAGTTTGGATCCTATTCATCTTGTGTGGACAAAAGTGTTTGAGTGACAAAAAGTTTGGATCCTATTCACCTAGTTCGAATAATCAATGCTTGATTTGCAAACAGTTTAGATACGGTTTATCTTGTGTGAAAAAATAATGCTTGAATGGCAAACAGTTTGGATCCTATTGATCTGGTGTGAACAAAAAGTGGTTGATTTGCAAACAGTTTGGATTCAATTCATTTTGTGTGAATAAATAGTATTTGAGTGGCAAACAGTTTGGATCCTATTGACCTAGTTCGAATAATCAGTGATTGATTTGCAAACAGTTTGGCTCCTCATTATTTTGTGAGAATAAATTATGCTTGAGAAGCAAACAGTTTGGATCCTATTTATCTAGGATGAACAAAAAGTGGGTGATTTGCAAACAGTTTGGATCCAATTTATTTTGTGTGAATAAAAAGTGCTTGAGTGGCAAACAGTTTGGATCCTATTCATCTGGTGTGAATAAAATGTGCTTAATTTGCAAACAGTTTAGATCCTGTTTATCTTGTGTGAAAAAATAATGCTTGAATGGCAACAGTTTGGATCCTGTTGATCTGATGTGAACAAAAAGTGGTTGATTTGCAAACAGTATGGATCCAATTTTTTGTGTGAATAAATAGTACTTGAGTGGCAAACAGTTTGGATCCTATTGACCTAGTTCGAGTATCAGTGCTTGATTTGCAAACAGTTTAGATCCTATTTATCTTGTGTGAAAAAATAATGCTTGAATGGCAAACAGTTTGGATCCTATTGATCTGGTGTGAACAAAAAATGGTTGATTTGCAAACAGTATGGATCCTATTTATTTTGTGTGAATAAATAGTACTTGAGTGGCAAACAGTTTGGATCCTATTGACCTAGTTCGAGTATCAGTGCTTGATTTGCAAACAGTTTAGATCCTATTTATCTTGTGTGAAAAAATAATGCTTGAATGGCAAACAGTTTGGATCCTATTGATCTGGTGTGAACAAAAAATGGTTGATTTGCAAACAGTATGGATCCTATTTATTTTGTGTGAATAAATAGTGCTTGAGTGGCAAACAGTTTGGATCCTATTGATCTGGTGTGAATAAAATGTGCTTGAATTGCAAACATTTTGGATCCTATTGATCTAGATGGAACAATGCTTGATTTGATCCTTGTTTAGATCCTATTTATATTGTGTGAAAAAATAATGCTTGAATGGCAAGTAGTTTGGATCTTATTTAGCTGGGGTGAACAAAAAGGGTGATTTGCAAACAGTTTGGATCCAATTCATTTTGTGTGAATAAATAGTGCTTGAGTGGCAAACAGTTTGGATCCTATTGATCTGGTGCGAAGAGAAAGTGCTTGATTTGCAAACAGTTTGGATCCTATATATTTTTGTGGGAATAAATTATGCTTGAGAAGCAAACAGTTAAGATCCTATTTATCTAGTGTGGAAAAAAGTGCTTAATTGGCAAACAGTTTAGATCCTATTTATCTGGTGTGAATCAATCGAGCTAGAAAGACAAACAGTTAGTGCTCTATTGATCAGATGTGAACAGAGCATCAACGACAAACATTTTGGATCCTATTCATCTTGTGTGGACAAATAGTGTTTGAGTGGCAAACAGTTTGGATCCTATTGACCTAGTTCGAATAATCAGTGCTTGATTTGCAAACAGTTTAGATCCTGTTTATCTTGTTCGAAAAAATAATGCTTGAATTGCAAACAGTTTGGATCCTATTGATCTGGTGTGAACAAAAAGTGGTTCATTTGCAAACAGTATGGATCCAATTTTTTTGTGTGAATAAATAGTCCTTGAGTGGCAAACAGTTTGGATCCTATTGATCTGGTGTGAAGAGAAAATGCTTGATTTGCAAACAGTTTGGATCCTATTTATTTTGTGAGAATAATGTATGCTTGAGAAGCAAACAGTTAGGATCCTATTGACCCAGTTCGAATAATCTGTTCTTGATTTGCAAACAGTTTAGATCCTATTTATCTTGTGTGAAAAAATAATGCTTGAATGGCAAACAGTTTAGATCCTATTTATCTGGGGTGAACAAAAAGTGGGTGATTTGCAAACAGTTTGGATCCAATTCATTTTGTGTGAATAAATAGTGCTTGAGTGGCAAACAGTTTGGGTCCTATTGATCTGGTGTGAATAAAATTTGCTTGATTTTCAAACAGATGGATCCTATTTATCTAGATGGAACAATGCTTGATTTGCAAACGGTTTAGATCCTATTAATCGCGGGTGGAAAAAATATGCTTAAATGGCAAACAGTTTAGATCCTAACTATCTGGGGTGAACAAAAAGTGGGTGATCCTATTGATCTAAATGGAACAGTGCTTGATTTGCTAACAGTTTAGATCCTATTGATCTGGTACGGAAAAATTGCGCTTGAATGGCAAACAGTTTAGATCCTATTTATCTGGTTTGAATCAATCGAACTAGAAAGACAAACATTTAGGATCCTATTGATCAGATGTGAACAGAGCATCAACGACAAACAGTTTGGATCCTATTCATCTTGTTTGGACAAGTAGTGTTTGAGTGGCAAACAGTTTGGATCCTATTGACCTAGTTCGAATAATCAATGCTTGATTTGCAATCAGTTTAGATCCTGTTTACGTTGTGCGAAAAAAATAATGCTTGAATGGCAAAAAGTTTGGATCTTATTGATCTGGTGTGAACAAATAGTGGCTGATTTGCAAACAGTATGAATCCAATTTATTTTGTGTGAATTGTGCTTGGTTGACAAACAGTTTAGATCCTATTGATCTGGTGCGACTAGAACGTGCTTGATTTGCAAACAGCTTGGATCCTATTGATCTAGATGGAACAGTGCTTGATTTGCAAACAGTTTAGATCCTATTTATCTGGTGTGGAAAATTGTGCTTGAATGGCAAACAGTTCAGATCCTATTGATGTGGTGTGAATCATACGATTTAAAAAGACAAGCAGTTAGTGTCCTATTGATCAGATGTGAACAGAGCATAAACGAAAAACAGTTTGGATCCTATTCATCTTGTGTGGACAAATAGTGTTTGAGTGGCAAACAGTTTGGATTCTTTTGACCTAGTTCCAATAAATAGTGCTTGATTTGCAAACAATTTGGATCCTGTTTATCTTGTGTGAAAAGATAATGCTTGAATGGCAAACAGTTTGGATCCTATTGATCTGTTGTGATAAAAAAAGTGGTTGATTTGCCACCAGTATGGATCCAATTATTTATCTTGTGTGAAAAAATCATGCTTGATTGGCAAATAGTTTGGATCCTATTGATCTCGTGTGAACAAAAAGTGGTTGATTTGCAAACAGTTTGGATCCTATTGATCTGGTGCGACTAAAAAGTGCTTGATTTGCAAACAGTTTGGATCCAATTTATTTTGTGTGAATAAATAATGCTTGAGTCGCGAACAGTTTGGATCCTATTGATTTCGTTTGAATAAAAAGTGCTTGATTTGCAAAAAGATTCGATCCTATTGATCTAGATGGATCAGTGCTTGATTTGCAAACAGTTTAGATCTTATTTATCTTGTGTGGAAAAATTGTTCTTGAATGGCAAACAGTTTAGATCCTATTTATCTGGTGTGAATCAATCGAACTAGAATGACAAACATTTAGGATCCTATTGATCAGATGTGAACAGAGCATCAACGACAAACAGTTTGGATCCTATTCATCTTGTGTGGACAAATAGTGTTTGAGTGGCAAACAGTTTGGATCCTATTGACCTAGTTCGAATAATCAGTACTTTATTTGCAAACAGTTTAGATCCTATTATCTTATGTGAAAAAATAATGCTTGAATGGAAAACAGTTTGGATCCTATTGATCTGGTGTGAACAAAAAGTGGTTGATTTGCAAACAGTATGGATCCAATTTATTATGTGTGAATAAATAGTACTTGAGTGGCAAACAGTTTGGATCCTATTGACCTAGTTCGAATAATCATTGCTTGATTTGCAAACAATTTAGTTCCTGTTTATCTTGTTTGAAGAAATAATGCTTGAATGGCAAACAGTTTGGATCCTATTGATCTGGTGTGAACAAAAAGCGGTTTAGATTCTATTGATCTGATGTGAATCAATCGATCTAGAAAGACAAGCGGTGTTCTATTGATCAGATGTGAACAGAGCAACAATGAAAAACAGTTCCGATCCTATTTATCTTGTGTGGACACATAGTGTTTGGGTGGCAAACAGTGTGGATCCTATTGATCTAGTTCGAATAATCAGTGCTTGATTTGCAAACAGTTTAGATCCTGTTTATCTTGTGTGTGTAAAATAATGATTGAATGGCAAACAGTTTGGACCCTATTGATCTGTTGTGATAAAAAAGTGGTTGATTTGCAAACAGTATGGATCCAATTTATTTTGTGTGAATAAATAGTGTTTGAGTGGCAAACAGTTTTGATCCTATTGATCTGGTTCCAATAGACCGTGCTTGATTTGTAAACAGTTAAGATCTTATTTATCTGCTGTGGAAAAAAAGTGCTTTAGTGGCAAACAGTTTAGATCCTATTGATCTGGTGTGAATCTATCGAACTAGAAAGACAAACAGTTAGGATCCTATTGATCAAATGTGAACAGAGCATCAACGACAGTTTAGATCACATTCATCTTGTGTGGATAAATAGTGCTCGAGTGCCAAACAGTTTGGATCCTATTGATCTGTTGTGAATCAATCGAACTAGAACGATAAACAGTTAGGATCCTATAAATACTGAAATACTGTTGGTCGGACGTTAAACCCAACTCACTCACTCACTCACTCATCTTGTTTGGATAAATAGTGCTTGAGTCGCAGTTTGGATCCTATTGACCTAGTTCGAATAATCATTGCTTATTTTTGCAAACAGTTTAGATCCTATTTATCTTATTTTAAATATAATGATTGAATGGCAAACAGTTTAGATCCTATTGATCTGGTGTGAACGAAAGGTGCTCGTTTGCAAACAGTTTGGATCCAATTTATACTGTGTGAATAAAACGTGCATGAGTGGCAAACAGTTTAGATCCTATTGATCACGTGTGAATTAAATATGCTTGAGAGGCAGCACTTTGGATCTTATTGAACCACATGGAACGGTGCTTGATTTGCAAACAGTTTGGATCCAATTGATCTGGTGTGAATCAATCGAACTAGAAAGACAAACAGTTAGGATCCTATTGATCAGTTATGGGGAGCATCTACGACAAACAATTTGGATCCTATTCATCTTGTGTTGACAAATAGTGTTTAAGTGGGATTCAGTTTGGATCCTATTGACCTAGTTCGAATAATTAGTGCTTGATTTACAAACAGTTTAGATCCTATTTATCTTATGTGAAAATATAATTCTTGAATTGCAAACAGTTCGGATCCTATTGATCTGGTGTGAATAAACCGTGCTTGATTTGCAAACAGTATTGATCCAATTTATTTTGTGTGAATAAAAAATGATTCAGAGGCAAACAGTTTGAATTCCATTGCTCTAGTTTCAATAAACAATGCTAAGTTTGGAATCCATTGATCTGTTTTCAATAAACAGTGCTTGATTTGCAAACAGTTTAGATCCTATTGACCTGGTGTGAATAAAATTGTGCTTGATTTGCAAACAGTTTGGATCCTATTTATTTTGTGTGAATAAATAGGGCTTGAGAGGCAAACAGTTTGGATCCTATTGATCTAGTTTCAATAAACTGCTTGATTTGCAAACAGTTTGGATCCTATTGATATTGTGTGGAAACAATTGTGCTTGAATGGCAAGCAGTTTAGATCCTGTTTATCTTGTGTGAAGAGGTGCTTGAGAGGCAAAAATATTGGATCCTATTGATCTAGATGGAACATTGCTTGATTTGCGAACAGTTTATATCCTATTGATCTGGTGTGGAAAAAATTGTGCTTTAATGGCAAACAGTTTGGATCCTATTGATCTGGTGTGAATCAATCGAACTAGAAAGACAAACAGGATCCTATTGATCAGATGTGAACTGAGCATCAATGACAAACAGAATTGATCCTATTAATCTTGTGTGGATAAATAGTGCTTGAGTGGCAAACAGTTTGGATCCTATTGACCGAGTTCGAATAATCGGTGCTTAAATAAATTTTGCAAACTATTTATTCACTCAAAAACTATTTATTCACACAAAATTGGATCGAAACAGTGTTTCAGTGGCATACAGTTTAGATCTTATTGATCTGATAAGAATAAAAAGTGTTTGATTTTCAAACAGTTTGGATCCTATTTATTTTGTGTGAATAAATAGGGCTTGAGAGGCAAACAGTTTGGATCCTATTGATCTAGTTTCAATAAACAGTGCTTGATTTGCAAACAGTTTGGATCCTATTGATATTGTGTGGAAACAATTGTGCTTGAATGGCAAGCAGTTTAGATCCTGTTTATCTTGTGTGAAGAGGTGCTTGAGAGGCAAAAATATTGGATCCTATTGATCTAGATGGAACATTGCTTGATTTGCGAACAGTTTAGATCCTATTGATCTGGTGTGGAAAAAATTGTGCTTTAATGGCAAACAGTTTGGATCCTATTGATCTGGTGTGAATCAATCGAACTAGAAAGACAAACAGGATCCTATTGATCAGATGTGAACTGAGCATCAATGACAAACAGAATTGTTCCTATTAATCTTGTGTGGATAAATAGTGCTTGAGTGGCAAACAGTTTGGATCCTATTGACCGAGTTCGAATAATCGGTGCTTAAATAAATTTTGCAAACTATTTATTCACTCAAAAACTATTTATTCACACAAAATTGGATCGAAACAGTGTTTCAGTGGCATACAGTTTAGATCTTATTGATCTGATAAGAATAAAAAGTGTTTGATTTTCAAACAGTTTGGATCCAATTTAATTTGTTTGAATAAATAGTGCTTGAGAGGCAAACAGTTTGGATCCCATTGATCTTGTTTCAATAAATAGTGCTTGATTTGCAAACAGTTTAGATCCTACTTCTCTGGTGTGAAAATAGTGATTGAATGGCAAACAGTTTGGATCGTATTCATCTAGATAGAACAGTGCTTGATTTACAAACAGTTTAGATCCTATTGATCTAGTTTCAATAAACAGTGCTGGCAAACAGTTTATTTATCTAGTATGAAAAATTAATGTTTGAACGGCAAAAAGTTTGGATCCTATTGATCTGGTGTGAACAAAAAGTGGGTGATTTGCAAACAGTTCGGATCCAATATATTTTGTGTGAGTAAATAGTGCTTGAGTGGCAAACAGTTTGGATCCTATTGACCTGGTGTTAATAAAATGTTCTAGAAGGGAATACAGTTTGGATCCTATTGATCTGGTGTGAACCAAAAAGTGGTTGATTTGCAAACAGTTTGGATCCAATTTATTATGTGTGAATAAATAGTGATTGAGTGAAAAACAGTTTGGATCCTATTGATCTGGTGTGAATAAAAAGTGCTTGATTTGCAAACAGATTGGATCCTATTTATTTTGCATGAATAAAAATAGTGCTTGAGAGGCAAACAGTTTGGATCCTTTTGATCTAGTTTCACTAAACAGCGATTGATTTGCAAACAGTTTAGATCCTATTTATCTGGTGTGACTAAATAATGAAAGAACGGCAAATAGTTAGGATCCTATTGATCTGGTGTGAACAAAAAGTGGTTGACTTGCAAACAGTTTGGATCCTATTTATTTTTTGTAAATAAATAGCGCTTTAGAGGCAAACAGTTTGGATCCTATTGATCTAGTTTCAATAAACAGTGCTTGATTGGCAAACAGTTTAGAACCTATTTATCTGGTGTGAAAAAAAGTCGTTGAGTGGCAAAAAGTTTGGATCCTATTGATCAGGTGTGAATAAAATATGATTGAGAGGCAAACACTTTGGATCCTATTGATCTAGATGGAACAGTGCTTGATTTTCGAACAGTTTGATATGGTGTTTAAAAATTGTGCATGAATGGCAAATAGTTTTGATTATATTGATCTAGTGTGAATCTATCGAACTAAAAAGACAAACAGGATCCTATTGATCAGATGTGAACAGAGCATCAACGTCAAACAGTTTGGATCCTATTTTTTATGTGTGAATAAATAGTGCTTGAGTGGGTAACAGTTTGGATTCTATTGATCTGGTGTGAGAAAAAGTGCTTGATTTGCACATAGTTTGGATCCTATCTATTTTGTGTATAAATACCGTTTCAGAGGCAGTTTGGATCCTATTGATCTAGTTTCAATAAACAGTGCTTGATTTGCAAACAGTTTAGATCCTATTTATCTGGTGTGAAAAAGTGCTTGAATGGCAAACAGTTTGGGTCCTATTGATCTGGTGTGAATAAAATGTGATTAAGAGGCAAACATTTTGGATCCTATTGATCTAGATGGAACAGTGCTTGATTTTCAAACAGTTTAGTACCTATTGATCTGGTGTTTAAAAGTGTGCTTGAATGGCAAAAAGTTTGGATCCTTTTGATCTGGTGTGAATATATCTAACTAGAAAGACAAACAGGATCATATTGATCAAATGTGAACAGAGAATCGACGACAAACAGTTTGGATCCTATTTTTATGTGTGAATAAGTAGTGCTTGAATGGGAAACAGTTTGGATTCTATTGATCTGGTGTGAGAAAAAAGTGCTTGATTTGCATACAATTTGGATTCTATCTATTTTATGTGAAAAATAGCGCTTGAGCGGCAACCAGTTTTGATCCTATTGATCTATTTTCAATAAACAGTGTTAGATTTGCGAGCAGTTTAGATCCTATTTATCTGGTGTGAAAAAGTGCTTGAATGGCAAACAGTTTGGGTCCTATTAATTTGGCGTTGATAAATAATGCTTGAGATGCAAACAGTTTGTATCCTATTGACCTAGTTCGAATAATCAGTGCTTGATTTGCAAACAGTTTGGATTCTATTGATCTGGTGAGGACAAAAAGTGCTTGATTAGCAAGCAGGTTGGATCCAATTTATTTTGTGGGAATAAATAGTGCTTGAGTGGCAAACAGTTTGGATCTCAATGATCTGGAGTGAATAAAAAGTGCTTGATTTGCAACCAGTTTTGATCCTATTTATTTGGTGTGAATAAATAATGCTTGAGAGGCAAACAGTTTGGATCCTATTGATCTAGTTTCAATAAACAGTGCTTGATTTGGAAACAGTTTGGATCCTATTTATCTGGTGTGAAAAAAGTGCTAGAGTGGCAAACAGTTTGGATCCTATTGATCTAGTGTGAATAAAATTTGCTTGAGAGGCAAACAGTTTGGATCCTATTGATCTAGATGGAACAGTGCTTGATTTGCAAACATTTAAGATCCTATTTATCTGGTGTGGAAAAATTGTGCATGAATGGCAAACAGTTTGGGTCCTATTAATCTGGTGTAAATCAATCGAATTATAAAGACAAACAGTTAGAATTCTATTGATTAGATGTGAACAGGGCATCAACGACAAACAGATTGATCCTATTAATCTTGTGTGGACAAATAGTTTTTAAATGGCAAACAGTTTGGATCCTATTTACCTAGTTCGAATAATCAGTGTTTGATTTGCAAACTGTATATATCATATTTATCTTGTGTAAAAAATAATGCTTGAATGGCAAACAGTTTGGATCCTATTGATCTGGTGTGTGAAAAAAGTGGTTGATTTGCAAACAGTATGGCTCCTATTTATTTTGTGCGAATTAATAATGCTTGAGAGGCAAACAATTTGGATCCTATTTATCTAGTTTCAATTAACAGTGTTGATTTGCAAACAGTTTAGATCCTATTAATCTGGTGTGAAAAAGTTCTTGATTTGCAAACAGTTTGGATCCTATTGATCTGGTGTAAATAACAAGTGCTTGAGAGGCAAACAGTTTGGATCCTATTTATTTTGTGTGAATAAATAGTGCTTGAGAGGCAAACAGTTTGGATCCTATTGATCTATTTTCAATAAACTGCTTGATTAGCAAACAGTTTCGGCCCTATTTATCTGGTTTGAAAAAGGTGCTTGATTGCAGTTTGGATTCTGTTGATCTGGTGTGAAAAAATGTGCTTGAGAGGTAAACAGTTTGGATCCTATTGATCTAGATGGAATAATGCTTGATTTGCAAATAGTTTAGATCCAATTTATTTTGTGTGGAAACATTTGTGCTTGAATGGCAAACAGTTTGGATCCTATTGATCTGGTGTTAATAAAATGTCCTTGTGAGGCAAACATCTTGGATCCTATTGATCTGGATGGAACAGTGCCTGATTTGCAAACAGTTTAGATCCCATTGATCTGGTGTGGATAAACAGTTTGGAATTTACTGACCTAGTTCGAATAATCAGTGCTTGATTTATAAACAGTTTAGATCCTATTAATCTTGTGTAAAAAATATTGCTTGAATGGCAAACAATTTGCAAACAGTTTGGATCTAATTTATTAAGTGTAAATAAAAAGTGCTGGAGTGGCAAACAGTTTGGATCCCATTGATCTGGTGTGAATAAAAAGTGCTTGATTTGCAAACAGTTTGGAACCTATTTATTTTGTGTGAATAAATAGTGCTTGAGAGGCAAACTGATTGGATCCTATTGATCAGTTTAGATACTATTGATCTGGTGAGGACAAAATTGTGCTTGAATGGCAAACAGTTTGCATCCAATTGATTTGGTGTGAATAAAAAGTGCTTGATTTGCAAACAATTTCGATCCCATTTATTTTGTGTGAATAAATAGTGATTGAGAGATAAACAGTTTGGATCCTATTTATCTGATGTTAAAAACGTGCTTGAATGACAAACAGTTTGGATCCTGTTGATCCGGTGTGAATAAAATGTGCTTGAGAGGCAAACAGGATTGATCATATTGATCTAGATGGAAAAGTGCTTGATTTGCAAACAGTTTAGATGCTATTTAGCTTGTGTGGATAACATTATGCTTGAATGGCAAACAGTTTGGATCCTATTGATCTTGTGTGAATAAAAAGTGTTTGATTTGCAAACAGTTTGGATCCAATTTATTTTGTGTGAATAAGTAGTGCTTGAGTGGCAAACAGTTTGGATCCTATTGATCTGATGTGAACAAAGAGTGCTTGATTTGCAAACAGTTTGGATCCAATTTATTTTGTGTTAATAAATAGTGCTTGAGTGGCAAACAGTTTGGATCCTATTGATCTGATGTAAATAAAAAGTGCTTGATTTGATAACAGTTTGGATCCTATTCATTTCGTGTGAATTTATAGTACTTGAGAGGCAAACAGTTTGGATCCTATTGATCTAGTTTCAATAAACAGTGTTTGATTTGCAGTTTCGATCCTATTTATATAGTGTGAAAAAAGTGCTTGAATTGCAAACAGTTTGGATCCTATTGATCTGGTGTCTATAAAATGTGCTTGATTTGCAAACAGATTTGGATCCTATATATTTTGTGTGAATAAATAGTGCTTGAGAGGCAAACAGTTTGGATCCTATTGATCTGGTGCGAAAAAGGTGCTCTAATGGCAAACAGTTTGGATCCTATTGATCTGGTGTGAACATAATGTGCTTGAGAGGCAAACAGTTTGGATCTTATTGATCTAGATTGATTTCCAAACAGTTTAGACCCTATTTATCTGGTTTGGAAAAAATGTGTTTGAATGGCAAACAGTTTGGATCCTATTGATCTGGTGTGAATAAAATTTGCTTGAGAGGCAAACAGCTTGGATACTATTGATCTAGATGGAACAGTGCCTGATTTGCGAACGGTTTAGATCCTATTTATCTGGTGTGGGTAAATAGAGCTTGATTTGCAAACAGTTTGGATCCTATTGACTTAGTTCGAATAATCTGTGTTTGATGTGCAAACAGTTTAGATCCTATTTATCTTGTGTGAAAAAATAACGCTTGAATGGTAAACAGTTTGGATTCTATTGATCTGGTGTCAACAAAAAGTGCTTGATTTGCAAACAGTTTGGATCCCATTGATCTGATGTGAATAAAAAGTGCTTGATTTGCAAACAGTTTGGATCCTATTTATTTTGTGTGAATAAATAGTCCTTGAGAGGATTGAGGATTTTGTTGGTGAGCACGATTTTTGCATCTTCAACAATAAGTCCCCAACCTATCTTCACCCAGCATCAGGATCGTTTACTTGCATTGATTTTTCTATTTGTTACCCAACCATTTACTTAGATTATGATTGGAAAGTTGGTGACGATCTATGTGGAAGTGACCACTTTCCAATATTTCTAAACTATATTGCCTCTCCAGTCGAGGAATCTGTTCATCGTTGGAAATTCAAGAAGGCAAATTGTGAAAAGTTTGAAAAAAAGTTGGAAGAAATATGTTTCTAAATTAAAGTGTCGTTCATCCGTAAAGAAGGTATGGGATATGGTGCGTAAAATAAGTAGTAAAGGTAAATCCTCTTTTGGACATTTAATTGCAGATGAAAAAAACCAGATGTGAAAGATATAGCCAAATTCCTTAGCTGATGCTTTTGCTAAAAACTCTTCATCAGCTAGTCCACCCATGAATTTAGACACATTAAAAGAGTAAGGAAAAGCAAAAACTTAATTTTACGTCTCACAGCACTGAAAGCTACGATTTACCTTTTACTGAAAGAGAATTGTTTGATTCTCTTAACAAATCGCACGATACAGCTGTTGGACCGGATGACATTTATTATCAATTTCTTAAGCACTTGCCTTCAAATTGTATACATGTTCTTTTAGATATTTTTAACCATATATGGTCAAGTGGTAAGTTGCCCAAGTTTTGGAAACAGGCAGCAGTTATTCGTGTTCCAAAAACAGGGAAAGATAACACAGATCCAAATAATTATCGTCCTATAGCCTTGACGACCTGCGTATGTAAAACGTTAGAGCGCATGATTAACGCAAGACTTGTTTGGTATCTTGAATCCAACAACCTCATTACGGAGTACCAAAGTGGATTCAGGAGCCAAAGAAGTACAAATGATCATTTAGTTAGGTTGGGAACATTTATTCGTGAAACTTTCATCAAGAAGGAGCACTTAGTTGCTGTCTTCTTTGATCTGGAGAAAGCTTACGATACAACTTGGAAGTATGGCATAATGAAAGACCTTCGTGAATCTGGACTTAAAGGTCGACTTCCAGTTTTTATTGAAAACTTTTTAAATTATAGGGAATTTCAAGTCCGTATTGGAACTACTCTTTCTGGTATGCAAAAACAGGAAATGGGTGTTCCACAAGGAAGTATTTTGTCAGTCACTCTATTTAATGTTAAAATTAATTATATTGTTAATTCTATTACTAGCGACACTGACTGTTCATTGTATGTTGATGACTTTTAAATTTGTTACCGTTCTAAACACATGCGTACTGTTGAACGTCAACTTCAACAGTCCATTGATAAAGTTCAAAAATGGGCTACTGAAAACGGTTTTAGATTTTCAAAGTCTAAAACAAATTGTGTACATTTCTGTCAAGTGAGAAAATTCAGCAATGATCCTGAGTTGCACTTGAATGGTGATCCCATTCCTGTTGTAGACCAGGCAACATTTCTCGGTGTCATTTTTGATAAAAAAAACTTTCCTTTATACCTCATATTAAATATTTAAAGGCTAAATGCCAGAAAACACAAAAATTGCTTCGCGTTCTTGCACATACCGAATAGGGTGCAGATCGCAATGTAATGCTCAAATTGTACAGAAGTTTAGTGAGTTCGAAACTGTATTATGGGTGTGTTGTATATGGCTCTGCAAGAAAATCATACTTGCAGATGCTTGATCCAATTCATCACCAAAGTTTACGTTTAGCATTGGGTGTCTTTAGGACATTGCCTGCTAAAAGTTTATATGTTGAGGCGAATGAGCCATTACTATCGTCGTGAAAAACTATCCATGCAGTATACCTCTAAATTAGCTTCAACCCCTTCAACTCCCGCTCATAAAAATGTTTTAGACCTATATATCAGGAAAGGTAATTCCATCTTTCGGAATACGTATGAAAAACTGTTTTCAAAATAGTGATATAGATTTGTCTTTAGTTGAAAAGACTAAAAATGCAAAAATGAGTCATGCAGGAATCACCACATACAGAACAAACAGTCGCCCGAACAGCCACACAAGGAAACAGCAAATGCACATAACTATAAAAACATCAAGAGACGCACAGACAAAACACACATACAATAGGGGAAGATGGAAGTACCGCCTTGGAACGGTCAGTGGCAAAAGTCACTGGGGGTTAACACACTTATTCCATCCCCACCCTAAAAGACAAACAGTGTAAATAAACGTATCCCCTCTCCGACTAATCTACAACTACCGCGACGGCAAATACAGTGGTAAAGTGCATCTGTAACGAAAACATTTAAGAAACAAACTGTATCCACCTATCGCTAGTGTACTCAATGATTGAGCTGCAAACAGAGTAACTGTAGAAAAGTAATAAAGGGTACGACAAAAATGAAATAGTACAGATATCCGACGTTCTCCTTCCATTTCTGGATTTAAGAGGTCGCCTTCAAACAAATGAAGTTGAATCTATACAACCTTGGACTATTAAACCACCAAAAGTTATTTTTGACCTAACACGCAGAAAAAGTCTGAAACAAGCTCGCTTGAATTCAGTTCTTTTTTAAATGAAATAATTTCAAGATTTGAAGATTATGATAAAATTTATACTGATGGTTCAAAAGATGATGAGAGAGTCGCAGCTGCCTTTGTGGCTGATGACACAGAGACAAAGTTTCGGCTTTCCGATGATGCCTCCATTTTTTCAGCAGAGATCAAAGCTATTGACTTAGCTCTTGATTATATTGCTGGAAAATCATATAGTAACCATATAATATTTTCGGATTCTCTTTCTGTTATGCAATATCTGAGTAAATGTTCTTCAAAAAAATGTTCTTATTAAAAAAATTGTTTTAAAATACCATGAAATGTCTAATTGAAAAGATGTAATATTTTGTTGAATACCTAGTCATTGTGGAATACAGGGCAACGAGAGGGCGGACATTGCAGCGAAGTCTGCCCTTAAATCGCCTGAATCTGATATGAGAATACCGTATTCGGATTTCAAACCACAAATTACTAGACATATTTTATATAAATGACAGGAGTCTTGGAATGAGGAAATTCATAACAAGCTCCATGCCGTTAAGCCTATCTTAGGTGAACATTTTTGTTCATGTCTGCCAGTTCGGCGTGATGAGATCGTATTAGCCAGAATAAAAATTGGACATTCTTTTTTAACTCATTCGTTTTTACTGAAAGGTGAAGTTCACCCTGAATGTTTATTTTGTTTTGAGCCTTATACAATCCAGCACATTCTCATTGAATGTCCTGTTTTAATCTTAATCAGAAATAGGTTCTTTCAAGCAGATTCCCTGAGGGAACTGTTTGAGCTGGTAGAAATACCAAAAATATTTGATTTTTTAAAAGCCATTAATATATACAATGTATTATAAAATTTAAAAGGTGTATTTTTAGAATGTCGATTATGTTTTGTCCTTATTTTGTTTACAATCCTGTTGATCGGGACTGACATTTACATAATCTAGTGAGAATGTCTCTATTTGATTTAATCTTATATTTTTATTTACATTATTTGTTCGGCTCTATATGACCATCAGTATCGATGGGCCGTAAAACACCATTCATTAATTCTTTCTTTTATTCATTCGGCTCTAAATGTCCATCAGTGTCGATGGGCTGTAAACACCATTCATTCATTCATTCTTGTGTCCAATCAATATAAGGTCGCTTAAGAAATGTTCTACTGTAGTTCTCAAAAGGTAAATGTCAAATAGGAAGTAGTCATAATTGCTCCTAATCTAAATTTGTGTTTTTCTTCACAGTAGGGTTACAGTAACGTGAAATACACACAAAACTCCCCAGACTGGCTATGTCTGTATCTGTGTGTATGACTATATCTATGTGTGTGTCTGTGTTTATGCCTGTCTCTATGTGAATGTCTATGCCTGCGTCTATGTCTGTGTATATGCCCACGCCTATGTATGTGGTCTGTGTCTTTGTCAATGTATATGTCTGTATCTATGTATGTGTATGTGGCTATGTCTGTGTCTGTTTCTATGTAGACCTTTATCTATGTTTTTGTCTGTCTGTTTCTATTTCTATGTCTGTCTCCATGTAGTTCTGTGTCTATGAATATGTCTATTTCTGTGTCTATGTCTGTGCATGTGTCTGTAGGCCTTTATCTATGTGTTTGTCTATGTCTGGGTCATGTGTGTGTGTCTGTGTCTGCGCCTGTGTCTATGTTTGTGTCTGTATCTATTTTTGTGTCTGTCTATGCATGTGTCTGTGTCTATGTGCATGTCTATGTATGTATCTATGTCTATGTTTTTGTCTGTGTCTATGTATGTATATGTGTCTATGTTTTAGTCTGTGTCAATGTGCATGTCTATGTATGTATCTATGTCTATGTTTTGTCTGTGTCTATGTCAATAGATGTCTATGCATATGTCTATGTATGTATCTATATATTTTTTTGTCTGTGTCTATTTATGTGTATATATTTTTGTTTGTGTCTACGTCAATAGATGTCTATGCATGTGTCTGTGTCTATGTGCATGTCTATGTATGTATCTACGTCTATGTTTTTGTCTATGTCTGTGTCTATGTGCATTTCTATGTGTGTATCTATGTCTATGTTTTTGTCTTTGTCTATGTATGTATCTATGTCTATGTTTTTGCCTGTGTATATGTCAATAGATGTCTATGTCTATGCATATGCCTATATCGAGATCCACATAGATATCTATATGTGTCTACGTTCATGCTTTCTTTATATGACTGTGTATTTGTCATTTTTACTGTACCTGTGCCTGTGCACGTATCTGTGTCTATGTCTGTATCTGCCTGTGTCTATATATGTGTTAATGTCTATGTCTGTTTCCTTGTCTGTGTCTATGTATGTATCTGCGTCTGTGTCTAAGCATATGTCTGTGTCCGTGTCTATACATGTGTCGGTGTCTATGCATACGTATGTGTCTGCGCCTGTATATATGTCTTTGTCTGCCTGTGTCTATAGCTTTGTTAATGGCTATGTATGTTTCCTTGTCTGTGTCTATGTACGTATCTGTGTCTCTGTCTGTGTCTAAGCATATGTCCGTGTCTATGCATGTGTCGGTGTCTATGCATATGTCTGTGCCTGTGCCTGTGGCTATGTCTGTGTCTATGGCTGTGTCTCTATCTATGTCTATGGCTGTGTCTGCGTCTGTTTCTATGCATGTGTCTGTCTGTGGCTTCTGTGTCTATGTCTGTGTCCATGTTTATGTCTACGCCTATGTATATGCCAGTGTCTATGGCTGTGTCTGCGCCTGTGGCTATGGCTGTGTCTATGCCTTTGTCTATGTCTCTATGGCTGTGTTATATAATTATATGTGTCTATGTTTTCTTTATATTGTAACGTGTACGAGTTATTGACCAGAATGGACCTTATAAATGATGGTGAACTATGTAAGATGATGATGTTATATGATGAATGGTTTCAAAGATGAGAACTCGGTATGATGATAGATCTAGTGAAATGTTATGAAGACAAGAGATTGATGCTTAGTCTTGATGAAATAGGTTTGATGAACTAAATATTGTGATCTAATGTTCCCACGGTTATTTCCCAGGCCAAATCTCGGGTCTCGGGTCGAGATTCCTCGGAGGGGAAAGTAATGTAACAGCGATGCTGTTAGGTATATAAGCGCTATAGACTTTCCTTACCAGGGAGCTAGCTCTTTGGCGACGTGGTTTAAGTGCTTGGAAATGTTGCAAATTAAGCAAAAGTCTGTGCGGCTACTGGCTGGATGGGTGACCACCAGGGACGGTAACTGCTTTTTAAACTGTCGCAACCTTAGTTCCATTAAATTCTGTTTTAATTAGCTCTTAGAAATGAAAGTCTATTATAATCACGATCCTGTTACACGCCCGGGTCTACCCGCGGTAGAGCATCAAAATACTGCATTGCAATACAGAGCAAATGCTCTATTTATCACAGTGATTTCAGATCTTCACATTTCTAACCTTTCCTTTTCTCTACAGCAGCACAATGCTGCATGATTACTGTAAACTGTCCCTTTTATAATTATTTTATATCAAAATACTAAATAGTTCCATGGATGGAGGGAGGGAGTGGTGAGATGGGTGGAAAGAGAGAGGAGACATCAGAGGACGAACAGAGCAATATTTAGCAATAGAGCTATTTATCACAATGGGATACAGTTTTTGTTGGGTGAGAGGCGAAAGAAATGGGGAGATGAAGATAGAGAGGGATGGATGGTATGGGACAGGGGGGCGGGGGACGGGGCAGGAGATGAAGAGAAGGGTGGGTGGTATGACAGAGGGGGTAGGGGAATGATTTCTTGAGAGGGGGGGGGACAATACTATTGGACAGATATGGCTGGAGAGTGAGGAAAAGAGGGATGGTGAGATAGAGGGAGAAAGAACGAAGAGAGGATTGATACAGAAAAGTTGGACTGAGATGGGAAGATAGGGTGAGATGTATGAAGGGCAAAGGAAAGAAAGATGGGAGCGAGGAGAGGATGCGGTGTGAAAAATGTAGAGGGGACTGGTGAGATGGAAGGACAGAGGGTAGACAGAGAAATGGACTTGGGGATGGGGGAGGGGAAGGGGCAAGTGGGTGTAATAGTGAGGGATGGAGAAGGAGACAGAAAATGTGGACTGATGGAGAAATGCTGATAGAAGGAGAGACAGATAGAGGGGTGGTGAGAGCGGGGATAGCAGCGTGAGGAAGATAGGGGAGGGTGTTAGGGGAGAGACTGGAAGAGTGATGAAAAAGAGTGAGATAGGGGGAAGAGTGTGAGGGTGAATGGCGTGATAGAGGCAGACAAGAGATGGAGAGAAAGAGGTGAGAAGGAAAGAGTTAGGATAGAGGGGACGGGGGATGGTGAGAGAGTGATAGAAGAGAGAAGAAGAGCGGGGGAGATAGGGGAAAGAATGTGGGGGAGAGACGGATGGATGTTGAGATAGAGGAAAGCTAGAGAATTGGTGACATGTTACATGGGGAGAGAAGGGGTGGAGAGAAAGATAGAGTAGGTGTGAGATTGATGGTGAGATGGAGAGAGGAATGGGTGAAAGATTGAAGATGGTGAAAGAAGGAGGAGGGAAAAACACGAAAAACACCGAAGCGGCCAATCTATGCACTTTCCCCGACACATACTATGCAAGGCAAAAATAATACAAAAGGCCTAAAGTTCAAAGTCCACTTTTTTTGCATGGCCTCTAAAATAGGCTCTACTGTATTTTATAGATAAAACTGGATCTAAACAGTCATTAGTGGCATATATCAAACAAATTGCACGGGTTAATCATGTTTGAATAGGAGCGCGAGCATCTAAAATCTGCTATGAATTTAGATGTTACATACAGAAGTTTATCTCATATTTGGTAGATTAATGAGTTGTTTGTCGCAGCTTCAATCAGTTTGCTACATTACATTACCCGAATTCAAGTCCACCTGTTCTAAAGGTATTTCACTTTCATAGTAGATCAATTAAATCAAAAAGTGACAATGAAAGTGAAATACCTTTAGAACAGGTGGACTTGAATTCGGGTTAGCCATGACAGAATGTGCAACAAGCAGTTTGTGTTTCATTCTATTTGGAATATTACATTCTCACACAAAGGTAATTTATGTCATACATTACATGTATGCACATTTATTACCAGCCCCATGTTTGGATAGTGAATTTCAGCATTTCATGCAACGTGATCTATCTTAAGATCATCAAACAATATTTATAGAACTGATTTGCATAAGCAATATTATAATTAAAGACCTATATTGTTTTTACAGCATATTTACTTTCGGATAGGGACAAAGGCCTCGACGACGGAAGGCCGACCTACAAATAAAAAACAACAAAATACGATTAAATAATAATAATAAACTTCCATTTCTTTAAACAACAGGTGAGATAGTAACAGAGCATCAATTCCGCGAAATGTTTTCAGGAGACATGTTCTAGGGGAGAAAAAAACAGTATCTTTACTTTCAGATGAAGGGAGGGGCTAATGTCCGGACCGGGAGGGGGCTAATGTCCGGATTGGATTTATCGATCAAAAAAAAAAAAAAAGGGTATAAACTCGATTTTTTTTTTAATTTTCAATGTAAAAGGTTACAATATAACTAAATTGATCCTTATATGCCGTTATTACTCGCCAGTACTGGCCACAAACCGTCTCAACCCGTCATAACTGGTCATAACCCGTCATTGCTTATTTTAGGCACACCCACTACTTGTAACCAAACTGTAAATAGTGTAGAGTGCAGACCCTTCTTCTTCTTATGCAATACAACACTCTCTCAAGTACAAAAATGAGTCATGCAGGAAACACCACATACAGAACAAACACTCGCCCGAACAGCAACACAAGGAAACAGCAAATGTACATAACTATAAAAACAACAAGAAACGCACAAAGACAAAACAAACATACAATAGGAGGAAGATGGAAGTACCGCCTTGGAACGGTCAGTGACAAAAGTCACTGGGGGGTTAAACCGGTTTATGGGCGCTTTGAGAATTATGTGATGGCGCCTAATTTAGAATATCTTTCACTAACAGTGTGAATGCTGAACTAGTTAAAAATAAAACTATATACAATCTGTATAGGTCTAGTTATTTAGTATCGGTATTAGGATATCCACTGGAACTAAGGACTAAAAATCCATCGACTGTGGCTGCCGACTGTACAGAGACTGGGAGGAGGTTCCACTGGTTTACTGTTCTAGGATAAAATGAATATTTGTAAGAGTCTTTTGTTGCTGCTATATGTTTGTATGAGTAAGTGTTGCCATGTCTGGTTATTTTATCTGGTATTTGAAGTAGATTATCTGGCGGTCTGATGGCCACCACATTATGGATGATTTTATAAAACATAATAAGTCTAGCTCTAGTTCTTATAATTTCTAAAATAGGCCAGTTGAGGCTATGTAACATGTCAGTAACAGAGCTAGTATTGTGGTAGCGGTTAGAAACAAACCTGGCTGCACGTCTTTGCACCTTTTCAATTTGGCTTATATGAGAGTTTGTATGAGGGTCCCAGACAGCTGAAGAATATTCTAATTTGAGCCTTGTGAGTGCTTTGTACCAAAGACCTATGATAGCACATAGATAAGAAGCTACTGTATAACGCTAGGAAAACTTTATTCTGATAGGTGGTTAATTGGGTCTTTGCATGTGTTATCATAGGTCTTTGTTTGTACGCATGATCTTTGCTTTAACAGAGTTTATTTTCAAGTTTCGTTTTAGAAGTCCAAGAGTTTGGTTGGCCTTATTTGTAATGTTGTTTATATGCTTGTCCCATTTAAGGTTGTTTTGTAGAGTGATACCTAAATATTTAGCCTGATCAACTTTTTCGAGCGTATGTGAGTGGAGCGTGTATGTAAATTCAACTGATTTGCGTTTCTGTGTGATTGAGAGTACATTACATTTGTCTGGGTGGAAGTGCATAATTTAAGACAGCATTGTTCACACTGTGCTGCAGCATCAAGATCTGTCTGAAGTTGTATGCAATCATTTTGAGATTCTATTTCTTTGTAAATGCTGCTGTCATCTGCGAAGAGTTTGAGATTGCTGTATTTGAGACAGTTAGGAAGGTCAATTATGTTGATGAGAAATAGGATTGGACCCAATACCGTACCTCGGGGTACTCCAGATGTTGCTTGTACTTTATCAGACATTTCACCTTCCAAGATAACAATCCATGATGATTACGTCTGTTTGTATATTATTGTTATTTGACTGTGAGAGGTTTTGGAGAAATGAAATGAGCTGTGTCTCGCATGAACGTGAGGATCTAAAACCATGTTGTAAATCATAAAGAGTGCCGTTGCTTTCCAGATGAGACACAATACTACTCGAAATAACGTGTTCTAAAATTTTACAACAAATACATGTAAGTGATATTGGTCTATGATTAATCGCATCATGCTTATCTCCCTTCTTATATGCTGGACAAATATTTGCATGTTTCCAGACATTTTGAATTTGCCTAACGATAAAGATAAATTAAAGATATGCGTGAGGATTGGAGCGATAGACGAGCTGCATTCTATTAATATTCTTCCATGGATGTTATCTGGACCTGCTGCTTTGTGGAGCTTTATGTTTTCTAATAATTTTCTTGTTCCATTTTCAGTTATATATTTCTGGCATTTGTGGATGTGAGCTAGGGCCTTTGTCCGGTATTGGTAGATTAGATGTAGGAGTGAAAGCTTTTTAAAATATTTCTTCAGTCTATTTGCTTTACTTTTACTGTCTGATTTCAGAATGCCTTGGTCTCTAAGAGGGGGGATGATTTGGCTATCAGTTTTTGAGTTTTTATGTAAGAAAGGAGCTTTTTTTGGAACTTTTGAATGGTTAAGGCTGTCTTGTTCTGGTATTGTTATATCAAAGATCACATTTTCTATGTATTTCCAGTAGGCGTGTCGTTGTTCCTTCTGTATCTCACTTTTCATTCTTTTCAGTTCTTTTGGTTTACGTTGGTGCTTTTGCTTAAGTTTTAATAATTTATGTTTGGAACAGTTCATCTTCTTGCGCAGATCATTTGATATCCATGGCAGTTTGTTCTTTTACAGGAGCCGTCTCACCAGGGTCTTCACTATTTACAGGTAGGTATATTGACGTGAACAGCAAGATAAGGAGGATTAATGTGTTTGATGTATATTTTCATTTTCATTTGAAAGACACTTTAATAGTCACAGCTGATTAGAATATATACGCGCTTGTTAAAGTTTGACTGCTGTCAGGGGCGTAGCTAGCGATACGCACATGTATTCGCACGTGTGTAATATTAATCTGACGTGTGAAAACATTATTATGGCCAAAATGGAACAAACCCTGATGGCTAAGTGGGGGTAGACTTTGATAAACGTTTTGTCTTGTCATGTAAGATTTAACCCATTCCCTCATACTGACGCCGATTGACTCTGTAAAAGTAATTTCTTGAAAGTATTCCCGGGAGAGCAAGCTCTCCCCCCCCCCCGGGCGGTCCCCTATAACCACGGTGCGTAAACTATATTTGGACTCAGATACGCTTCTGGCTCTTTGAACTGTCAATATGTTACCTGACTAGACTCTTCACGCTATTGTAGAACAAGTAGACATAGTTAAGACGGTCCATGTAGAGCCATCTGATCAGAATCTGATTAGTTTACTTATGGAATTACACAAAGACCTACAATATCATAGGTCTTTGAATTACGAATTACATCACTATGATTCAACAGTTTTTGCAGTTGTCAATGATTTCATTGTGTATTATGACATTGTAAAATTCAGCCATAGAATACGCATGCATTCATTATTTCTTATATGAGGTAGACCTAAAAGGTAAAAAGTGCAAGCAAATGTAGATGCAGACGACGAATCACATGGCAGCTAATATGTTTTCAACCACTGTACTTTCATTTGTGGCATAAGCTCTACATTTGTCCCTCGTCACATTATTTGAATGGACCATTTACATAATGAAATATACATGTTAGAAAAAATAACAATCAATATTAATTAGCTGATTCTTTTAATGGCGTACACAAACACAGGGCTTTCGGCCATGACAGTGTACTCAATGATTGAGCTGCAAACAGAGTAACTGTAGAAAAGTAATAAAGGGTACGACAAAAATGAATTAGTACAGATATCCGACGTTCTCATTCCTTTTCTGAATTTAAGAGGTCGCCTTCATAGAGTACTAATCCTTTCTTGTCGGCGTACATGCAAAGAGGCCAGCGTGATTGCCAACTGTAAAAGGGTTCACAACCAAACATGCAGTATGTTGTAGTACTATAGGATCATATCCCTTTTTAATGAATTGTTTAACACATTTGATGAACAAAGTGAGAAAATGGGTATGTCCAATAATTTTACGAAGTTTGTAAATAACATCACCATAAAATTCAGGATGTGAAATACCGTGTCGTAGATATGTTTGACTATCGGAGTTTCTCAAAACACTTTTTTGAATAGGACGTACATGTAGTTAATTTTTCACTAGATCCATATTTGAACAGACATTTATTTTTTCAGCGGTGTAATGTTAAAACATTGTCTGTTTTATGTGTATTCCAAATTTCAATACCTACTGAATATTCGTTGGCAGTATAGGTATAATTAAATATGGAAGGTGGAACATTGTAGCCATATTAGAAAGTAAAGAAATAGACCAATCAAGGTACAGATAAGATGTGCAAATTAAAACATGTTCAGAAATAAATCTTTATTTCTCTATTAAACCCTATGATATGTGACCCACTCCTCGAGACGATTCTAAATAGTGGTCATAAGTTAATTACACAGGACTTAATGGAAAATAAAGATTTTAATACTTGCATGAGTACTCACATTCACAGACATTGTAATCTTTGAGCCGGTGACCACAGGTGTTAATTTAGCTAATGGGTCTCTTATCCCATACTGAAGGATAGAGTCATCGACGACTCATTTTTATCATGCCCATATACTATATGTAAATATTCGTGCAACAGAATTTAACGAGTATGGAATCTACTAATAAACAGATTGGCAGTGTGCAAAACGTAAAAATAGGCATACTCACCTCCCACCAGTAATATTATTACTTTGATTTATTATTCTTGTGCAACAATTGCAATGTACTAAGGGAACATACTCATGAAAAAATACGTAGGGTCAACATTTGTTATTTCCCTTAACACATTACTCCATAAATTGAACATTAGATCCTGATCAGACGGTTCCTGTTTGAGCCGTCTGAGCTGGGTCTACTCTGTTTGCTTATGAGACCATATAGATATGGTTCTGCAGTCAGATAGATATATTTATTTTGGCAAGGAATGCACACGATGTTATTTAAAAGAACATGTACAATTGTGAATACAGGACAAACAAAAGGCATACATTATGCATACAGTATCACATGCACACCCTCACCAAGGATAATACAAAAAGAGGGATAACTCTTATTTCCATTGCGGTCCTCTGTCCTGGTGGTATGACATAGAGAGGCAAATGTATTCATTTGTAAGTAAGGTTTTTATATTGCACTATAACTGATGAAATTAAATTATGTCACTAAAACATAAATGTATATACATATGAATTTAATATCCATTGATGACAAATGTAATGCAACTATTTGCAAATACTCAAACATTTTCTTTATATATTATTATTTATATATAAGTATCACAGGTGAAAAGGCAAAAGAACCTATCGCAGAACTTTAAGAATACGTTATGTAATTGTAATACCGAGCAGTTTATGTATACAATTCTAACAACTTATTTCTCTCCTATAAAAAATGAATCTTCTACAGATATTGTATATAATAACATGCTTTAACAAATACATATGCTTCCAGCGCCAAAATAAACTTGTAAAATGATTATTAATATAATTTATTAAAAGCTTTCACTAAGTCTTCCAGCCAGGTTTTACAGCTGTTTTGAATAAAGGCAACTTGTCAATCTGAGTAATGTTTAAAGGTAACCTTACCATAATGAGCAGCCTAAACAACAGGAGGTCTCAGATCCAAAACTGTTGACATTTGGTATGGCAAAAGTACCTTTTGATTGTCTTGTACGAGTGTAGAGAATCCTGGGGAATAAAGTGCCCCCCTCCCCATTATGTAATCAAGTGATAAACCAAGCTTAATCTTAAAAAACCCATAACATAGAATATTCTGTTCTACACGTTTATCAACTGGAGGTCATTTAAGTGGATGGAAATGATCTCGGTCTATGCATAAAACCACACCAAGGTCAAGAACATACCTGATTAACTTATTCTGTGTTGTTTGGAGCTTGTTTTAACAGTTTCGAAAAAAACATGATACCATATTCGTACAACAGGCGCAATCATAATGACACTGAATCAATGATGTAATAAGGCGTTTCTTAGTCTGTTGGTGAGATACTCTGTCTCACGGTATAGATATTTCAATCTAGCATTAGATTTCTGCTGAACTGTGCGCACCATGTTATAAAATGATAACTTTTGATAAAGAGTTGCACCAATATCTTTAATGGAGGATATGCGTTTTATAACAGAGCCATTACATGAGATATCTATTCTAGAATTTGACCGTTTCTTATATTTAGAACCAACATGTATTCGATTTTATCTAAATGAAGAGACAACTTCCATTGTCTATCAACTTACAAGATAAAGTTACTCTTTCAATGCTATTTTCCACATTACATTTTCTGTCATTTGCCAAACAATCCTTTATCAATGTGTTTTTATAGCAACTAATGTAATTCAGACGCCGTACGGTAACGAATATAGGTATATCTAATTTGCAAAGTCACAAAGCACGTGTCATCCTTTTTACATTTCACAGTACATGTAGTTAAAATCTAACCGAAAGCTTAGTGCAAAACTTGCTGGCAAACAAGTGGTTCCAGATGGGACGCCGAGTAACTTAAGATCAGGATCCAATTTAACTATTTGACACTCTGGTCGTGTGGTTTAATAAAAATGAAAGAAAAATCAATATTGAGATTATTTTTATGTACCTTTAAAAAGGTTAACCCTTTTCTGCTTGAATATTAATGTGAGAAATACATGAAGAACGGATTTTTGATCATTACAGAAGTTTTAGAAACAGAACTACTACTATTTAATAAGCAAATAGGACAGACTCAGGTTAGACGGCTCCTTTAGGAGACCCTGGTCTAGGTCTACGTTGATTGTTATGGTGACAAAAGGTGTCTCTATGGGGGAAAAGTGTTAAATAAATATTATAATATATTAACAATAGCTTTGCACCATACTCTCGTAAATATAAACTTGACACTTGAACTTGTAATTAATTAACTCAAGATGTAGCGCAGTCTGTTAAATACAGGCGATATCTGGAGGACTTTAGTGTTAGTGTTGTAATCGTCGTCGTCATGAGAAATAAAATTGCCGCTTTGACCAAAACTATTTGCACGACCAGGGTTTGTCGTTTGCAAAATACTTTGTCATCTGCTACAAGCATCAACGTTATCTCTCCCCCATCCCAGTGTCTCTCCAGGGTTGATGAGACGCCGAGCTACTCTGTGTGTCTTCTGTGTCCAAATTATTTGGTCTTCATCTACATAGATATACATCTTTACGTTGATGCAGTCACTCATGACTATTACTCAACGGAAGATGCTGGTCAAGAAATAGTAATGAAACAGCAATGTTAGAAATCAGATCGAGGACAGGAAGACATAGTAAGTGATGTGACAGCTGCGTATTCGCCTCCCCAGCCCAAGCCACCCTGGTTACGGTGGCCTCTGCAGGTACAGCCCTGGGAATCACTGGGGACTACTTTTACAGCTGGGGCACTAAATTGAAGCTAGAAAGAGAGCGATCCCAGGCCCCGCTTGGAAGATACCAAGTCGCGGGCCTCTGCTACTTCTGCTGGGAACTGTTTCCAGGCTGTAAAAGTCCGAGGGAAGAAAGAGTTCCTGCAGTATGATGTGGATGTAGATGGCTGGCGATAACTTACATGTCAAGATCTGGTAGCGACAGTATGTCTTGGAGTGAGGTGTCCGTCAGCTGGGATGTCTACAAGTCCATTTGTAATCTTGTAGAGCATCGTGAGTCGTGTCTTTGTCGTTCTGGATTCTAGTGATTGTCATTCGAGATGATACAGCATGTTGCCTTCACTGCTCGTGTTATGGAATCTGTTAGTGACATAACGGACAGCTCTCCTCTCCACCGTTTTAACTTTACGCGTCTGTTCCTTGGTGAACGGCTTCCATACCGTGGAACAGTACTCCAGCGTTGGTCGTACAATTGTATTGTATGCAATACCAGTCATCTCTTCATTTTTAATGTTCAGGTTCCTACGGAGGAATCCCAGAGTGTTGTTACCTTTCTTCACCATCTTATCTACGTGGTAGTTCCAGGACAGGTTCTATGATATGTGGAGTCCGAGGTACTTGGAATGGGTCTCTTTCCCCAGCTTGTGGCCCTTAAATGAGTAATCATGTATGGTGGGATTCCTCTTCCTAGGATTGCACATTTTTCAGGGTGGAAGGACATGCCCCAGCCCCTTTTCGAGACGGCCAGCTGATCTAGGTCTTTCTGGAGTGCCACATAGTCTTGATCATCATTGATTTCACGGTATATGATGCAGTCATCTGCGAATATTCTGGCCCGAGAACACTCCCTGGGGAACTCCGCTGATAACTGGTGCTGGATCGGATATGGCTCTCTCGACGATGACTCTGTCTGAGAGGAAGGCCCAAATCCACCGTAAAGCATTACCTCGTATGACATAATGACGAAGCTTTGCCAGCAGTCTTCTGTGAGGTACTCGGTCGAAGGCCTTACTAAAGTCTAGTATAGCAAGATCGTGCTGCTTTCTGCAGTCCAAGTTCGTCAGTCCGCGTTAGTAACTGTGTCTCGCAGCTTCGTCCTCATCTGAAACCGTGCTGACTGTCCGGCAAGACGTTGTACATGCATGTACATATCAATGTGCCTCATAGTGTTGCTAACCATGACATGCACTAAAATTTTGCAGTATATATACGTGTGAGGGACACTGGCCAGTAGTTACTGACTCTGGATCTCTTTCCTTTTTTGAAAATGGCGGAGACATTTGCAGTCTTCCACACAGCCGTGATGCTTCCATTCGAAAGGCATTTCCTGTAAATGATGGACAGGAACGGGACACACTGGTCTGCCAACTCTTTAAGGATGCGTGCAGGAATCATGTCAGGTTCTGTGGCCTTCTGAGGGTTGAGCTTCCGAAGTAGAGTGGTTATGCCATCGGTGGCAGGTTCGCCCTCTGGTATTGGGATACTGGACTAGTCCTCTCTTGTGTACACCGACTCATATTGGCCTTGTCTAGAGGGTCACAATGCCGCTTGCCACTGTCCTTCAATGGGGATATACCACAGTTGTCATTCTTCAGTGACCTGGTTCATTGCATTGCGTTTCTGCTTACTTGGTGGCTGGTCTGTTTCCGGGTCACCTACTTCAATGGTGTTTTCTATCCTATCAGTAAGCTTGTCGTTCAAATATCTGAGCATCTCGTTTGATTTGTTGGTAACGCCGTCTGTCTTTAGGATCTTACGTATATTTCTGTTCACAAAATAATTAGTTGTTTTCTGTGAAGTGACTTGGTATTCTTGCTAACTCATGATTGTTGACCTTGTTCCTAGAGATAATTTGGATGGAATATACTTCGTGGTCAGTGACTTGAACTTCTGCTCATATGCTGTCCATGTGTCATTGGACGGTGTCATTGCTGTGTCTTGGGTTAATTATGGCAAGTATTCAGCAAGCTCTTCTTTGAAGCTTCCATAGTTGGCCTTCTTGCAGAGGTGTACTTTCCTTGGTGGCTTCTTCACTTTCATTGGGTGGAGGCTCGAATCAATGAAAACAAGCTTCATGATCTCATCCTGGCAACACATTGCAATGGTCCACATGTGTCTTATTCCTTCTTTCAACCTGTATTCAAAATTCCGCTGCACGCGCACAAAGTGAACTTGCTGTGCTTATTAACCATCACAGGAGCGACCAGAGTCATATCCTTATCATGTAGAATGAAAGAATGACATTAAAACAATGTAATTTTCGCAAGAATGCCTACACTGGCATCCGGAAGTCCTACATTGGCATCGACTTGAAGTGCTCTTGTTTACGAATCCACATGTCATAGTTGTCAAGAAATATACTTATTTTTCTTTGTTTATATATTCAATCTGTTATAATTAAACACCTCCGAAAAAATAAAACAAATTGCCCAAAGTTCTATAAATTACATCAAATAAGCATCACACTGGACACCGACAAATATCTACACAACGAATTTATATTTTCTGACTTGAATAACAGTGTAAACGCGTACAAAAGTAGAGGAGTCCTAGGATCAGTGTCTGCACTGTTTATCATTCAAACCCCTTCATACCGGTTGGACTTTATAGTTAAACACTGATGCCTTACTCCACTGTAAAAAAACAGCATTGAAAGGATTAACGTATTTCTAGAAGATAATTTAATTGTATAGGTAGGCCTACTTAACCATTTATCTTTTTTAAAAGATATTAATTGTTTATCCTTCGCTGTACATATTTTGCCTTTTAACTTCCATCTCTATATCCTTTGACGCAGTAGCATCAGCTTGCTGGAGTCTGGTCAGGACTAACAGAAAAGGAAACAGAAGATTCGACAGCTATTTCAAATTTTTAAACTTTTACTTTCGATTTGTAGACGGATATCTCCGATTTTTATCGGAGTGTACCGAACACCGGCGGTATTCACCGATGTTACCGATCTATTTTCTTTTACCTTTGCGCATGTTTACTACTTAATTGGGAAGTGTAAACAGTCACGTAAACAAAATTCATCCGCGCGCACCTTGTAATGGCTGATTTAGGGCACCTACGTGAAGGTAGGGGTCCGCAAAATGGATAAGAACGTAAACATATGAGCCACAATAATACAGTGTAACATCAACATATTAATTTATGACATTTCTTTTCTATTTAGCAAATATGGAATGTATTTTGTGTCAACAATGCCTATAAATCGTATGACATTTTTCACGTGTATTGACTGAAGTTCTTCTGTCTATCTGAGAGTTTACAATTTGTTTATTTGGAAGTTTAGTCTACAGTGTCGAAAATGGCTTCAAAATGCAGGAAATTCGTGCCAAACATGTTCAACAAGACAAAGTGTCAGTCATGTTTCGGATCAAAGGAGCAACACTCTGCCGAAGCTTTAGAAAGCAACAAGGTAAGCAATGTTTCAGAATAAAACGTGTATGTACAGATTTTACAGATATCCATCATAATTTTAGATCTGTAAACACTATAGAACAGTCGTCCCCCATCAAGTTGATATTAGTCTCGATTTTCTATGGGTACGGAGAACAATTTGCAATGACTCCGGAGCAAAAACAGTCACGGCCCCCAGGTTGGGCGCCAAATGTAAACGGGCAGTGTTTCAGTGAGAGGGGGGAGAGGATATAAATCCGTCGGGAGTGGGGATCGAACTCTAGATTCATAGTCAAGTACTCTACCGCATCACCATAAAAGCGGGCTTGCACAGCAAGGCTTTACAAGTGTTGATACAGGTATTACGTAAACTACACCCTGTGATGAATTTATATGGAAGTAAGGGTTAATATAGTGAAACAGAGGTGCCCGTGTTTTGGTAAATCGGTTAAATGACCATTTCGGTAATTTTGACCATGATAATATCATTACAATGCATAAATGGAAAGTGGGAAATACGGGGTACCTGTGTACACAATTACTATATAATCACCTTAATTTACCGAAACGTCGATATCTGTTTACTATATAAATTCAATTTACCTAACTGGTCATTTACCGAAACATTGGTAAATCACAGAGTAGACCAAGATCAAATGGTTCCAATAGGAATCATCTGATGAGCATCTGATTCTGTTAGGAGCCATCTGATCATGGTCTGTTTACTCATGGAATAATATATATATATGATTCTACTGTTTTTGCTGTGTCCAAATTTAAAAGTTGCTGTGTTATAATATATATATGCCATGATAAAAATTCAAATGTTTCCTATTGATGCAGCTTATCATGATTATTTCATACATGAATATTACATTCATCAGGTACAAGGTTAACAGAGTTGTGACTGCTCTGGAGTCATTTCAAATTGTTTTGTTACACCAGTGCACTCAATCTTGCTGAGCATACCAGCTTGTATGACTACAGTGACTAGGAGATACAGAAGTTGAACTATAGAAACTTAAACAGTAACTGTTTCCCCATTTCAATACTTAAACCTATTACAAAACTTATAAATATAAAACTGATTGTCATAGACATGTATTACAGCTGGAGTATACTGTTTGTGATATTTTATTCTATTTTCAATGCTCATTGTATACTAATTTTAAGTAATTAATCATTGAAGATTCCTAGGCTAGTGTCTCTCAGAATGGACTAAGATCCACTCAAAATACATATTTGGGAAAATGCATTTATAAATAAAGATTAAAACAGTAAACCACACCAATGTTCTATGATAAGCAGTGTCTAGACCACAACATGCTGCTGAGGGTCCATACATAATAATAGCAATTAGCCTAGATAGCATCTGTGTTAAGACAATGCCCCATCTTACACACAAGTTCAGTGCAGCCCCTGTAAGTGGAGTGGAGATAGTTAATAACTAATTACTGATAACTATCCAAGTGATACAAATGTGTACCAGATGTACTACCCACAGACGTTTCACCTGGATACCCAGCTATGAAAACAACAGGCACCCGCTAATCACAGCCTCATAATGATCTACACTTGTGTTTGACTTATGAAGAACACAGATGAAATGCCTTTTGAGATGGGATAAGTAGCAAAATGGGCACAAATAAAAGGGCTAAACCTTTGCTCCATAGAACCTCCTTATAACACTTGCAAGCAGAGTGGATCCAAATCAGATGGCTCCAGAAGGAGCTAATTGATCAAGGTCTTCTCTGTTTGCTTATAGACTATCTACATGACTGTATTACTGGTATATTTGATATACAGTCATGTAGCTATATAATTATTTACTGGTTTTATAATTGATAACAATACAAAATAGTTGGTAGATGTTCATAACGGGTGGAGTCAGGCATGAATATTCATGGAGTAAAGAGTTATGTACTGAAAGAGTGGTTCTACATTCATACTTACCATCAGAAATTTAGAATTTCCCAGTAACTGCTGGTCTGAGATCTGGTACATAAATGATGGATGATTATTGATTTTGCTGAATTTCTGCCTTTAAACATGAGCACACTAAACTATGTAAACTACATCTTCTATCTAATTTTTTTAAATGTGATACTCTCTTGCTTCTAAGTGTTAAAACTATGGAACCCTGCAAGTCACAAAATTCTTCATTTTTCCTCCTGCGCCAACCTGTTTGTCCCAACTTGGGGTCCCAAAGTAGCATTCTAATGGTTAAGAAGTATTTGTGAAAATCCCCATGCCATTAGCTCCAATTATTATTATTTATTAATGGGACCACATTGGTGCAAAATTGCTTCATGCCTTTCTTAGTGTTCAGTTAGTTGAAATAAGCAGATGTTCATGGGTCAATTCTGTTACTGGACTGGAGCAAAAGTCCAGATACGTGTGACATGCATGAATTAAAGCATTTTCAAGAATATACTCATTGTTCTTCACCAAATCCTATGTTGTGACCACTCTAAGAGAATTATCTCTTTGAGACGATTCTAAAGACTGGGCACCACATGAGCATTGATTGAAAAATGAAGATATAATCATATTAGTATATATTTAGTATTTGAATGTTGCTGTGCTGGAGTCTCAGAAAGTCTTTGTACATGTAAATAGTCATTCAGTCATATATTGACTTCAAGAAAAGTGCCATCCCAGCAAGTTAAAAACTGACTGTGCATGGAGACATCTTTGAGATTGTTTATTAAATTTGTCTTTTGTGTGTTAAGTAATTTATATCTGCAAAACTGTGTTATCTTTTGCTGAAGTTATTGTTTCCATTTCTTTTTAACCCTTTCCTCCATAGGCTATTTTTAGACACAACCTCTTCGAATCAATCTACTGAAAAGGAGCATTATCTAGAGAAAAGGAAACTTTTTAGAATTTTGTAGTTTGAAACCATTGTGATAAATAGAGCATTAATTTTGCTCCTATAGGCTCTTATTTGCTCTTATAGTTATAATGAAATATGGAAGGTGGAACATACTCCTGAATATTTACCGTAGGCTTTACATGTTTGAACTTTGGAATAGTCTATTTGAAATTCAGTGTTGAAAGGGTTAACATTGTTTACATCTCAGCCAGTCTCCACCTATACATTGTTTACCTCAGATGCATGCCGACTGCTGTAATAATAAATATCTAACACCAAGAGATTTGTGGGTGTAAACATCTTGAGTGAAATCTGTACCAGTTTTTGCCATTGCTTACATCCACGAGTAGTGTTACTCAGAGCTTAACTATCTGTACACACCAATTTACATGTTAACTCAGGGCACTCTTCAGCTTCAAAGGAGAAAATGTAACAAAAAATGACAGAGACTCTTTTTGAGTAAAATGTTTACCATGAAATTGTTATCATGTTTTGATGGGTACACCGAGTATTCTATACTCTAAAATGTTTGTCCCTGGACACTAGCTGTGCATTTTTGATAATCTGTATGTACATAAACAGCTTTGATCTGAGTCTCATCAGGTATCCAACTGAATGAAACGGGGTACCGGTATATATTGATAATATTTGGAGAATATCTCACTGCTTGATTAACCCTATGCCACTATAAAAGTCACTTTGGAGACCATTGTGATAAATAGAGTATTTGCTCCTTTAAAGAGCAAATGCTCTATTTATCACAATGGTTTCAAATCTACAAAATTCTAAAAAAGAATCCATTTCACTAGTTAATGCTCCTTTTGGGTAGATTTATTCAAAGAGGTTGGATCTAAAAATAGCCTATGAAGGAATGGTTTTTTTTTTTATTCTATACCAATTATAACTTCTTTTTCATGAAAAAATAATGATGACATGTCATTTATGATATGAAATGTTCAAGGGTATGTTTTGTTTTGACAAAAATGGTAGAATCAGATCTATTTCAAGTCATAAGCATACAGAGTAGACCCTGATCAAGTGGCTCCTACAAGTTATAATAGTTGTCCGATCTGGGTCTACTCTGTAAAAGGCATAGAAAGGCATATTTATAGAGTAAAGGATAAAGAAAACACTGTGAACATCAAAGAGTTTGGATCTTGATGAAATATATTAGTAAGTGTCTCATCTGGATCCAAACTGTCTTCAAATATCGTTACAAATTGGACTATAGAGTAGAAATGTAGATACAGTTGTGGTTATTTGTATTAATTTAGCTGGAGGACCAGTGCAGGTACCCATTGTTAACCCTTTCCTCCATAAATATCATGCCTTTCTACACCTTTGCAGACCCATATTTGATGGCCACTATAGGAGCATTATGGCATAATACAGATATGTTCTACAGTTTCTTCCATGGCCAAAAAATCCTATGTTGAATTGTTGATGTGTCATTATTAAGATTAAACTGATTAATATTCTTGGTGTCATTATTTCTCACATGAATATTCATGGAGGAAAGGGTTGGGCAAACAATGTAACAGGAATAAAATGTACAAATAGTATTAGTGCTGTTGATGTCAAGTTGCAAAATTGGACCAACCTAATATGAAAGAAAGTCGTGCTCAAGGACTCACAATTTATTATACAAAAAGAAATTTGAATAAGAACAGTAGCAATTAACACCTTCCATTAGTAATTTCATTACTTTAATTATATGAACATACTTCACACAGAGGAGGGGGTGGGTGAAGAGAGCGAACAAATAGCAATAAATTGTGTTTAAGCTAATTTGGTGTCATTTGACCACTGTGTATGATGTGTCATCTGCCCTTAAGGCATTTATGACCAATCTTGCATCACAACTCACCATCAAATATGTGTGATGTTATATTTACCTATATGTACGTAGTGGACACAAAAAAAGAAGATAATTCAATTCAGTTGACAGTACCATTAGCAGTTACTTTAGAAAGTGTCTGATATGATGACACATAATGCAGGATTATGGGAAAAGTCTCACCAAAATGAAAAAAGTGAACTGGGGTTTGTGATCATCCAACGACACTGAAAAAATATATTAATAAATTTACATTAGTGAAATAGTAAATGTAAGAAAAAAGGGTTTTAACCCTGTCCCAGTTCAATATTCATGTATTAAATAATGACATGATGAATATTTATTAGCACAATTTTTATAAAATAATTTTTCAAGGGATTTATTAATTTTGCTATGACAGAAACCGTAGAATCAGATCTATATCATGTCAAAAGCAAACAGCAGCCCCTGATCAGATGACTCCTATAGGAGCTGTCTGATCTGGGTCTACTCTGTTTGCAAATGCATGAATAAAACATTTATATGAAGGAAAGGGTTAATATTTATGTAAGAAATGTCAGGGTTTTCCCCAGAAATTTATGAAGGCATGTTGCATCTGACACATAAATCTGGTTTCAATAACTATTTATGAATAGGCATTATTTTATCGAATTGAAATGGTTGTCATACACATCTGATAATAAACAGCACAGAATTTTATAGTAATTTAGGGCAGTTAAAGTAACTCAAAAATGTATTACATGTATTTATCAAAGTCCATTGAAAATTAAGGCATGTTGCAAGAGATATTTTGACACAAAGGCATGGGAAAACATGTTCACATGTTTTGGTATTGACATAAACTGTATAGACAGATCTAGTTTTATATTAATGTCCTAAGAAAACAGCAGACCTTGATCAGAGAGCTCCTATAGGACATACATGTCAGGTCACACACATTGCGTATGTGTGGCATGCATTTGGCGGTCATCTGGCGCTCACACACATAGTATTGAAAAATACACATGCATAATGGCAAAAATGAAAATATTATTTAATATATCTTGCCAGCAGATCTGCTTTTAGTGCTTCTGCTGGAATTCCATGAGGTCTAGCAGGTTTGCTGTTATTAAAAGACTTAAAAGACCCTCATGATCTCTTCCTTAGAGATATATAAATGTACCAAGTACTTTACCTGTGCATTATCACATATTTATACGAGAATGATGATTTTTAAGCGCTTAACTATAAAATAATTTAAAATTATACATATAATGACTTAATTAGGTCGATTCCGATAAAGAAAGCAGATTCTGGTAAGTCATGTGACCGCTTGTTTTTCCCTACCCTTTTTTTTGACTTCTTGGTGCTTTTGATGATTCTCCTGTTTGAATCTTGTCTTCTCTGCTCTACTTCTGACATTGTTTAGGGTGTTTTTCACCTTAGGCTTCTTCCACTCTACCATCTTATCAAGGGTCGCCAGTGATATCCATGGCTTATAATGTTTTTTCCTAGCTCCCACAGAACCTCAATCCCAGTGTTGACTGGTACTGTTGTGCACATTCCTGGTCTTTCAGCTTCTCTACATGTATGCTGTACTTGACACTTGTGAAGGAGTTGGTACATCTCTTTATCTTAAGCTGAAGCTTACAATAAATAAAAATAAATAAAAACAATAACAACAAGATATGAAGATATTTTAACCTTTTACCTGTTTGAATATTCATGTACGAAATTATGACATCATGAATATTTATTTGCTGACTATTTAAAATGGCATGTTTACACAGAATTTTGTAGTATCTGTAGAAAATATAGACTAAGAGTCAGATCTATTTTAATTTCATAAACAAACAGAGCCTGAGAGCAGACCCTGGTCAGATGGTTCCTATAGGAGCTGTCTGATCTGGGTCTACTCTGTTTGCAAATGCATGAAAAGGTGTTTATATGAGATAAATGGTGTAAAATAAGTATCATTATTAAAAGCTTAAGTCTCAATCAGCTGCTGAATGGTTAAAATCACAAATTGTGATCGAAGATTTACATTCAACCATATAGCTATTTAAAAATCAAACATTAACATTTGTAAGAATTTTCATTGGAAAACAATAAACTGACCTCAGTGACCTGGTAGGTTTTGAATATATTATTATAATAAGAAAGATTGCAGAATATCTTGTGAGTCACATATGGATGATATATTCATCACATTAAAGTAACAATTTAAATGGACACATTTCATTATAATATGAAAATGTCCATACTGAATGAGGCGTAGTTATGAAAATTATGGTAATTAATGACCAATTTGCTGTCATATTCAGCAAGGCTGTAAACATCATTAGCTGTTAAATTATAAATAAATAAACCAGCTTGAATCTCAAGTATGAACTACATTGTACATATATAACAATTAAACAATGGCAGACATAACACTTTGAATGCAGGAAAGAGTGTACTGTCATTTGCAAACAGTGTAGATCCAGATCAGAGAGCTCCTACTCGAGCAAAGTATAATGATCAATAAACAATGATGGATTATTCTACTCTGAAAGAGTTAAGTCTGATCTTCTTAAGATGGACTATATTCCATTCTGAAAGAGTTGACCCATTCCAGCATAGGCTATTTTTAGATCCAACCACCTTGAAAAGGCGCATTTACTAGAGAAAAGGAAATTTTTATAATTTTGTAGTTTGAAACCATTGTGATAAATAGAGCATTTGCTCCTATAGGAGCAAATGCTCTATTTATCACAATGGTTTCACAAAGTGACTTCTACAGAAGCGCCAAAAGGCGTCAATATGCGGGAGTGGGTTAAGTCTTCTTAAGACTATCAGGAATCAATATATTATGTAGTAAAAACTCCATCCAGATTTCCAAATCAGAGGCTTAATTTGATATTGAAATTATATGATAAATATTTGTTGTATTTATCTGCTAAACTTGTTGGTATGACATACTCATAAGAAGTCTCTCTCAGGCAATTCTAATGAGTAGCAACCATGTAGAGTTTGAGACAAAAGAGATTTTGAAAGACACTACCATAACCTTTTGTCTTGGTCTCTGTCCATGACAGAGAACTCAATATAGGTCTATACAATTAAATAATATATAATGAGGTAATGTTTAAGCAGGTAATTGGACATTTCGTTACAAATTTGGTTTAAAAAATGACGGAGACACACATACAGTACTTTGGTTTTGTGTATATTTCAGCAATCTCGAAAAGTGTCCAAGTGCGGCTACCTGTTTGTGGCTCCCGGCTATGATTTCAGCAACCCATTGGACAAGACCAAAGTAAGTATGGAATAGTAGTACTCTTCCCTGTTTGACTCCTGGCTCAAGATTTATTTGTTTCTCAACGAAAATATTTTTTCAAGACTTAGTGCAATATTTGAAAATTACAATGTCATGTGCATGTAAAGAAGAAAGGGACCTTAGTGGACTTTACCCTTTATCCTCATGAATATTTATACAGTAAAACCTCTCCATAATGACCACTATTACATCAAATATTTTGTGTTAAAGGCAGGTGGCTGCTTAAAGCAAGGTGAAAGTAAAACAGAACGCTCCTATAGGAGCATTCTGTTTTACTTTCACCTTGCTTTAAGCAGCCACCTGCCCTAAATACCAACTAATTTACACAATTTAGTGGTCGTTATAGCCAGGTTTTACTGTATAAGAAATAATAATCATATCATGAATAATAATGATTATAATACTTTTGATAATGGCATGTGAACACAGGAAAATTTGGCTGTGAAAGAAACTGTAGAACGAGATCTGTATTATTTTTAACCCTATCCTTCATAAATGCTTTTTCACGCCTTTGCAAACAGAGTTGACCAGATCAGATGGCTCCTTTAGGAGACATTTGATCAGGGTCTGCTCTGTTTGCATATAAAATTATAACAGATCTGACTACTAGTATGCAGTTTCTACTAAAACCAATAATTGCTGTGTGCATTGGGAAAAGTGATAAGCAAGCAGAGCAGACCCTGATCCAATGGCTCCTGTAACAGGCACTGTCTGATCTGTTTCTACTTTGTTTGCAAAGGTGTGGACATTCCACTTTGAAAATATAGCATTCAAAAGGTTCAAGATGAAGATGCATTTCAAATATACGTACAATATACAAAACTCACTTCTTTATATGCTGAGAAGATTTGAATATTGCGAGAAAACCTATCGAATAAATGTTGAAAATGACAAAACTGCCACATGTTTGATGTAGAAGACCCAGATGTTCGCCAGAGTTGCAGTTTTAGTTGGGTTGGGTTTTAGTTTCATATCTGTTTGCGCTACTTCGCATCTCTACGGCCACTTCCAAGAAAGGATGTTACGTAATCAATTGAGGATTCGAGGCATCATCGGCCAAACGCGGAAAATTGAAACGGAAAAGGCTGATAATACTTTGTTATAGAAGAAAAATTATAAGTTTATGTATTGATAAAATCGGTTTATTTTGTATCATAGGGGCATTTTTTGATACAAGTTTAAATTGTCAATCTTCTGTTCATAATAATGATTGAACATACATGTAACAAATACCAAATTTAGTGATATTATTGAAAATATGCGTTCATTGTAGGGACTTCCTCTTTAAGTATAAACATGCTGTCAACTAAGCTGATGCTGTAGTGGTTTTTTTAGGTTAGCTTCAATAAATAAACAGTAAGGTGAATTTATTGGAATTGAGTTATGAAAATTTATGAGCGAGTTTGGTACTTCTTAACAGTTATTAATAACTGTGACAAGGTTTTGATAACTATGTTCTTTTGAGTGTTAAGTATCTGGCAAATTTGCTTTTTAGAAAACTATAAAATTACCTCAAAATCTTGTTTTCGGTTTCCTCTGGCATTTAAAAGGGAATTTATTGTATTAAAATGATGGTGTTTTAAAGTGCATAAATATGAAAAGTTGTTTGATATTATGTTCAATATTATGTTCAAACCTGGACCACGTCATCTTGTCCTGATGTGTTTTCCACACTTAAATACAGTGCCCTAATTGCCCTATTAGAGTTGGAACTGTCTGATCTGGGTCTTCTTTGTTTGTAAAAGTTATCAAGTGACAGGTAACATAGATAACTGGGAACTAGAAAGGCAAGTTTCTTGTAACAGTACTTTGGCCAGTACACAGGACATGTTGACGAATTAATGTATTGATTTTATCCAGAGTCCCAACACTTAGGACTTAGGACTTTAGAGTCACTATCAGACATCGATTACCTGTCTAATATTCACATTTTGACAAACAGCTGCATTACTTAGAAGAAACTGTTGATATGGTTAACCCTTTCCCTCATTTAAACGTGTTTCCACGCATTTGCAAACAGAGTAGACCCAGATCAGACGGCTCCTATAGGAGCCGTCTGATCAGGGTCTGCTCTGTTTGCTTATGGAATTAGATAGATCTGTTTCTATACTTCGTAAATTGACTACAATTTCTATACTTCGTAAATTGACTACAATGTCCCACCTTCCATATTTCATTATAACTATTTCGTCCATGAATATTCATTAGGTAATGAAATTTGTAATAAACATAGAACAGGGAAAGGGTTAATACTGACTCCAATGTACTGGAACCCCCTGCAGTTCTCTACAAATAATTTTTGTTTGAAGAGCCCTTTACCATGTAGAGGTGCCTTTTGATCCCTTTGTATAAAATATCTAAACAGAGTAGACCCAGATCAGACAACTCCTTTAGGAATTGTCTAATGACTCAGATCAGGGTCTGCTCTGTTTGCTTGAAGAATATATATAGATAAGATTCTGTATGATTTGTCATAGCAATAATTTCACTTGTTTATTCAACAGTAGTTAATTTTAACTATTTTACATTTATAATCTGTGGAGTTTGCGATGAATATCATTTGGTAAAGGGCTAAAGATTTCACCCATCTTTCAGGAATGGTATAAACCATCATACCAGTGTGCCAAAAAATTAAACAGTTTCCTGTATAGTGTGAGGCAGACTGTTTTCTGTGTTCATATGAGATACGTCTCATAATTACATATGCTTCAGGGAGATAACATCGCCAGAATTTATCTGTAAAGCCAGCCGTTATTGTAGTAAGATGTGTCAGAAATCCATAACTTCGCAGACATTTGTCAAAACAGTCGTTTTTCATAGCTTATTACATGTACTTCATGTTGGTCTTTAACCCTTTCCCTCATATAGACGTGTTTTCATGCATTTTCAAACAGAGTAGACCCAGATCAGACGGCTCCTAGAGGAGCCGTCTGATCAGGGTCTGCTCTGTTTGCTAATAGAATTTGATAGATCTGTTTCTATACTTTCTAAAATGTCTACAATGTTCCACCTTCCATATTTCTTTATAACTATTTTATTAATGAATTTTCAGTAGGTACTGAAAATAGGCATAAATACAGAACAGGGAAAGGGTTAATTGGTAACAACATTATTTCAGGAGTTTCCAAAAGAGTTCAGATGATTGTAAGTCACTTTCTCAGATGAAATACTTTCTTCTAACTCTGTTTAACCTGTACCAGATGAAAATGTATAAAATAATTACGTCATTGATATGTATTAGCAGTATATAAAACTAGGATGTATTGGTCATGGCAAAAAGTGTAGAATCCGATCTATGTTATCCCATAGCAAACAGAGCAGACCCTGATCATATGGCTCCTACACTAGCCATCTGATCAGGATCTTCCCTGTTTGCTAAGGCATCAAAAACATTTCTATAAGGTAAAGGGGTTATCAACATAAACTTTGTCTTTTTCGATAAACCTGCATTCAGAATTTTTCTTTGTGAAGCAGATTGCATTCTGGTGAAACATTGAGTAACTTAACATCTGACTTGAATCCAAAGTATTTGCATGGGTAATTACTGATTGGTCCATCATTTTGTACTTTTGTTTTCCAGAGATGGCAGAGACGCTTCTTTGTTTTATATGATGATGGCGAGCTGGCATATTCTGTGGATGAAAACGTAAGTAGGCAGACCAGGGAGTGTTTCCTTCAGTGCACTGAATGGATTGTCTGCCATTTTCAAACAGATCCAAATCAGATGCATTCCCAGCTATATAATATATTTTGTGAATGCCATCCAATGTACATAATCAAGCTAGTGGCTTAACCCTTCCTCTGATGCATATTCATGTAAGAAGTAATGGCACCCTGAATATTGATTACCTGAATTATGTATAATCACGTCTGTTTATTGGTACGCGTAGAATCTGTAAAATCAGGTCTCTGCATGTAACTAATTTCATAAGCAAACAGAGCAGACCTTTATCAGACAGCTTCAGCATGCAAAGAGTATTAAAGTAAAGCAACTTTTTGTCACATTATGGAGGAAAGTACTTTAAAAGCTGTAAAATTCCAAAACAGAACAAGTGCATAAGAAAATCCCTCAGCATGCAGCCAGGATGAAGAACCTGAGCAGGCTTCCATGATTTATTGTTTAAATCTAGATTAGAAGAAATGTACACAAGATCTCTATCTAAAATTAAGAAATTGATGTTACATAAACATTTTACATAATTTATAAATATAAATATATTTCAAACAAAAGTATGTTTTTGAACAGTTAACAAGTTCAGTATTACTCCAGAAATGAACAGGGGATATATGTTTGAAGGATGATAACCCTTGCTTTAGAATTGTTTTATTGCTAACTGCAGGGTTTAGGTCTTGTCTAGACCTCAGGTTTGATAAATTCTAGCAGTCAGACAGTGTGTGTGTGTGATAAGAGATTTATGTTTGAAGAATTGGTAAAACATGTACTCCCTGATAAAGTCATGAAATAGTTTGTACATGTACATGTTTAACCCTTTACAGTATATTGGCGATATTTCGAGCACCGTCGGGAATCAGCAAAAACCTCGGATTATCGCAATGCTCGAAAGAACCGATCTCTAGCATTTTGTGTCATTTCCAAGAGCATTGTTTGACAAGTGAAGCATATTTCTTCACAGTAAACTTTTTAACATTATCATAAACTTCAATGCGTATATAATTCATCGATTCTTTCCTTATATAAGTGATAACAGAGAACACCATTTGCATCGGCGACCGAAGTTTTGAACAGTATAATGTGCATGGGTCCGTTCAACAGACCCTTCACAATAAACTCAAAACTTGTTTCAAACCATTTAGACATACCCCTTGAACAGTCGTGGCATATTGCGTTATGTCGTTTATTTTGCATATTTTCCATTTTTCGACATTAATTTAGTTGTTGGTGCTGAGTTGGTGCACAACCAAACATTTTCGTTTCGTTCCCGTGCTGTTTCGTAGTAAGGAAAATCAGGGCGAGTAACCAAATTAATTAATAATCGGAACACTCGGTTTTTTTCGTCTGACATAGTTATTCTCGTTCATCTCTCGTAGTAAGAGTCTGCATGAACGAGACTGTCTAAAAGTAACAAAAATATTGTGAATTTCAAAGCACTACACGAAAAACACTGCACTATTTCTAAATTTAAAGCAGAAAGACGTTATATGGCACCCTTTCAGCGGTACCGAAAAATCACAACACATTTGCGAACGTATGCAAATTATGATTATGACTCTTTGTTTATTAAGACTTCAGTCTACTAAATTCTCATCATTATTTACACCAAAGTAAAGTCTGCATTCATTGAATGTGTTATTCACACATTTGGAAGATCTAATGTCCCATAGACGGATCTTTCAAAAGGTCACGACAACGTATCGAGAAGGTGTGAATAATTACCTCGGAGGTGGGAAAACACAGTGCTCGAATTAAACAATCAATAAAGGGAACCAGAATGATCCGCGGGACCAGCAGACATGCTCGAAATTTCGGATTATCGATATTCGGATTAATGCAGGTATTTTCAATTAGATTGATAGAATTTGAGCCGGGACCTCAACATTCCCTCGGAATAACCGGGTATCTCGGAAAAACGAGAGTCAAAATAACGCCGTTATACTGTACTCCATAAATACGCCTTTCTACACCTTTGAAACAGTAGACCTAGATCAGATGGCTCCTATAGGAGCCGTGTGATCAGAGTCTGCTCTGTTCGCTTAAGATATAATATACATGTATATATAATTCAACAGTTTCTACTATAGCCAAAACTTGCCCTGTCCAAGTGCCATTATATAAATTATTGTAATTAGTATTCATGATGTCATTATTTTTTACATGAATATTCATTGATTATAGAGTTAACTTGATACAGCAGAACCTCTCTGAAGTAACCACTTAACCCTTTCCCTCATCAATATTCATGGCAGATTCAGCCGATTGTAAAATTAGATTGTTGTATAAAACAGGTGAATATTGCTATGGCAATTAGCTTGACCAGAGGGTTCCTACAGGAGTTAAGGATTATGGGTGAAGACTGCCATGAATATACATTGGGTGTAGGGTTTATGTCTTAATGAAAATCATAACATAGTGTGAAACGAGTAAAGGGAATTCCACATTTGCAAAACTCCCATAAAAGCAGCATTCACTTTTTTCAATTTTTAAATGAACCAGTGGACAATTTAAGGCCCACTTTTCTTGCCAGAAAACCTAATTTTGAATGTCAGAATTTGAAAGAGGTAAAACGAAATGATCATTGGTAATCACAGAGGGTTTATCAAGGCTACCATCTTGTCAGAGGATCAAAGCTGGAAGGCAGTGACACCTCCATAACCACCTGATTGAGAAGTTGATTCTGCCAATCACATACATACTTGTTTAGTTATTTACAAGATCTACATCAAGTAAATTAGGGTTCTTTGTATGGCAGTGTTTTATTCAAGCCTTTGCATTTTCATAATTACAGAATCTGAATCTGATGTTATTTGGCTTGGTTGTAATTCATATATTTTCATACATTTGTGTACTCTGTGCCTTTAATCCTTTCCCTCATATTAACATGTTATCATGCATTTGCAAACAGAGTTGTTCCAGATCAGATAGCTCCTATAAGAGCCATCTGATCAGGGTCTGCTCTGTTTGCTAACGGAATTTGATAGATCTGTTTCTTTACTTTCTAAAATTGCTGCAATGTTCCACCTTTCATATTTCATTATAAAACTTTGCCATGAATATTCAGTAGTTATTGAAATTTGGAATAAACAAAGAACAGGGAAAAGGATAAGTCTTACTGTATGCATTTCAGCCTCAAGCCCTGTTATTACTTGAAGTGTTATGTATGCAGTAAAGAACTTGGAATTGCAAACATTAAGACCTCTGATCAAAGTGCTCCTGATTAAAGTTACTAATCTGGGTCTACTATATTTGCTAGTTCTTGCCAGGTTGTTTGTGCTGACAAATTCACTTACAAGATTTCGTGTAAGTGATGACTTTTTTGTGCTGAAAATATGTTCATCTGCTACTGAATTTAAGTGACAGTGACTGTAAAAATTCTTCAGAACTACAAGTTACTTCATTTAACCCTTTCCTCCATTAATACGCCTTTCTATGCCTCTGTAAAAATTCCTATTGGAGCAAATGCTCTATTTATCATAATGGTTTCAAACTACAGAATTCTAAAATGTTCCTTTTCTCTAGTTAATGCTCCTTTTCGGTACATTTATTCAAAGAGGTTGGATCTAAAAATAGCCTATGAGGGAATGGGTTAACTATTGATATTCGTGTCACAAGAACCGTAACAGAGTACAGATATTATGTATCAGATTACAAACAAGCCTTGCAAAGGTATTAAAACTGAAGTGTTAAGTAAATTATATTGACTGTAGACACTTATTTTCAGACCATTGCTTTTAACTGGTGTTAAATCTACCCTTCAGTGATGTTTAATTGTTCAATAAAACCTATTTGAACTGATGAAAAAATGTTTGATATCATAACATCATAAATCAGGAAGTTGAGATGACTGTATAAGAAAATTTATAACTTGTCAGTTTACCCGTAGTGATACAGTTATACTACTCTAATTATTCGGACAACCTAATGCAAATAGTGTAGACCCAGATCAAACAGCTCCTGAAGGAGCAGTTTGGTCAGGGTCTACATTATATACTACTATGTCAATTTAATTTAAAGTTATCAAAACAGTGTCAAATTGACTTATTCAGCTTTACAAACAGGTAGAAAGTGGAAATTGAGCATCACAATACAGAGGGTTATTGGTGTATTTTACATTATTTTCATATTCTAGCTGACAAAATTACACATTTGTGCATATCAAAAACAGCATTAGCCTAAGTCTCCCCTCGCTAAAGGGTTGCAAACCTGAAAAAGTCAATCAAGCACCTGTTTGATACTCTAGAATTAGACTGACATAGTAGCAAATACTCAGACAATCATCAAACTGCTCCTTCAGAATCAGTTGATCTGGGTCTTCACTATTTGCCCAAGTTTGTTAAAGTACAGATGACTGTTTAACCCTTACCCTGATACGTATTTTCATGCCCAGAGCTCCAAGTAAGATGCGTCAATTAAACTATTTTCAAGTATAACTTCTTTATTTCTCCCAAACCCTATGTTGTGACCACTCTTTAGAATCGTCTCTTCGAGACGATTCTGAAGAGTGGTCACAACATAGGGTTTAGTGGAGAAATGACGGTTTTAGTAATTGAGTATGCACCGTTATCTGTAGCTCTGCATGCCTTAGCAAACAGAGAAGACCAAGATCAGTGCTGCAGGATCTGTCTGACTGGGGTCTGCTGTTTGTATGTAGAATATCTTAAATGTGATTCTATACTATTTGTCATAGCAATGTATTCCCTTGTTTAAAGTTTTATGCAACAATATAATTATTAGAAGTCATAATAGGTGGAGTCTTCCATAAATATTCATCAGATAAATTTGTGCTCCAAAACAGAAATCTCACTTCCTTTTGTGCACACCTGTATAGTTTTTGCCTTATTTCATAGTAAACTGTTTCAGTTTTAAATAAATAATTTAATGTAAATTTAGCATTGTCATTTCACATACTTGTTTCAAGTGTTAATGCTTCTTGAAAATGTATGTTTTTGTCAAGAACCTCAGTTTTTATGCCATGTGCTATTTGCAGACCTCCTGTTATTCTCTTGCGGTTGGGATTGATCAAATACCACTCATATTTCTGTCAAATCTGATCTATTAAATTGCTTCATAATGGTTCGGTGTAGATATAAATCTCTTACACAAATTTGACCCGAGATGAAGATAGTCTTTATGAATGACATTGTGTATAATTGTTACTGCCAAGTGTATAACATGTCCGACCCCATTTTTGTGAGTGGCATTTATTGTGCCGATACCAAATATTGGCCTTTTGTTTACTCTTGTAAACTAATCCCTACATCAAATAGAAGGTACTATTTTATAGTACTTCAATGGCACTTAGCATGAGACGAATCTTGCCTTTAATAGGTCAATTGTCTATTTTTATGATACAGCAATTTTGCTGTGTCCTTGAACTCTTTCCCCACTATAGCGAATATGTTATAACCAGAGGTCCAGGTCATAAGATGCGTAAATTTAAATATTTCAAGAACAGCTCATTTATTTCTCCACCAAACCTGATATTGTGACCATTCTTTAGAATTGTCTTGAAGAGATGATTCTAAAGAGTGGTCACAGTATAGGGTTTGGTGGGAAAATGACGATTTTAGTATTTGGGTACACACCTTTATCTATAGCTCTGTATAATAACTTTTGAAAAGTGTTTGGATCCAGATGAGACGTTTATTAATCTGTCCTCTCATCATGAGGCAAACTGTTTCACTGCATTGTTTTTAACCTTTTACTCCAGAATTCCCACTTTTTTGTGCAGAGTAGACCCATATCTGATAGCTCCTGTACGTGTCTCTATCAGGGAAAGGGTTAAACAGAGTTTGTATACATGTACGGTACATGTATTCTAATCTGATCAAAATTTGATGTGCTAAATTCATAATGTTGGTAGGTTTGACTTAGGATCTACCATAAGAGAGTGTGTTAAATCTAGGCAAAAACCAGAAGAAAAAAATACTTGTATTGAAGAAGACCAAATTTATACAACAGTTGCTATTAAAATGATAGCTTTTCAAAACAAGTTAAATCTTAATCAGGTGTGATATAAATCACTCTCTCATCTTTATCAAAACTGTTTCCCATGCATATAGCTGTATTTGAAAATAAACGACAAAAAGTGTGTTTGGTAAATGAAGCAGACATTTTTCGCATACTACAATTATAAGTTAACCATTGACCTGTTTAATCTTCATGGATATTTATTAGCTGAGTATCTATGATATATTATTTATTTTTAAAAAGAATTTTTTGCATTAACGAAAACTGAAGAATACTCTTAACCCTTCCCTGTTCTATGTTTATTGCAAATTTCAATACCTACTGAATATTCATGGAAAATAGTTATAATGAAACATGGAAAACATTGTAATGATTTTATGAACTAAAGAAACATATCTATCATATTCCATTAGCAAACAGAGCAGATCCTGATCAGATGGCTCCTCTAGGAGCCATCTGATCTGGGTCTACTCTGTTTGCAAATGCATGAAAACATATTTATATGAAGGAAAGTGCTAAAGGGCCAGCAGGCAAAGAGGTAAGGTTGAAAGCAGGACACATGTAATTAGGTTAAGCTTGGGGTATTTAAAAAATGTTTTGGTAGTGAAATGTTTTGTAACATGTCAATCCCTCTTATGAGTGGGAAGACTAATCCTATCATATTATCTTTTCCCCAACCTGTTTTATTCTGTTGTCAAAAATGTGACTACCTTTACAAACAGTTTAGATCCAGATTAGTTAATGAAGTAACTCAGCATATTATCTTCTGTATATTGATCTGATCTTAGTGTTAGAAAGAAGTCTAAGCAAAAAGTAATATCAACAGAAATGAAAGCAGACAATATTTTTTGCTGTTTGCTTATACCTCAACTAAAAGTGTCACCTGCTTCAAAAATGTTGTATTTTACAGTGATAATTGTTGTTTATGTTAACCTTTTCAATGATGAATTCTCAAATAGACTATTCCAAAATCCAAACAGGTCAAGCAAACCATGAATATTCAGGGTTTTTTTTAAAGTTTTGAAGGCAAGTTTAACATGACAAACAGTGCAGATCCTGATGAGAGGACTCCTCTAGGAGCCCTCTCATCTGGGTCTACTCCGTTTGCAAATTTATAATAGTGATTCATTTCCCTCTCTGAAAGGCTTAATCTTGTGTATAATCTTCTGTACTAAATTATTTAGTCAGGAATTTGAATAAGTTTAACAGATCAAGATTAGTTTTGAAATTTCTTCTGGTGATGTACACAGTAAGGACCACATATACATACTGTACATAGTGCGGATTGACATGTCATCAATTTCATGTAAAACTATAAAAATGTCACTTGATAGGTTACATGTTTGTACTTTTGTATGTTACTGATACCACCTTAAAACTGTGTTCATGGATATTTGGTATCTATATGCCTGTTTGCTTTTGGCATTTGCCCTAATGACACTAAGTACAGTAAAACCTCTCTAAACCGAACAGTCAATTTAGTATTTATCAGTATCGGTCTTAATGCTGCTCCTCTAGGAGCTTTCTGCTTGACTTTCACGCTGCATTAATGAGACACCTGACTAAATTCCTGTCTACAAGAATTCCGGTTTAGAGGGATTGTACTGTATTCAGACATCCAATCTCCCCTTCTCTACCAGTTTGTAAATCTGATTCAATGATTCAACTTGACACCATTTTGATTGCTTAAAATTAGTCTGACATAGTACCAAAAAGTGAAAACCCTAATTAAACAGCTCCAACAGTCTTTGATCTGGGTCTACACTATTTGCCTAATTGTTTGTCCAAATTCTTCAGGAAAATCAAGGTAGTACACAGAATCATTTTCAGCAGTTAGATGAAAAGACCTTTCTTTTGTGCTTATTTCCTTCCAAATGAAGACACTTGTATTTATTTAAAGTTAAATGATCCATATAGACTTAGTATTGTATGAACGAGTACCTATACAACTGTATTAACATAATTGGTATGGTCTCTTGCGGTTATTGGCAAGTGCATATAATTGTATGGGTTGACATTTGCGGTGATTGTACTGAAATGGAAACCGTTATGAGCTACTCCATGTGAAAAAAGTCCCTTTAACCCTTTACTCCATGAATATTCATGTTAGAAATGATGGCATCTTGAATAATAATTAGATTACTCTTAAAAAGATAATCAACTCATGAATTTTTTAACAAAGCATAAACTGTAGAAATAGATCTATATTATTCTATAAGCAAACAGAGCAGACTCTGATCAGATGGCATCTATAAGAGCTGTCAAATCTGGGTCTTCTCTGTTTGCAAATGCATGAAAAAGAGTTTATATGAAGGAAAGGCCTAGGGTTAATATGAACATTACATGTACCGTTTCGAATACTCTTTAAAATTCCAACCAACCATCATGTGTCCAAATCATCTGCATTTGCAAAATGTAGTATTAAACCTTTCAATTCTGAATTAGTAGAGTCGAATAGCCAATCACTGTATAATGATAGAGTCCATTCAGTATAAAAGTCTTAAATGTGTTCTGCATGACAAACAGTGCAGACCCTCATCAGAGGGATAAGGGTTAAGTTTCTTATCTTTAACACTTTCCTCCATAAATACGCCTTTCTACGCCTCTGTAACAACCACTTCTTGAAACCATTGTGATAATGTAAATAGAGCATTTGCTCCTATAGGAGCAAATGCTCTATTTATCACAATGGTTTCAAACTACAAAATTCTAAATTTTTACTTTTATCTAGTAAATGCTCCTTTTGGGTAGATTCATTAAAAGAGGTTGGGTCTAAAATAGCCTATAGAGGAAAGGGTTAACACTGCTTGCTTCTTGTCTAGAGCTCTGGACAAATCAGAATTCATTATTTTCTTTGTATTACTGATAACTCATGCAATTCCAATTTCTTGTTTGCTTTCAGCCTGATACAGTCCCACAGGGGGTTGTGGACATGAACAAGTGTACTGATGTGAAAGATGCATCAGGATCCACTTCCCACTCCAACTCAATGGCCATCATCACTCCAGAGAAAACTACATACATCAAAGGCAACTCTAAGGAAGAGATTCAGTGGTAAGCTATATAAGAGGGGAAGATAAGATGCGTAAATTCAACCAGTTTCAAGAAGAATTCTTTTATTTCTCCGCTAAACTCTGTGGTGTGACCATATTTTAGATTTGTCTTGTCTGCTTGTGTATGAAATGATATAGCTCTATTTCTATAGTTTCTAACATGGTAAATTTTCCCTTGTTCATGATACCATTATAAAAATCCAGCTAGTTGATATTCATAGTTTTCATACATAAATATTCATGGAGTTAAGGTTGTAATTATGTAACCCTTTCCCTTTTGAATATTCATGAATATTCATGTCAGATATAATGACATCATGAATATTTATTTTCGCCAAACAGGATGTTTTGGTATTGGTGGAAACTTTAGAGTCAGATCTATTATAATTTCATAAACAGAGCAGATTCTGATCGAAGACATGAAAAATCATTTATACGAAACAAAGTGTTAACTAATACATGTATCTGCGAGTAGTATAGACTAAGTTGGATACTTCCTATCCACTGCTCAAGGTCAGGTTTCTTTGCAGTTAAAACATCTCTTTTGTTAATTCTTTATTATTTTGTAGGAATGAGCTGTGCTATGTATACAATAATGGGGGTCCACTTTAAAATTCAATGCTGAAAAGGTTAGGCCATTAGCTGTCTGTACTGACAGCTCTGTTAAATACTCTTGGATTTTTTCAACAGATGCTATGGTTTTGAGTGTCGTATTTACAGATTATGTCTCATTCAAGAGCTGCTGGTCTATGAAGGGTTTTAAATAACAAATTGTGTACAAAAGAAAACCTCTTCAAATCGTGGTGTTGGGTTTCGTCTTATATTTACTGTGGGATGAACCTAGACTTTGAAATTGTTCAAAATCATGCAGTGTTAATAATATCTTTCAGGTAGATGAACACTTAATATCTATTACATGCTGCATTACTAAGCAATACTTTTACAAATAATTCACTAGCTGAATAGGGGTATATATATTAAGAATGCGTGTGCCCTAGTGAAGGCTTGCTTATTAACCCTTTACCTGATAGAGACACCTTTTGAAGCCATTGCAAACAGAGACTGAGTAGGCATAGTTTAGAGAGCTCCTTTAGGAGCCATCTAATCAGGGTCTGCTCTGTTTGACTGTAGAATATCTTAGATCTGATTCTGAACAATTTGGCATCACTATGTATTCACTTGTATTGTATATCAATATGAAATAATTGATGTTCGTAATAGGTGGAGTCTGCCATGAATAGTCATGCAGCAAAGGATTAACGAAAAAAGCCCAAGCTAACATTACATGCATTGATAGTATCTAAAGTCCCCTCATACACATATTTATCTTTGCCCTCACATATATATATGCGAATATTACAGTCAAACCTCTAAATAGGTGCTTTTAAAAGCCGGTAGCAACTTAATACAGAATAAAAGTATCTTGCTTTAAGCCTATGCATCTTAAATTTGTCTTTCTAAGCCTTTGCAATTGGAGTAGACACAGATCAGATGGCTCCTGTATGATATAATATAGATAAGATTCTACAGTTTATGCCATGGATAAAAATTCCTGTGTCTTGCTTTAACCCTTTACTTTATAGAGACACCCATTAACTCTTTCCTTCATATAAACGCCTTTCAGGCATTTGCAAACAGAGTAGACCTAGATTAGATGGCTTCTGTAGGAGTCGATTGATCATGGTCTGCTTTGTTTGATAGATCTGTTTCTTTAGCTTCTAAAATGACTACAATGTTTCACCCTCCATATAACTATTAACAAACAGACCAGGTCTGTCTGATCTTGGTCTACTGTGTTTGCATATTGAAAAGGTGTTTATATGAAGGGAAGGGTTAAATCATAATCAAACAGAGCGGACCCTGATCAGACAGTTTGTGTTCTAGCAGTATGATCTTGGTCCACTGCTTTTGTGAAGGTAACAAAAGTCGTCTCTATGAGGGAAAGGGTTAAGTTTGCCAAAGACAGATAATTGTCCTGTGAAATGTATGCTACATGATCATATTTAGAAGAAGAAAAAAGCTGAAGCTGAAGAATACGATCTATATTATTTCATAAGCATACAGAGAAGTCCCTGATCAGATTGCTCTTACAGGAGCGGCCTGATCTGGGTCTGCTGCTTGCAATGGCGTGAAAAGGCATCTGTCTCAGGTAAAGAGTTAACTGGCATTTTAAACACTCTGGCCAAAGTATGAAGTTTTTCATTCAATATCTTATAACAGATTAATCCTCTTGTTTTGTATGTACTCTACCACCAAACAGATGATTCCAAGTCCATAGATAGTGGTACACCTTTTCTTACCTTTGCAAACAGAATAGGAGCAAATGCTCTATTTATCACAATGGTTTCTTCACTACTCAATTATAACATTTTCCTTTTCTCTAGTAAATGCTCATTTTGGATAGATTCATTCAAAGAGGTTGGGTAGCTTAAAATAGCCTATGAGGGAATGGGATAAACAGTTATACAAAACATACAGGCAAGAGTTCAGTGTAAAAGGTGATGTTGGTTCATGAGTACCTCCCTCACAGTGTTACCACATGGGAAGATGACTGTTGGTTTATTTTTTGCACCTGCTGATGAACCCTGGGAGCATCACCCAGTATACAAATATAAAACAGCATCCAAATACTCATATAAGTATCACTATTGGTGTTTAAGACACAGGTCACAGCTTAATGCTGGGAATAAGTCATGCAGATATATATCCCTTTCTGTTTGACTAACACAATGCATTTAGCAGTCACCTGCCTAAAACGTTTTCTGTTCTTCTTTACTAAAATTCGAATAAAAGCGAGGGTTTACTGTATTTCTTCACACAGCATAGACTGAAAACTGTTTGACTTCTATCCTATGCCAAGTTACTTGAGATGCGAACATTTCATTTAGATCCAAACATTTATTCAATTAGAACATTGTTTCATGAAAAATTACACCAAAACAATTAATTAAATCAATATCTGCAGACATCATCTTTGCAGAAGACAACAAATGCAGATGTTGAAAGGAATAGCTTGGTTCCCAGGCTTATCTGGCAGTTAAATCTTTGCAAGCTAGCAGTGAATTTGATATCACCTATGCAGACTCTTTGGATCAAGAAGAGACCTAGAATAGCGCTGACGCCTCATCAGAATCCAAACTGATTGCCAGTATGACAGTAATTTTTAAGAGAATTATAAGAAAAGTATACCTGAAGAATTGTATCAGATGAAAAAATTGCAGACAACAATTACTTAGCATGCAAAGAGTTAATTCTGTACACCGTAAGTTTTTGTCATAAGCAAAACATATTGTCAGCTAATGATTCTTACAGAAGATTTTCCTTCAATTTTTGTCAAAAATAATCATAATCACAGTGTCAGACAGTTTGGTTCATGAAGAGAAGCAGAGGTCCAGATAAGATGCGTAAAGTAAAATATTTTCAGGAATAACTTCTTTATTTCTCCACCCACCAAACCCTATGTAAATTATAATGTTGAGACCACTCTTTAGAATCGTCTCTTTAAGACGATTCTAAAGATTGGTCACAACATAGGGTTTGGTGGAGAAATGACGATTTTAGTATTTGAGTACGCACATTTATCTGTTGCTCTGATAAGAAGTTAGAATTGTTTACATAGGTTATACAATCGACTAATTGCATGCTAAAAGTTACAGAATCGAGTAATCACCTGAACTGGGATGATAAATGCATTCTTATGACAGAATTATGACAAACGCACTTATGATGAGAATTGTGCAGGCGTAATGATGGAAAATCACTTTCTTGCCATCAGCTGTGATACCTGTACCCAAAATCTAGGTCAGTTTATTTTTACGCTTCCTCAACCCTTTACCCATGCATATTCATGAAATAATGACATCATGAACATTGATTAGATTAATTTATAATAGCTCCTACAGGAGCCATCTGATCTGGGTCTATTCTGTTCGCAAAGGCGTATTTATGGAGTAAAGGGTTAAAACATGCAACAGCTTAGTGGCAATGTTTACCCAGTACTTCATCTACAATGTATATTTATGTACAAAATAATAAAATCATGAATACTAATTAGTTATTTTTCTTAATGGCATATCAACACAGGAATTTTTAACCATGACAGAACCAGTAGAATCAGATCTTTATTATTTCTTAAGCAAACAGGTCAGACCCTGATTAGATGACTCTTACTGCAGCTGTCTGATCTGGGTCTACTCTGTTTGCAAAGGCGTGGATTGATATGAAGTAAAGGGATAAAGCAGTATTTATCACTGTTCATAACTGTTGTCTGCAAAAAATAATGTTTGCCACAAGTCTCAGTTTTCTTTTTATTAGAATTTCTCTTTAAATCATTAGTCCAGGTGTTAAACAAATTGATCCTGATGAGAGTTCTAATTGCTCTGTCTCATCTGGATCCAAATTGTTTGCTTAGGTTATATGCCGCTAGTATAAAAAGTGGGAGAAGTAGCAAATAATGGGATAGTAATAGGGTTTTGCTCAAGTTTCCTTTGCATGTAAGTCACATCATCTAATATATATTACATGACATGTGTACTGGGATGTAAAATGTTTTTGACAAGATGATTTTCAAATGCATATTTTCAATTAAGAAATGGGCAAAAAAATGGTTAAATTTTTGCTGAGGAGGTTTATTTTGTTTGATGATGATGTGATAGAGAAGTATAAGTACCTTAATTACCCTAAGTGTTCAGACAGACAAACTTAGGCAACTAGTGCAGACCCATATCAAATGGCTCCTATTGATACTACTACTGTAATTTAGCCACTTCTATCATATAAACGCCTTTTCACGCATTTGCAAATAGAGTAGACCCAGATCAAAGGGCTCCTATAGGAGCTGTCTGATCAGGGTCTGCTATGTTTACTAATAGAATTTGATAGATCTGATTCTTTAGTTTCTAAAATGCTGACCCAGATCAAACGGCTCCTATTGCTATTACTATTGTAAACTGATTAAAATGGTACTAAACTGAATTATTCAACTTCACAGACTGGTGGAAATGAAATATTTGGAGTATGAATACATAGAGTAACTAGTGTAGCTGGGGGGTTTATAATATGAATTCTGTAGTTATACTAAAAATATGTACATAACCCTTTACTTGATGTAGATAGATATTTACGCATTGGTAAACAGTAGACACAAATCAAACGCATTGGTAAACAGTAGACACAAATCAAACAACTCCTACAGTGATCTGATTCTGCATTTTCTTCTACTTGTCCACATGTAATTCCAAATATTCACCTTGTTAACTCTTCACCTGATTGAAATGTCTATTCAAGCCTTTGCAAACAGGGTATACAGCTCCTTATATTTACATGGATGACTGACATTCAGTACTTGGTATGGCTACCTAGAATCCTAGAATAGGTTGGTCTGTTTATTTACATGGAATATTTCACTTTTAGAAATGGGTATTCAAGGAGTCTGAAATGTGTGATGAGCTAATGATGTACACACATGCCCCAGCTTTGAGTCGGGAGTCGGGGAGCAGGAGGGAGATTATTTTGTGCCATGTGGTAGTAAAGAACTGCAAATCTGCCCAACTATCATGATTTGTAGGCCTGATGGGGATTTTTTTTTCCCAGTTCAAGTGTGATCTTACTGTCAAGCTGCATGACAGCTCAGCATTTTTTACCTGATATAAGCATAGCAGATTACTGTCAGATGAATTTGTTCTGGGTTTCACAAGCAAAGCTTAGTATGTTAGACAAAGCTGGTATCTTGATATAATGCTGATAAGACTACCATGAAATTATGAAAACTGGATTATCCCTTTACCTCATAGAAACCCTTTTTAACCCTTGCAACGCTGAATTTCCCATCAGTGTTCAACCCTTTCCTTCACATAAATGCGCTTTCACACATTTGCAAACAGTAGACCCAGATCAGACGACTTCTATAGGAGCCGTCTGATCAGGGTCTTCTCTGTTTGCTAATGGAATTTTTTAGATTTGTTTCTTTAGTTTCTAAAATGACTACAATGTTCCAACTTCCGTATTTCATTATACACATGTAATTATTTGGCCATGTTATTCAGTATGTATTGAAATTTGGAATAAATATAGGACAGGTAAAGGGTTAAAGAGTCCATTTATTATGAAAGGCTTAACTTGCTAGAGGATTTTGAATGGCAAACAGTGCCAACCCTGCTCAGAGTTTTCCTCTAGGAGAGCCGTAATTGAGTCTACACTGTTTCCAAATGGCAGTGCGTACTTTTCCTGCTTTAAAAGGGTTATGACCCTTGAAATATAGGTAGACCCAAATCAGATGGCTCATGTAGAAGCTGTCTGATCAGCGTCTGCTCTTTTTGCTCAATGAAATAATGTAGATCTGATCATGGCTATAAATGTTCTTGTTCAAATGCTATAATAAAAATTCAGCTAACTGATATTCATATAGTCATTATTTCTTACATGAATTTTCATGAGATAAAATTGAATGCTGAATTTGAAAGTGGACTGGTCCATCATTGTTTCATGGCAGAGTGCATTTAAAAATTAGAGGATAAAATTGAGTGTTTGCAAATGCCAGTAGATCCATTTCTTGCTTCTTTCCATCATATAACGCCTTTGCAAACAAAGTTGACCCAGATCAGACGGCTCCCATAGCTTATGCAATTTGATAGATGATTTTCTTTAGTTTCTAAAATGGCTTCAATGCTCCACCTTCCATATTTCAGCATAACTATTTTGTCAATAAATAAGTATTGAAATTTGGAATAAATATAGAACAGAGAAAAGGTAAAGTAATATAACTTCCTTCTTCAAAATTAGTTACCTGTTTCAATTTCTTAAAGTACATTCATTCATTTCCTTTCAAAAAGACCATCAAAGTGTCTAAAGATTTGAACCCTGATGACTTTAGTCATCGTTTGTTATTCATCATGGATTCTGGATTCAATTTTTTGTCTGAGGTTGCCATTAATCTACTCATTATGAAGAGGAAATAGATACAAAAAAATAGAACTGGCAGTTACATTATGAAATCTGGGGCAGCTTCCAATAGTTATGTGATTAACTCTGTACTCTACAGAGAGGCCTTTTGAGGCCTTTGCAAACAGAATTGACCAAGATCAGACAGCACCTGTAAGAGCCGTCTGATTAGGGTCTGCTCTGTTTGCTTATGGAATGAAATAGATATTAATGTGCTACAGTTTCTGCCTGGACCTAAACATCCCTTGTTCATTTGCCATAATAAAAATCATCTAATTAATATTCATGATGTCATTATTTCTTAACGAATATTCTAGAAGTAAAATATTAAAATCCCAAATATAAGAAAAGCGCATTGTTTGATTCATCAGTTTCTCTGATATGTAAGTTCTCAAAAAATGGTTGTTATTCTTTGTAATTTTCCAAACATGGCTATGGTCCTTGTAATATAATCAACGGTATGACATGATCACACAGTCCCATTCACTGACAACTGGTGGTGTGTCACTGGTAATTTAAGGCCTGTGAAGTGATCATCAGATCATGCATTAGATATTTTGATTGCCCTTCAAATCACTTCCGTTTGCTCTTATAGTACTTAAACCATATCAACTTTCACAAAATGAGAATTTTGCTTGGTTGGTGGATGCTTTGGTCTTCTGCATTTCAACAGTATTTCAGTTATTTCATGACATCCAGCTCATTACAGGTGGCGGAAGACCCTCATGGTCATCTGCATATGAAACAATTCGCATTGTTTCTCATAGCGGAGCATCTGGGTAGAAACACTGACCTACCATGGTGACAGCTAGAAGGTTTCCTCACATGAAAAACCCAGAAGTGTTTGGCACGGACTCAAACCCATGGTGGTTAGGGAATAGGGGAACACAACTGCTTTAACCCATTCCTTCATGTAAATGCCTTTCTACGCCTTTTCAAACAGAGTAGACCCAGATCAGACAGCTCCTAGAGGAGCAGTCTGATCAGGGTCTGCTCTGTTTGCTTATGGAATGATATAGAACTGCTACAGTTTCTTCCAGTGCAAAACATTCTCGGGTCCATGTGCCATTATAACAATTGTTATAATTAATATTCATGATATCATTATTTCTCATGTGAAAATTCATGGAGTAAAGGGTCAACCGCTTGGCCATGGAGGTCCCTTATGGATATTTTCTGATTTACAGAATTCTACATGTATGTACATGTACTTTCGTTTTGATTGTCTTTTGTTTCTCTGAGGTTTCTTGTTTGCAAGATGTGACATAGATATGTCATAGATAAAGAATAAACCCAGATCAGACAGGTCCCATAGGAGCCATCAGATCAGGGTCTGCTCTGTTTACTTGGCAAATGATATAGATCTGGTTCTACAGTTGGTGCCAGGGCCAAAATATTCTGTGTTCATATGCCATTATAATAAGTTCGATTCATGATGTCATGATTTTGTACATGAATATTCGTGGAGTAGAGGGATGAAGTTTGGTGACCAACCATAAATTTTTATTCTATGAATATTCATGGAAAAATAATGACACCATTAATATTAATCAGATTAACTTTTAATTGCACATAGACACGGGAATGTTTGGCCATGGCAGAAACTGTAGATGCATATCTATATCATATTACAAGCAAACAGGAATTGTCTGATATGGGTATACTCTGTTTGCAAAGGTGTAGAACGTTGTATTTATGAAGTAAAGGTTTAAAGAGGAAGTCCCTACAATGAAAGCATGTTTATAATAATACTGAAAAACTTGGTATTTGTTATGCTCAATCATTATTATGAAGATTGTCAATTAGAACTTCTATCGAAATATGCCCCTGTGATACAAAATAATCGATTTCATCAATACTTAAAATTTTTGTTCTACAACAAAGTATTATCGGCCTTTTCTGTTCAAATTTTCTGTGTTTTGCCGATGATCACCCATTCCCTCAATTGTTTACGTAACAGCTTTTCTCGGAAGTGGTCGGAGAGGCGCGAATATTTTCTCGGAAGTGATCGGAGAGGCACAATTAGTGCGAACAGATACGAAACTAAACTGTAACATCGGGGAATAAAAGCAGGATCGTCGATATCAAACACATGGATGTTTTGTCATTTTCACTGTTTATTGGATAGGTTTTCTTGCGATATACTACTTTTCAGCATATAAACAAATGAGTTTGGTATATTTTAGGTATTTTTGAAACGCGTCAAATGTAGGGACTTCCCATTTAATATTGTGAATTGGATCATACAAAATAAATTAGTTGTACTAGCTTTGATGTAAAAACAGGGAAATGTTCATTATCCATTGTGCTGTGGGAAATGTTCATTATTCAATGAGCTTAGGGATCGATCTGTTGCAAGTGTATAGTATAAGTTAACCTTTCAATGTGGCAAACAAATGTGTTGGTATTTGTAAGCAGTTTAGAACAAGATCAGAAGACTCCTAATATTTGTCATTCAAAACCCACTTTAAAATTATACCCATTCATACTGAATAGACTGTTGTTAATTAATGTTAATTAATGATGGATCCACTTTAAATATTAAGCACTCAGAGGGTAATCGGTACTCATGTACTCCCATATGTATATGTATATATATAACACAAATGAAATTGATATATTGGCCTCAGGCTCCTTTGACATACAGATGGTCAGCTTGATTTTCAATATGGAAAATGTTCATGTTGAAATCATGAGCCATGACCAAAAATGGGATGGTCTAACAGTTGATCTTTGATTCTAATCAAGATTAGGAGAGTTGGCTTATCCATACCATGGTGAACTCAGACTGTCAGTTGAAATTTATGTAAAATTGAAAATGCTTGTTTAACCCTTTACTTGATAGAGACGCTTTTCACGCTCTTGCAAAGGGAGTAGACCGAGATCAGATGGGTCCTGTAGGAGTTGTCTGATCAGGGACTGCTGTGTTCATTTAATGAATTATATAGGTCTGATTCTACAGTTTCAGCCATAGCCAAACGGTTTGTGTTAGAATGCCATCATCAGAATTCACCTAATAAATATTCAAGATAACATAATTTCTAACATAAATATTCATAAAGTAAAGGATTGTCTTGGGTATATATCACCATTTCTAGGTATAATCTTTCTATCTAAATTCAAAATAGTTTTCACTGAATTGTTCAAAACAATACCAAGAAGTGGGTAGAGTGGCCGGTCATTTGCTAATGAGATTCAGCAATTGTCAAGCAATTGATGTCATGTTGACACACTTTGATTGACAGACATGTCTCGTATGGTTAATTAGAGGATGCCCCAGGGGAGATAACCTTGATATGACACAATCCTAGGGATAGAATACACAGACAACTGTTGTTGTCGGATACCTCACACACAGACAGACTTTTGTTTTCTTTTGACTGCTAGAATTGGAGACAATGTAGACCATGCATGCATACTCAAATGGCCACTGTTTAGGAAATGCCTGATCGGCTAGGGTCATGTTTCAACCTTTTCTATATTCTGGATATTTTCCACAATTCATTTCATATAATGTAGCTGTAAATAAAATTAAACATATCTAAAAAAAACCCACATCATTGTCAAGTTTTTTTGTTTCTTGTCTATGAAAGATAAACTCATATTTGCTAATATAATGAACGAATCCTAAACTCTTTACCTGTTGAATGTTCATGTAAGAAATAATTATATCATGAATATTAATTAGATGAATTTTTGTAATAGCCTGAGAACACATGATGTTTTGGCCACAGCAAAAACATTATAAGTTAATAAGCAAACAGCAGATGCTGATGAAACCTCCTACAGGAGCTGTCTCATCTTGGTCTACTCTGTTTGCAAAGATATGTCTGCACAAACTGTATAGTAAACTGCTGCAACGTTAACCCATTTCCTCATAAGCTATTTTAGGTCATACCTCTGAATAAATCTACTGAAATTAAGGAGCATTCATTAGAGAAAGGGAAAATTTTAGAATTGTGTAGTTTTGAAACCATTGTGATAAGTAAAGCATTTCCTCCAATGGTTTCAAAGTGAATTTTACAAAGGCGCCAAAAGGCATCAATATGAGGGAATGCATTAACTGACTTTGATTAGAGTCAAGTTTGGAAAACTCAGCACCTTATCAGACATCAATTTTACTTGGTGTCTGCTATGGATTCAAGCTGTTTGCATAGGTCAATTAGGTCAAAATTACCGTAGTAGGAATTGTTATAACATAGATAAAATAAATGCATTGGGAAAAACCTTCGAGCTAACTCTTTCTCTCATATAAATGCCTTTTAATGCCTTTGCAAACAGAGTAGACCCAGATTAGATGGCTCCAATAGGGGCCGTCTGATCAGGGACTGCTCTGTTTGCTTATCCCTTTCCCTGTTCTCTGTTTATTACAACTTTCAATACCTACTGAATATTCATGAACAAAATAGCCATAGTGAAACATGGAGGGTGGAACATTGTTGCCATTATAGAAAGTTAATAAACAGATCTTTCAAATTTCATTAGCAAACAGAGCAGACCCTGATCAGATGGCTCCTCTATGAGCCGTCTGATCTGGGTCTACTCTGTTTGCAAATGCGTGATAACACGTTTATATGAGGGAAAGGGTTATGATATGATATAGATCAGATTTTGCAGTTTTTGTCAAAGCAAACAAATCCCTTGAAAAGTTTACAAATGATGTCATTATTTCTTACATGAATATATAATTATAAAGGGTTAAAGAAAAAATCTTTACCTGCATTTGAGAATGTACTTACAAAATACAGAAAACTGTATTTATCTCTTTACACACCCAGGGTGAATTTGTAATTACAGTAAAAACGAACACTCAAAAACATACCATTACTGATCATTAACACAGGTGGCAGCTTAATGCAGGGTGAAAGTCATGCAGAAAGCTCCTAGAAGCAGCCACCTGCCTACAAAGACATAAATTCTTCACTACTAAAATTTCATAGTATCGAGTTTTTACTGTACATGACTGTGTAAACAATTTGTATCTTGAGGAGATGCTGAGTATTTCAGTGTTTGATCAGGATCCACTCTGGATACTTTTTGGAAGAGAAATCATGATAAACCTCCGAAAGTAATTGAGAATTGAAGCTGACGACAATATTTGAGGACAATAATTACTTAATAAATGTACGGTAAACAATATTATATGGGAGTGCAATATCTCTTTGCCTTGATTGATCTCTCTGGTTGATGTTTATATTTCTCAATAACATACTTCATGGAAGTGTGAACACATTATCTGCTTAGAAAGTGAGGTGTGCAGACATTTTATTATAAATATAATCAGTAACAACATTAATTTGAACCAAAGATATTCAGTCAGTAATCTGGATCCAAACTGTTTTCAGAGTTTATAAGAAATAGTGGTTGTATTTTATGTAAGAAATAATGATTGTATTCTATGAGTATTGTAGTTAGCTAAGTTTTTAGCTCACCAGAGCACTTTTGTGCTCAGGGTGAGCTTTTGTGATCACTTGATGTCCGTCGTCGTGCGTCGTGTGGCGTGCGTCGTCCGTCGTCGGGCGTCAACAATTTGAACCTTTAAAAATCTTCTCCTCTGAATCTACAGGGTTCTCAGCTTTCATCTTTGGTACATAGCATCATCTTTAGGTCCTCTACAAAAGTTATATAAATTTTGCCCCTGGGGTCAAAATTGGCCCAGCCCCAGGGGTGCCTTGTTTTCTATTGAAATATATAGTAAAACTTTGAAAATCTTCTCCTCTGAATCTACAGGGTTCTCAGCTTTCATATTTGGCACATAGCATCATGTTCAGGTCCTCTACAAAAGTTATATAAATTATGGCCCTGGGGTCAAAATTGGCCCCGCCCCAGGGGTAGCCAGTTTTGAATAGAAACATATAGTGACAACTTTGAAAATCTTCTCCTCTGAATCTACAGGGTTCTCAGCTTTCATATTTGGCACATAGCATCATGTTCAGGTCCTCTACAAAAGTTATATAAATTATGCCCCTGGGGTCAAAATTGGCCCCGCCCCAGGGGTAGCCAGATTTCATTAGAAACATATAATGACAACTTTGAAAATCTTCTCCTCTGAATCTACAGCGTTCATAGCTTTCATATTTGGCACATAGCATCATGTTCAGGTCCTCTACAAAAGTTATATAAATTATGCCCCTGGGGTCAAAATTGGCCCCGCCCCAGGGGTAGCCAGTTTTGAATAGAAACATATAGTGACAACTTTGAAAATCTTTTCTTCTGAATCTACAGGGTTCTCAGCTTTCATATTTGGCACATAGCATCATGTTCAGGTCCTCTACAAAATTTGTATAAATTATGCTCCTGGGGTCAAAATTGGCCCCGCCCCAGGGGTGGTCGGTTTTCAATAGAAACATATAGTGAAACTTTGAAAATCTTCTCCTCTGAAACTGGAAGGTTCTCAGCTTTCATATTTGGCACATAGCATCATCTTCAGGTTCTCTACAATTTTTTTTTATAAATTATGCCCCTGGGGTCAAAATTGGCCCCGCCCCAGGGGTAGCCAGTTTTCAATAGAAATATATGGTAAAACTTTGAATATATTCTTCTCTGAAACTGAAAGGTTCTCAGCTTTCATATTTGGCACATAGCATCATGTTCAGGTTCTCTACAATTTTTTTATAAATTATGCCCCTGGGGTCAAAATTGGCCCCGCCCCAGGGGTGGCCAGTTTTCAATAGAAACATAATTATAGTGAAAACTTTGAAAATCTTCTCCTCTAAATCTACAGGGTTCTTAGCTTTCATATTTGGCACATAGGATCATATTCAGGTCCTCTACAAAAGTTATATAAATTATGCCCCAGGGGTCAAAATTGGCCCGCCCCAGGAGTAGCCATGTCTCAATAGAAACATATAGTGACAACTTTGAAAATCTTCTCCTTAGAAACTGGAAGGTTCTCAGCTTTCATATTTGACACATAACATCATGTTCAGGTCCTCTACAAGAGTTATATTAATTATGCCCCGGGGTCAAAATTGGCCCCGCCCCAGGGGTAGACAGTTTGCAATAGAAACATAGTGTCAAATTTGAAAATATTTTCCTCAGAAACTGGAAGGTTCTCAGCTTTCATATTTGGCACATAGCATCATGTTCAGGTCCTCTACAAAAGTTGTATAAATTATGCCCAGGGGTGGCTAGTTTTCTCTAGAAACATATAGTGAAAACTTTGAACATCTTCTCCTCTGATTGCCTGGTGAGCGATGTCAGGGCCATTCTGGCCCTCTTGTTATAATGGTATTGTGAACTAGGGATGTGTTTGCTGTGGCAGAAACTGTAGAGATAGAATGTATGTTTTTTTTAAATCAAACAGAGCAGACCCTGATTAGAATGTATGTTATTTCAGAGTAAACAGAGCAGACCCTGATTAGAATGTAGGTATGTTATTTCAAAGCAAACAGAGCAGAACCTGATTAGAATGTATTTTATTTCAAAGCAAACAGAGCAGACCATGATTAGATGACTTCTACAGAAGCCGTCTGATCTGTGTCTACTCTGTTTACAAAAGGCATCTCTATGAAGAAAAGAGTCATTCTACCATAGTAGAGGAAACATACTTCAAGTTTTGTTATATTCCTGTCTGCTTTCAAATTCATTTTACTTCTCTGCTATCAATAAAACGAACACGACCCAGTTACCTTGAAGACGTGAAAAATCTTAAATTGAATGTTTGTTTCTCTGACCCCATGAATGTGAGGGCAGCATCTTGTATTTGGTTTTTATTGGCTTGGGAGGGTCTGTTTGTAGTTAAGTACATTATCACCAATGAAAGAAAAAAATGTGTTGAAGTGCCAGAGCTTTAACCCTTACAGTGCAGGACACGAGTCATTAATGTCCTTTGCAAACAGTATAGACCCAGATGAGAGGACTCCTAGAGGAGCCCTCTCATCAGGGTCTGCACTGTTTGTCTTGTTACACTTTTCTTTAGAAAAATTCCTAAATATTCAACATAACTGTGACCTGTTTGAAATTTGGAATTGTCCATTTGAAAATTCAGCTTTGTAAGAGTTAACCCTTTGAGTACTGAGTTTTCAAAGTGGGATAGTCCATCATGGTTTAATGAAAGAGTCCACTCAGTATAATAGAGTATACTTTGAGAGAGGAATTTGAATGACTTACAGTGTAGACTGATCAGAGAACTCCTCTTGGAGCCCTCTTATCTGGGTCTACACTGTTTGCAATTGACAGTACACACATGACCCACATTTAAAAAGGGTTAATGTTTCTGATGCCTGTGCAATCTCTGATCATTATATACTTCAGATCATTTTAGTTTTTGAAAAACTACTGACAGAGTGTCAAATGGCTAGGAAGCTGAGGATAAGCTGGGTTATTTGGCATCTCAACTGGTTCCAGGCTGTTTGCAATGAAACTCGGGTCTGGATAAACACATTAAGTGTTAAATGTATGGACTGAATTATTTTAATGATGAATGTTGTAAGTGGATGCTAAGTATTGCCTACAGTAAATTAGCCTTTTATTTTATGTATATTCATGCAAAACTCATCCTGTTATGCATATTGATTTATATGATTCTTGTACATGTATTTAAGACAGAAAATAAGGAAATTTATTGCGATGGTAAACAGTAGAGAATCAGATATGTAACAATGTAAGCAAACAGACCAGACTCAGACCTGTTTATAAAGGTGTAAAAAGTATTAAAACTAATTTATTAGTAAAGGATAAATTTAAACAAATTTAGGAAGTATATGATGTGGAGATTTTTACTCCGAGTTAGATTTTCTAAACATTTAACCCATAACCTGCTGCATAATTTAAAACTGGCTTCCCCCTTTCTAAATAGTAAGTTTACAAAAATGATACCCAGATTTATCACTGAAGGAACTAATTTTTATGACAAACTGTTCAGACCCTGATCAAAGGGCTCCCTCAGTAGCATTTGATCTGGGTCTATGCTGTTTGCAAAGATCCCACACTTTAAGAGTTAAAGGATAGTATCAACACTTATCTGAATGTCAATGATATCTTGATTTATCGTACCTTTTGATGGAGATATTTTAGTTACACCATTTTGTTCGACTTACCACATGACTAAATTCATACAGGTGGTCTGCCAATAGCTGAAAATTCCATACCCAAAATACCCTAAGTATTACGACAAATGGTTTAGACCCAAATCAGACACTTTCATAGACTGGCCACTTACAGCAAGTTTGACTGTATATAGATCTGATTCCTGTGTTAGATAGATAGATTTATTTAGCATCTAAAATTGCATACAATTTACAAGATATTAATACAAATGTACATAAAAATGACATATTTAGAAATATGGTATAATGAAAAATTGTAATGATTTTCACATACCATTATAAAAACTCAGCTAATGAATATTCAAGTCATCATTATATTTCTTACATGAATATTCAACAGGTAAATTGTTGGAGCATCATCATACATGTATAATTTATGACTTTCACTATTATTTTGGTTCTAGGTATTGTCGTGAGTGCAAACACCATGCAAGGCATGTCAGATTCAGGCATTTATGTTCTTTTGTAGTTATGCTGCAAGTACTCATTACAAACTATATGTATATGCAAGTACTCAGTACAGACTACATATATCAGTTTTCCATGTTATTGTTTTACAGGACTGTATGAGGGAAAATAGGGTCATGTTTGAATAGGTAACATTTTCAGGATAATCTTCAGTGAACTTATCAAACTTTTTCAGTGAAATGATAAAATGTCTTCTTCAATTTTCAGGTGGCAAAACATTCTTATCAAATTCCCAGAAAGCAATACAGTGCAAAAGCCCAAATTCTTATTTGACAGCAGTAACAAGGAAAATATAAGCCCAGTCAGTAGCAAAACAGAACTTATCCCCTCTACCAACGGGAAGGAGAATGTTGGGCCATCAAACAGCAAGAAAGACACTGGTGGCCCAGTAAATGTGGACTTGAAGATTGTCTGCCCACCGGCTAGCAAAGAAATTGATGTTCCTGATAGTCTGATATCTGTATGTCAAAATGTAACATGTCAACATATGCATCGAGTTTGAGTCACAATTTTTTATTGGGCATGATTACAAATTTCTTGTTTTGCATTCAGGAATGATAACCCATGCATGCTTGCTATGAAAGGTCTCACTAAGATTGTAAGAGTTATTTCCCTTCAATATGATTTTCTGAAGAAATGAAAAATGTAAGACATTTATGATTATGATTATTATCATTTTATAAATTTCATTTCCTTTATGTGAATGTGTGAATAAATAAACTGTAATTTAAAGAGAAGATGAGAGAAAGAAACATAAAATACATTTGAAAGTTTTTCACAAGTTTTTTTTGAAGAAAATGACGGATTTAGCGCATTTGAAGGTTTTGTTCCTCTGCATCCTTAGTGTCTGATTGCAAGCATACATGGACAGCACTAGTGCAGCAACGGGAATGACAGTTTATATCTGCACTGTATTCTCTCTAATAAATGCCCTTGAGGTCGTAACATAGTTTAAAAGGAACTTCTTGAATTCTGTACGCAGATAGTTGCTTAATGCAGAATGAAAGCAATACAGAAAGGTCCTAGAAAGGAAGCTTTCTACATTGCATTCAGTCTGCATTTATTCTGCCACCTGTATTTTGAGAAACCTATATTTCTGTATTTAATGGTTTTATGTAGGGTTTTAGTTGTTTTATAGATCCCCCACCCCCAAAGGGGGCTTTTAAGTGTAAAGGGGGCTTTTATTAGGGTGGAGACATTTGTTAAGGAGAATATGGTGTATGTATGTATATGTATGTTGTTTTCACTAATCTCCATCCCACATTTCAGTATTTGTAGCAGTTTACAGGGTATAGCCAGCTGTTCAGTGTGTGTTTCAAATTTTTAGTTATTTTTCACTAACACATTCATTTTTGTTTGAGTTTTTATTTTTGACTGATTGTTTTGTGTGGATTTCTTTCGTGATGATCTAGGTGGCATGATGTTTTGGTTGCTTACCCACGCAGCATGCACTTGAAGCCCAAACAAAGGCGGTTCACAGTGCCCAGTTATAGCTTTCTTAACAAGGAGAACCTTCAGGTAGGCACATTTAATTTCTAGACTACTTTCATAAAGTTCAGATTGAAACAGGGGAGTTTGGTCCTGAGTTAAGCACTGACTATCAATATTAAGTGGTGGAAAATGATTTCTTTAACTCTTTGCATGCTAAGTAATTTTGTCATCTGCAACATTTTCAAAACTATTAATTTTCTTTCTGATATTTTTTGGCAGAAGTTGAGCCTGAGTGACAAACAATTTGGATCTGAGATCAGACATAACATTTTGTGGGGCCTGATCTAGACCTAAACTGTTGATCATAAATGGCTGGAGACTCCCCACCAGTGTGCATAGAGTTAACCCTTACAACTATTCCAAAATTCAAACATGTCAAGCTTACGGTGAATATTTAGAGATTTATCTAAAGAAAAGTGTAAAATGACAAACAGTGCAGACTCTGATGAGAGGGCTCCTCCAGGAGCCATCTCATATTGGTCTACACTATTTGCAAAGGACATTAATGACTCATTTCCCATATTGTAAGGGTTTAAATATGACCAATTTATGAAACAAACTTTTCAATAAGTTAATATTACTTAGGGGTAGTGGAGCAACATATTTTAATTAATGAACTTGATATCATACAGTTTCTCTTGTAGTTTATTACGTACAGAACTTCCAAGCTATTATTTTCAAGTAAAATAATAATGTCTCTCATTTCTAAATTAAATATTAGTACAGTAGAACCCCTCTAATGCGACCACTTAATAAATATACATGTACATGGTTGTCTTTAAAAGCAGGTGGTTGCTTAATGCAGGGCAAAAGTAATGCAGAAAGCTCCTCTAGGAGCTTTCTGCATTACTTTTGTCCTGCATTAAGCTACCACCTGCATCTAGCAACCAAAATTATACTTCTTTTAGGTGGTCGCATTAGCGGGGTTTTACTGTACTTAAAAATTTGATAATGGCAAAAATATCAAAGTTATTATCCCTTTATAGGAATAGACTTGGTACCTGTTTGTAACTTTCTTCAGTACTGAAAAGCTGTAATTGTAATATAATTTAACTGTCCTGTGATATGAGTGTACACTGCTTGCTTAGCCGTGAAAGTTCAGCTTGGTATATACAGGGATGAAGACAAGAGGCAAACTCATCTATCTAATCCTCTTATTTCATAGTCAAGCCTGATCTTGCTGGTATTTATCCCTAAACCTGATGAAAATTCATGGTAGAAATAATGACAGTATGAATATGGATTAGCTGAATTTTTATAATGGTGTACGAAGTTACGAATTAAACTTTTTACCTGACAGAAACAGTTGAATCATCTATTTAATTCCATTTAAGCAAAAAGAGCAGATCCTAATCAGACAGCTATAACATTAACTGTCTGATCTGGGTTTGCTCTGTTTGCAAAGGCATCTGTATTGGGTAAAGGGAGAAGAATAACAGGTACTTATTAGAATTGACCAGCAGAGATGAGTACCAACAAGATAAACCTTGACTAAGAAATCATGAAAATGTACTTATTCCTAAATATTTTAACCACTCCTCTTATCTACAGATCTGTATATATCCCACAGTCCTGACTGTCATTTAATATCTAGGAATGATGCTTGCCAGTGTGTTTTGCCACAGAGCTTCATAAAAGTGCATTAAAGTGATATGCATCTTCCCCATTCCTTTTTACTTATTTAACCCCTTACTCCATACTTACCCATTTATACACCTTTGCTAACAGAGTAGACCCCCAGATCAGATGGCTCCAGTAGAAGCTGCCTGATTTGGGTATGCTCTGTGTGCTTATGGAATTACATATATAGCTCTGAGTCTACAGTCAATTATTGCCAAACAATCATGTGTTCATATGACATTATAAAAGTACAGTTAATTGATATTCATAAAGTTAGTAATTACTTACATAGATATTCCTGAAGTAAAGGGTTAACTCTTTACTCCATAAATAAACCTTTCTATGCCTTTGCAAACAGATGAGACCATGATCAGATGGCTCCTGTAGGAGCCGTCTGATCAGAGTCTGCTCTGTTGGCTTATGATATAATATAGCAATGATTCTACAGTTTCTTCCATGGCAAAAATTTCCTGTGTCCATGTGCTATTATAACAAATAAACAAATTGGTATTATTGGTGTCATTATTTCTTACATGAATATTCATGGAGTAAAGGGTTAAGAAGTTGCATTAAGAGTAAGGGGAAGAATGTACTTGTGGTTAGATTTCATGTGAAGTATAACATTACAGAATGTTTGCATCCCAATATCAAGTACATAATTATTAGGGCATATGATATATTGCCAGTTATGCAAATGTCATTATAAACAAGTAGCAGTTGTTTTTCTTTTCTTAGCACTTTGATGTTTCACTACTGGCAGTAATATTATTGCATAAAAGTTGTGTGTACATGTACACAGAGAAAATGGGTGGTGGTCTATGCCTTCAACTCAATACTTAGTCAGGAAAAGCAGAGAATTATTGCATTACATCATTTTAATTTCTAGCCAAAATCTGACAGCTCTGAATCAACTGGGGATGAATCGAAAGGTCGGTTTGAAGTGGAAAAAGTGAAACAGAAGGAACAAGGGTTTGCCACTTACCGTGGTGTACGAAGCATGAAGCACACTAAGGCAGACAAGCACCATCAAGAGGGGCTGCGGAAGAGTAGCAGTCTCCATGATTTGTCAACGGAGGAAAAAGAGACGGGCAGTTTGGATAAGACTAGGTTTTTGAGTCGATCAGGAGACCGGCTCGACAGTGCAGAGGACATGGTCATGTACTCAGATAGCAGGAGACTTCTATCTGGCTACGGTAATAACCCGTATGCAACTTTACCACGAGACCCAATGTTGAAATCTCCATTCGCTGATCGACCCCTACAGTCCAGCACCCAGGATTCTTCTTCTAACAGTTCTGTAGCCTCTGCCCCATCACAAACATCTACCTCTGAGGGCATGACCAGACAGCGGCGTGGCTCTTTTGATGACAAGACTTCCAAACCTCGAAATGCCAGTGAAAGAGCCCGTTTACATCGGGAAAGGTCTGCAAGTATGAAATCTTTTCCAACTGGTCTTACTCTTCCAAAGATCCAGTCTAATGTAGGAGCCAGCAGTGTGGACCGCTTGCTACCAAGAAGAGACTCGGCATCATCAGGAGCCAATGAAAATGAGACTGACGAGCACAAGGTGAGTGATGCATGTATTCTGTACTCAGGTCTGTAGATAAAATGCATACTGATCTGGCTAAATCTTTTATTTTGTCAAATCCCATCTTGCTGTTACTCATTAGCAACAACTTTCTGAGGTAATTCTAATATGTATCAGCAAGTTGGTTTGACGGAGAACTACAGAAAATAGTTTACCTAGATATCCTGAATACCAAATTTATTTAGAGCTCTGCTTACTGGATGTCAAAAATGTTAATATGGTCATCTTAGTTAACCATATCTGTCTTTCAAAAATGGCTTTCTGAGTGCAATTCTTAAACATTTTTCATCTATTTCTTTTAAAGACAGTGTCGAGATCTCAAACAGTTTTGATCTTGATTAGACATTGAGTTGCTCGATGTAGCATCTGGATCCAACCTGTTTGACAAGGTAATCATAACATTTCCACTGTTATAACGAGTTAAAATGGTCATCTCAGTTGAAAGCAAAATGTAATAATATTGATTTGTCAAAGCTTAATCGCAGATTCTGTTATCATAATGAAAACTCATTGTATTGAATTTTTCAATGTGGGATTGTCCATCATTGTTAATAGTAGAGTTAAGTCAGTATAGAAAAATGAAATACTTGCCGGAGGATTTTGAGTGAAAACCAAGACGCCCTAATCAGAGTAGAGTCTTCTGATTTAGGTCTTCACTGTTTGCATATCAACATTGAAAGGTGTAGCCCTTTTGACACCTCTGTAAGATTCACCACTGCCAGAGGAAGAGTTGACATAATGTGTATGTATATACAGAACAGGATTTTTGATCGTGCTTTTTGTTTTGTCAAGCATATGTATTCAGGATTATGTGTGTAGGAGCTTGATTAATGTCATGACACTATTTGCTTCTGTTTTGATATTGGTCACAATGATTCCTGTATTGGATGAGCTTACTGTCGTTTAATCCTTTATTCCATGAATATTCATGTAAGAAATAATGCCATATTTAGCTCGACTATTCGAAGAATAGTGGAGCTCCTACTCGGCCCGGCGTCGGTGTCGGCGTCCGCGTCACACCTTGGTTAAGGTTTTTGTTAAAGTCCACTTTTGCCTTTAACCTTTGGAATAAAGCTTTGAAACTTGGAACACTTGTTCACCACCACAAGCTTCATCTGTAGGCAAGAGTACATAACTCTGTCAAGCATTTTCACAGAATTATGGCCCTTTTTAACTTAGAAATTTTGGTTACGGTTTTTGTTAAAGTCCACTGATTAACATAACCCTTTAGGAAACTGCTTTGAAACTTAGATCACTTGTTCACCACCACTAGCTTCATCTGTAGGCAAGAGTATATAACTCTATCAAGTAATTTGACAGAATTATGGCCCTTTTTAACTTAGAATTTTTGGTTAAGGTTTTTGTTAAACGTCCACCTATTTACATAACCCTTTGAGATAAAGCTTTGAAACTTGGAACACTTGTTCATCATCACAAGCTTTATCTGTAGGCAAGAGTACATTACTCTGTCAAGCATTTTAACAGAAATTATTGCCCTTTTTAACTTAGGTTTCTCTTTTAATTAAAGATTTCAAAGAGATACTACATATTGAATACTATTAAAGATATTTTACTGGCACTTTTTTACTTGCTTCTAGTGTCATTTGACACTATAAAATTTAGGCCACTATCAAGCATTTTTACCTTAACAATTCTGAGAATAGTCGAGCGTGCTGTCCTGTGACAACTCTTGTAATTAGACTTTTTATTGAAATAGCACTAAGACACAGGATTTTGGCCATGACAGAAACTGAAGAATCATATCTATATCACAAGCAACCAGAGTAGACCCTGATCAGACAGCTCCTACAGGAGCCACCTGATCTGGGTCTACTCTGTTTCACAAAGGTGTAAAATATCTTATTTATGAACTAAAGGGTTAACTATTTATTTCATGAATATTCATGCAAGAAATTATCACATCATGATTAAATTTAAGTCATTTTCATGATGGACATGATTACTGGTAGGCCTTGACAGAAATGGTGAAATATGTCTGTTAAAGTCAGTGATATTGATTCTGATTATTTGTAAGTTGTTATATCTTTACATCATCATTATCCTCAACAACATCATCATCATTCTCATCATCATCTTCATCATTATCAACCAGGTCACTCATTTCATAGATCTTTTGTTGATTGGGATTGGTGTAAGTGTGGATGAACAAGGATATCAACGGTGTAACAATTGAATGTAAATGTGCCACTAGGAACTGATTTGAAATGATTTAGTTTGACTTGTATAAAGCTCTAGGTGTTATAAGCCCCTTACAGTAATCACATTAGTGATGCATCTAATACTTCACACATGTAAAGCGCAACCTGACCGGAATTTGTAAACTGCTTGGATCCAGATAAAATGCTGAGTTACTCCTGGTCTCGTCAGGATCAAAGTTGTTTTACACTCACTCAGTAATTTCTCAAAAGCTTGAACAGATCTGTAAAAAGTTCAACAGATCATCAGAGATTGAGGAGAAATCATTTGTTCACCATGAGAAGGGTTAATGTTTTGACCCGTGTAACTGATGGTACTAGTGTTAACCCTTTCCCTGTTCAATATTCATATAAGAAAGATCGACATCATGAATATTTATTAGCAGAAATTTTATTGTGTTAACCTTTCAAGGAAAAGTTTTGGTTTGACAAAAACTGTAGAATCATATCTATATCTTGTCAAAAGCAAACAGAGCAGACCCCGATCAGACGGCTCCTATAGGAGCTGTCTGACTTGGATCTACTCTTGTTTGCAAATGCGTGAAAAGGTGTTCATACGAAGGAAAGGGTTAACCCCTGTCCTGCTACTCAGCACATTGACTGGTGATAATGAACAGATTTGATCCAGATCTAATGCAGAGTAGCTCAAGGCTTGATGAGGATCTCAAATGTTTTGCACTTAGCAGATAGTTTATATAACAAGACAAACAAGATCATGAAATAATGCTTTTTGTACTCTTGGATTAGTTGGGATGAATTTTGATTACCTTCGTATACAGTTCAGATCCAGATGAGAGAACAAGTGTGTCTTAGCATTAGGATCCAATCCATTTTACACTCAGATGATTGTTTTTTAAATGAAAAAGAAAAAAAATGTAAAAAAATAACTTCTGCAGATAAAAAATCTTCTTCTTTGGGAACAGGGTTAAAGATAAAACAGCTTTAAAGATGGAACAAAGTACAGATTTCAAAGCAAGTTAAAGTTAAGTCAGATTAAATGAAAGTTTTTTTAGAAAGTGCAGTGAAAGGTGTAATGATAAGTCCCCATTAACTCGTTACTGGACTACCAGGGATTAGTTTTTGACCTGTCAAAACTGTGCCTAAAATTTGCTTTGTGGATCATGAAATAATTGAATTTCAAGAGACCCTTTGTAAACCCTGTCTAAATAGTTACAGAAATCAGAGGACAAGGTCAGGTATCTGAATAGCTACAGAAGTCAGGTATCATGTAGCTTAGTGCCTGGTTTAGATCCAGTCAGTTTTTAAAGATTTGTGTTGAATCAGCATAGATAAATTTACTGGACTTGATATGACTGTTGCCTCTTGGTCAAAAACATGTCCCATGCATATAGAATGGAGATACACCTTTTTACACTTATTCACACAGAGTTGATCCAGATCAGATGGCTCTTGTAGAAGCTGTTTGATTATCTGATCAGAGTCTGCTCTGTATGCATATGGAATAACATATATATAGATATAATTCTACCAAAAATAAACTAATAGATATTCATGATGCTATTATTTCTTACTTGAATATTCATGAGGGAAAGGGTTGAACTTTAGCACTTGACCTGATAAATAATCATGCAAGACTCGTGTCCATTATGAATATTCATCTAATTTTGTTATCAAAATTATAAAATAAGGACATTGATTGCCATGGCAGTAGCTAATATATAAGAATCAGATATGTAACAATAATGAGCAAACAGAACAGCCCCTTATTATATATAGGTGCAACAGAAACTGTCTGTTCTATATTGTTTGCAAATCAAGGAAATGGATAAAGTGACCACTTTCAGAACTGTTTTCAAAAATAGATTTCTGCATTGCTTTCATCCTGCAATGAGCTACAATCTGTCTTACACAGGATTCAAGTTGGAGCTCTCCATCAGGGATTTTTTTAACCCTTTACTCCATAAATATGCCTTTCTATGCCATTGCAAACAGAGTACACCCAGATTAGGCCACTCCTGTAGGAGTCTTGGGTTTGTCATTGTCTTCTATAAATATTCCAGTTTACACACCATACAGAAACCATTGACATGTACATATTGACATACTATCTTATTATATAATTTATCAACATTACTTTGGAACTACAATAAGGGACAAGTTTTGTGTATATCCTTAGAATGATAGCATGATCAAGACCTTTTACATCAGTCTGTAGTATTGACACAGATGGGACAGCTCCTGCAGTGGTCGTCTGATCAGGGTCTGCTCTGTTTGCTGATAGAATAATATAAATCAGATTCTACAGTTTCTTGTTCTTATGTCATAATGAAAATTTTAATTGATATTATAGCAGAACCTGTCTTAAGTGGCCATTCATTTATTGAACATATGTGTTAAAAAGGTGATTGCTTAATGTAGGAGCTTTCTGCATTACTTTTGACTTGCATTAAGCTACCACCTGCCTTACATACCCATAATTATGACCTTTTTGATGGTCACTTAAGACAGTTTCTACTGTATTCATTAGGCCTGCATCTCTTACATGAATAGAAGGTTAAAGATTCTCTCAATGTTCTTAAATCTGTTTGCCAATATTTCTTGCAAGATAAATAAACATAATTAGCATATTATTTCTAAAGCAAATATTCTTAAATAGCTGTTATAAAAGCAAACAAAACCCTTGTCTTGCTATCTGCGGCCTAACTGGCATGTGCAAACAGCTGGAATTCAGATGAGATGCCAAGTAAATCAGCATCTCGTAAGGATCCAAGCTGTTTGACACTCGGTCAATAGTTTTTCAAAAGCTTGACTGATTTGGAAGTAGTCAAAATTGCACTAGATCTATCCAAATTTGAGCATACATATTTTTAATTATAGCGGAGTAATGGTGACGAGAACATCAGTTCTATAACTGACAGACCACTTGCTCCTCTTACAGAAAATAAGCTATATCATAATCAGAAATCATGGTCATTCTGAATTCCTGTAAAAGAGTGGCTTTTATAGAAACTCAAGCCCACACTAAATCATGCGCAAAATTGAAAACTGTATAAGATTGGGCTGCCTTTGGCGGTGATAAATAGCATAATCTCTACTAAATACCCCTAGAGATGTTACATTTTTTATGCCCCCGTGACGACAGTCAGTGGGGCATTATGATTTGCACTTGTCAGTCCGTCTGTCTGTGCGTCACGCTTTTCTATAAAGTATTACATGTCAGTAATTTCTACATTTATACACATGAAACTTCACATACACATCAATTACCATCTGTGCTATCATTTTGCACCCCACCCATGCTGCCCGCAAGCCCAAGGTCAAGGTCAAATGACTTGGAAATTTTACATGCAGTTGGTTGTCACATTTATGTGCAGTTGGTTGTCACAGTTTTGCATTGTCTTATTTCTCCCTAACCACTATAGCTATTGCCATGGAATTGCATATACACGTTAAAGACCATCCTTACTTTTATTTGTCACCCCACCCATGCGTCCCGCAAGCCCTAGGTCAAGGTCAAATGCCTTGGAAATTTTATGTGCAGTTTGTTATCACAGTTTTTAGCTCCACTTTTTCAAAAAGTGGAGCTATTGTCATGACCCTCTTGTTGGCGTCGGCGTTTGTTAACCTTTTTGTTAAGGTCCCTTTTCTCAGAAACCATCAAAGATATTTGATTCATATTTGGTATGTATGTTTACTATCACAAGGGGAACCCATTTCACAAGGGTAGGTAACAAGGGGAACCCATTTCACAAGGGTAGGTAACCCTAAAATTAATTTTGCCATAGTTATGCCCCTTTTTCGACTTAGATTTTTCATTGTTGGTTAAGTTTTATGTTCAGGTCTATGTCTCAGAAACTGTCCAAGATATTTGGTTCAACTTTGGTTAACTATTACAAGGGGGACCCATTTCACAAGGGAATGTAACCCTAAAATTAATTTTGCTATAGTTATCTCCCCTTTCTGACTTAGACTTAAACTACACTATCCAGCACTAAAGAAAGTGGAGCGCGCTGTCTGCCGACAGCTCTTGTTTCATTGTCTTGTATCTCCCTTACCACTGTAACTATTCGCATGAAATTGCATATACACATTAAATACCATCTATACTTTCATTGCACACCCAACCCATGCTTCCCTAAAGCCCAATGTCACTGTCAAATGACTTAGGAAGTTGGTTGTCACAGTTTTTTCATCGTCTTATATCTCACTAACAGTAACTGCTATAGCTATTGGCATGGAAATGCATATACACATTAAACACCATCCATACTTTCATTATGCACCCAGCCCATGCTGCCAGCAAGCCCAAGGTCAAGGTCAAATGACTTGGGAATTTTACGCTCAGCTAGGCAATCAACTACACGGGGGCACAGTGAAGATATATGTAATTATACAACAGGGCATGGGTAAAGAAGTAGAAATGTATTTTAAAATTCAGCAAGCGAAGGGTTAAGAGGTGGAATATGGTAAGCTGTTTGTTGCTCATTATGAGTGCAGTGGACGTTAGAATAAGCCCAGTTTGAAATTACTTATATTTAAAAAACACACCTGATTAGGGCATCAGTATTTCATTAGCATGCAGAAAACTTGAAAAGAGTATCAGAATTGTGTTTCTTAAGCTATTACTGTATGAATATTCATTTAAGAAATAATGACACCATGAATACTAACTAGATTCATTTTTATAATGGCATATGGACACAGGACTGCTTGGTCAACACAGAAAGTTTAGAATCAGATCTATATTGTTACATAAGCATCAGGCTCTGATCAGATGGTTCCTATAGGAGCCGTCTGATCTGGGTCTATTCTGTTTGCAGAGGTGGTAACAGGCATTTCTATAATATTAGGTCAAGGATTAAACGTTTACTTTACAAATCACTCAAGTTTTACAAACTAGTGTTTCACAAATGCTAATGTTTGTATAGATTATTTAACCCTTTACTCCATGAATACACCTTTCTACACCTTTGCAATCACAGTAGGTCCAGATCTGATGGCTCCTATAGATCTGATCAGGGTCTGCTCTGTTTGCTTATGATATAATATAGATATGAATGTAGAGTTTCAGCCATGGCAAAAATATCCGTGTGTCCATGAGCTATTATAACAATTAATTTCTTGATTTCATTATTTAGTTAAGCAGAAAAATGGTAATGTGTTAATATGTTTATTTTATGGTTATACATAGAATGAGAAGTAAACATTACACAGTGGTGTTGAATGCAAACTTCTAATGATATAGAAAGGTTATCAATAGAAGGTGGTGGAGGTCGCAGTCATTGAGTATACAGTCAATTACTGGCTTTGTTTACATTTGTGATTTGTTTATAAAGCAATAGGTCAGACTTTGAACAGACTTTGAACTTTTTCATCAATAAGGATTGTTATCAGTATGAATGATTGATTGATTCATTGATTGACAGGAGTTTGACTGTTCCGTTTTGTGGCAATGTGTAGTGATCAGATGTATTGTAAAGTTTGTAAAGCGGTGAAATGTTGGGTTGGTCAGAGTAAGATAGTACCAGGGGGATAGTCGATTTTTATTGTCTCCTAGCAGAATGTTTGTTAGTTTTTGAAGTCATAGAATATAAAAGCTTTTCAAAAGACAGCCCATATATTCAGGCGAATAAATACTTTGACACTTTTGGTATTTTTTGTTACTACTTTTTATGGGATGGTGTCAGTTTTAGAATCTCATAATGCTTTTATATTCAAACTGTTGTTGGCAAGTGTAAAATGGCTTTGTTATTTAGATCTCATCCCAAGTTGAAATACTAACCCTCTACTCCATAATTATTCATGTAAGGAATAATGACATCATGAATATTATTAAGTAGGTTTTAAACTGGCGTTTGAACACATAGATACTTATCTCTGGCAGAAACTGCATACATGTAATTACATCTATATAATTCTATAAGCAAACAATGCAGACCCTGATCAGATGGCTCACAAAGGAGCCATTTGATACGGGTGCAGTCTGTTTGCAAAGGCACCAAAAGTTGTATTTATGGAGTACAGGGTTAAATACATGTATTTTGGATGAATGTATTAGAGTCTTTTCAGCAATTGTTATATACAGTAGAACGCCTCTAATGTGACCACCAAAAATGGACATAATTCTGGGTGGCAGAGGCAGGTGGTAGCTTAATGCAGGATGAAAGTTATGCAGAAAGCTCCTATATGCATGACTTTTGTCCTGCATTAAGCAACCACCTGCTTTAAACGATGTCTGGCTGTTTATTAAGTGGTCGCATTTGCAGGGTTTTACTGTATATGAAATTGATGGAATAAGTGATTGGAATTTGGAATTTGTCCTTGAATCACAGACTTACAAACCATTCGACAGGCTTGTATGAAGGTGTTTGATTGGGAAAGATATCTTTTAATCAGTGTATATTCATGGAAGTAATATTAATATCTGAATATTTATTAGATGAATTTTTTAAAAAGGCATATTAATACAGGAAATGTTTGCCATAAACTGTAGAATCTGATTGTTATTTTTCCATAGAGGAATCTAAAGAGTTATAATAACATATGGCATGGTGGGGAAATATTATACATGTAGCTGTTCTTCACTGTGCTTCTGATTGTCACCTGGACCTGGATGAATTGGTTTGAGTCTACTGATTTATAGGAAAAGTGCTGCTTCAGAAGCTGTTTATGAAAGTGTATCTTGTTTCCCATATTAAAATAGTCAACTGAAGTGCTAAATTTATTACATTGGCAGTGAAGAGATTTATTGATACATGTGTATGGAGAAAGTATTTACCTCTGTATGAAGTGGAATGGCATAAGTTAACCCTTTACTCCATAGATACCACATAACCCTTTCCTTCATATAAACATGTTTTCACGCATTTGCAAACAGAGTAGAACCAGATCAGATGGCTCTTTGGAATAGGAGGCATCTGATCAGAGTCTGCTCTGTTTGTTAATGGAATTTGAAAGTTATTTTCTGAAATGGTTACAGTGTTCCACCTTCCATATCTCATTATAAATGTTTTGTCCATGCATATTCAGTAGGTATTGAGATTTGGAATAAACAGAGGACATGGAAAGGGTTAAATGCCTTTGCAAACAGAGTAGGAGCCAGCTGATCAGGGTCTGCTCTGTATGCTTACAAAATAATATGTATAGGTCTGAGTTTAGTTTCTGACCATTTTGAGAGAGTTATTGGACTTTGAAGTTTTCTACACTACGTATACATGTATAAGATATAATGAAAAATGCTTGATTTACAGAATATCACCAGTAGGGCATCTGTGTCCAATGGACACAATTTTCTATATTTGTTTATGCATATTCATGCATGGAGTGAAGGGTTAAGCTGGCTTGTATTTTTTTTACCATGGTATAAACTTTTGAATCAGATATGTATAATTCCATAAGCAAACAAAGTAGATCCAGATCAGATGGCTCCTATAGGAGTTGTCTGATCTTGGTCTACTCTGTTTCTGTTTGCTAAGGTGTGAAAAGGGTTTCTATCAGGTAAAGGGTTAACTTTATTAACTCAAGGGTTCTCGAGAGGTGACATTTCAAGGCAGGGGACTTAGGTTTATATTAATTTGAAGGCATTTCAAGTACTAACGGTTCATTATTTACCTTAGTACTAAGAGCATTTTTCTACTGCAAAAACTGTTTACTGCTTTAATTCTTAAAGATTGGGTTTTATTCATTACTACTTTTTCATATGTCAAACAGTATCAAACAGTTTAGAAACAGCTTAGATATATGGAAATTGATTGATATCATCTTTTAATCATTTCGAAAAGCTTCCCATGGATTTTTCAGCAGAATATTTTCGGAAGATTAACATTAAAGAAAGTTAGTGTCATTGTTTACACTAAGTATGCTAAATATTCAGACAGACACACTTTGGCAAATAGTGCAGACCCAGATTAAACTGTTCCTGAAGGAAATGGTTCATCAGGGTCTACACTGTTTGCTATTATGTCAGTCAAATTAAAAGTTACCAAAATGGTAGCTAATTGAGTTATTCGACTTTACAAACTAATGGAGAGTGGAGATTGGGCGACTCAATATTGAGGGTAAATACTGTAAGGATTTGAGTCAATATTTGTGAACCAAAGAAGTCATATAATATCAGGTGAGAATAACAAAAAAGTTGACTGATGGATTAAACCCATAACCTGCTGAATAATTAAAAACTGGATCCTCCCTTTCTGAATATTAATTAACAAAACGATGTATCAAAATTTATTACTTAATAAAATGATTTTTATGACAAACAGTGCATACCCAGATCAAAGGGCTCCTGATGAAGCCCTTTGATCTGGGTATGCACTGTTTGCAAAGGTTTTTCATACCCGATTCCCACACATTTAGGGTTAATTTCCTTTACAGTTCTAATTTCGTAAATAGATTTGTAAGCAGTGTAGATTAGGATCTGCAGTCAATCCTGTGAAGAATTTTCAGGTCAACATATTAATCTCAATCAAACAGTGTTCCAATACTACAGTCATAGTTTGGCATAAGTTCACAGGGGTAGTTCTTTATGATGTTGGGTGAGGCCCGTAAAATATGTGTAGCATTTTTTGTAATAATACAAACCCTTTGCATGCTAAATTATTGTTGTTTGCAGACATTGTTGTCTGCTGCAATTCTAGATGTGTACTTTCTTACAAGTCTTGTCCAAAATATGATTATTATATCAAATAGCTTTTGATTTAGATGGGAAGCTGAGTAACTCGGTGTCCCGTCTGAGTCCATACTGTTTGTATAGGTACAACACTCAAGCCAAATTCATGTTCTACTCTATTTGCATGAAACTGGTAATATTTTATGCTTTTAGGGGTATAGCTAACTTTTTGGATATTGCAGTTGATTTAATATGATGATTCTTGCATACACTTTTGATCTAGATTAGATATAAGTATGACTTTCTGCACCTTTACAAAAAGAGTAGACCCAGATCAGATGGCTCCTATGGGAACTGTCTGATCAGGGTCTTCTCTGTTTGGTTATGAAATTTGGAATAGTAGTGAACCATAACTTTAACTCTTTCCCTGTTAAATGTTTATTCCAAATTTCAATACCTACTGATTATATATGGACAAAATAGTTATAATGAAAAATGACAGGTGGAACATTGTAGCTATTTTAGAAAGTAAAGAAACAGGTCCATCAAATTCCATAAGCAAACAGAGCAGACCCTGATCAGATGGCTCCTATATGGGTCTACTCTGTTTGCAGATGCGTGAAATCACATTTATATGAAGGAAAGGGTTAAAAGGCCTTTTTTTGTTCAGCATAATAAAGGTTAAGCTGTTACCCTTTGAATGTTTTTCAAAGTGGAATGGTCCATTAGAGCTTAAAGATATAGTCTATTCTGTATTAAAGGGTATAATTTGCAAGAGGTTGTAAATGACAAATAGTGCAGACCTTGATCAGGGGGCTCCTTAGAGTCATGTGATCTAGGTCTACACAGTTTGTAAATGATACTACACCAATTCTCTGCATGCAAAGGGTTAAAGGTTGGTCAGATTTTGTGGTCAGCAATAATGAGATTAGGGACTGGATCATTTCTGGTTAAACATCACTGGGAAAGCATTTAATAATAAATGAGAAAATTCACATATTGTTAACAGGATTAATTTCTCAAATTTATAATTTCTCCAAATAGTGGGTGGATTGTTTTTAATCTTGTGAAATAGTTGTAATCCAGATGATATTCTCTGGATATATAAGTTACATGGCATCTCTTCAGTATCTAAAATGTTTGACCAGGTTGCTGTGCTTTTACAAGAAACCAATATAAATATTCTTTTTGAACTAGATGACTGGTTTTTCAGATGAAAATTGTAAAGTGTTAAAAACAATTAATGTGAGTGCCATTTTGGTGGAAAGTTTCTACGGAAATAAATTGCATATATGGAGAAGAAAAGGGTGTTTGTCTTGGATTATGTAGGATACGAGATTTGTTTGTAGTTTACTTTTGGAGTGGAATTTAATACAAATGTAACACTTTTCTCTAATTTGTAAAGCTGAATGATTCAATTTGGCACCATTTTGATAACTTTGAATTAGACTGCCCAGATGAGAGGGCTCCTAGAGGAGCCCTCTCATCAGGGTCTGCACAGTGTTTGTCATATTACAGTTTTCTTTAAAATTATCCCTAGATATTCACGATAAGCTTGATTTTTTTGAATTTCAGAAAGTCCATTTGGAAATTCGGCAAGGGTTAATTTTGGTCATAAACTGTTTGTAATACATTTATATATCAGATTTGTTATTTCGACAGGCGGAGTTGCATCTGCATAATTATAGTGCTCTATAGTCGATGGGCCAGTAGGGTTGGTCGGTACCATCTCAGGGGAATAATTCTCATTGTGATTTTTAACATCATATACATCTATAGAATAAGAAAATATGTGATAGCATTGCATCGATGGTAGCTTTCTATGTGTTATTGCGTTTTATATTATGCTATACAATATCAGCATTTCGAGACAAAATTATCATTGAAAAGTAAAGCTAAAGATTTCAGATTTACAACATTTGGTATCATACCCCAACAACGAACTTATGATGGTATACCTGAATCAGGTTGTCAGTCTGACTGTCCTTCCATCTGTCCACCCCATATGTCCGTCCATCTATCTGTCCATCCATTTATCTGTCTGCCTGTCTGTCCATTTATAGACGCAAGTTTCCATATCTACAAGTTTGCTTAAAACTTGATATTCTTATTAGTTTAGTAACCAATGCACCTGCTAGCTATGCCTCCCCCAGTATACTGGGGAGACATATTTTGTTGTGTGCGGCGTCCGTCTGTCTGTCCATCCGTATGTCTTCAACGCTGCCCCCCCCTTCAACGTTCCTCTGTCCGATTTTAATTTATACGTGCGGTTTCTCCAAAACCTTTGATCGGATTTTCATGAAATTTCATAGGATTGATCAGCACTATGCCTAGTTGTGTTTATCTTATTCCAGTTCCGGTTCGATGATTTTCTGCAGTTATGGGACTTTGATTTTTATGTCCACCCCAACGGCGGGCATATAGTAATCGCATTGTCCGTTCTTCAGTCTGTCCGTCCGTCCGTCCCAGTCTGTCCGTCCGTCCTACCATCCGTCAGTCCCAAATTTTGTGTCCCATCTATAACTCTATAATCTGTGAATCATGATTTCAAAATAACCTGACGCAAATGTTCACCACACAAAGACGACGTGTCGCGTTCAACTCCCTGGTCCATTGGTCAAAGGTCAAGGTCATCCTTCAGGGTCAAAGGTCGGGGGCATAGTGTTTCACAAACACATCTTGTTTTACATTAAAATTTTGTCCTTGCGGTTTCTCCAAGACATATCTGATTTTCATGAAGCTTAATAGGATTGATCAGCACTATGCCTAGTTGTGCTTATATTATTCCTGGACATCTGTGTCAATCTAACATACATGCTTTTAGTGATTTCATTGTCGCACGGAGGTATCCAATACGGTTACAACACAAGACAGATAAATTACATTTTTGCATTTATGATCAGGATTTTGATATGTAGGCTGGTGAATGGCACATCTGAATGACATGTTGTTTAAAATTAGAACAAGAGGCAGTTGAGTTAAAAAAGTGATCAAAAACCCTCAGTGTCCTTTCTCTGAAAACGTCTTTCTCTGATCTTGGTCACTGGCACATAGGCTACAGAAAATATATTACCATATCATTGTTCTGCAAGTTATTACAAAGGTTTTGATATGATTCAAGTTTTACATTATTTTTGCTTTACACTTGGTATATGAGGGTAGCTCTAAGATATATTAATCTGGTGTTAGGATAAGGTATTGATCTGCTAACAGTAATTCTGACCGGGAATGTTGAAGATCCAGAGAACAAGAGCGTTCTTCTGCCCTCCTACAATCTCTCCTGTTGGATCATTGATTGTCCTTTATGGCAAATGAATGATAAAACTGACGTAAAGCAAATATACATAACAAACGATATTCCTACTCACAAATACATGTATTTTCACCGGCTACCGACATTAGTGTAGAAAGTCATTATAGGCATTCACAAGTTTAAAAAACAGACATCCCAATAATTCAATAATGTTCCAAAGTTGGTTGCCTGACCAATGCACAAATAACATTGCCTAAGCTATAGTAATTTGGAAAATTTGGATTCTGAATTACAGCCTGGTCGTTTGTATTTTTGCGAGCGCTATGCAAAGTATTCGCTGCATAGTGGTTGAAGATTGCCCTCCATCCTCGCACAGCAAAGGTTGCATCTGGCATGACCTACACATTATGGTGAATGTACTTGCACTTCATGTAACAATTTGAAGCCGATCTCCTATTTCTAACCAATTTAAGGACAATGCTCAGGGTTTTTCTTTCCTGGTTGGCAATCCCACTGTGCTTGTCTTACTATTATAATTAAGGGCGTGCCAATGCAAAGGTACACATGAACTTATATTTTAATAGTGCTGGTAATCTTCCTGATGCATGGAGTCATTGCTCCATTCCCGCATCTCTAATATAGTGGGACGCTGGTGTATGTATCAGCAGGAAAAGCCAAATACATTGCGAAGTATTCTGTGTTCTCTGACCAGCTTATAAAACCCGATTTACTACATGTACTTCAATTGCATGGTCAGACGTTCATCTACTTCATCCAGTTAGTACTGAAGTGCCGAGACCTTCTTAGTGTCATTAAAAGTGTTTGCTGTATCTTTCTATTGCCAATGCAATGGTTGACTCTATTTACTTAGAAACCTCCCCAAATGCTTCCTAGTCTGTTTAATCGTTATGCTTAGCATCTGATGACCAGATTCTCTACTTCGATGTCATCACCACAGTTCTTGATTGATTTTTCCTTTAAAATTAAAACATAATGTATATAATCTTTCATGGCCAAAACTGTTATACCACATTGATAATTAATTTCTGTTTGAGCAAACTCTATCATACCGGTATCTACTATTGCAGCACGATAACATGTACTTCGACATTGTTCACACTAGTCAATTGCTTCTGCAAATATAACTAATGTGTTATTGTTGCTTATGTTTAGCATATCATGAATTCCTTTATATCCATTATGTTTCAAAATGGATAACATACTGTCAATATTTTAATATATTTTCATTACTCTGTTTTTGCTGTCCAAATGTATCACCAGTACCCGATGAAAGATTATGAAGTCCTTGACCTTTGCCATCATGTGCTAATAGATGCATTAGAGACAGCATTGGATGGAGCAACTCTGATTTAATTTATTCTTTAACGTGTATAGTGTATAAAATTGAAAACTGAAACCCATATCCAGCAACATTTACCTGACATCGGGCCAACCAGTCCACCTTAGTACCATTTTGGAAGTCTTTGGTATGACCCGATCAAACTCACTACGTCCTGCCCGAAAACGAACGCTGTACCGACTGAGCTAACTGAAATGCTGGCCTTAACTTGACCAATGGACAAACTAACGGATGGTCAGACAAAATACGTTTTACTTCAAATTACCTTGAAATGAAAACAGAATGTCTGTATAAGCATGCTTGATATGGTAATCACCATTTTATGCTCCTATAAACCCGGTATGTCTCGCAACGTTTATGTTTCCATCTCCTCATGCACCAATGGGGGCTTTGCTTCAAACCTTCACAAATTGGCAACCTTGATGTGAAAATTACCATTAAGAAGGAACTGTTTGTTATGACCATTGTATCCAGAGTTACAGGTCTTGGCAACTTTCTTCACTATAAAGCATATAAATGCATAAAACTTTCACAGATATATATAAACAACTTGATGTGAAGATGGGGAATTGTGTAGTAAGCAAAATTACGGGACTTTGTTTTTTCTCTCTCACTAAAATGCATACTTGATAACAATATCATCATAAGGAAGGAGGGGAGTGGATCCATTTCCTATAGATCAAGTTGTAATGTTTATTGATGAATAATAAATATATAAGAGTATATCATGAATAAGCTAGCTCTGAAGTGGTTGATCGGATATTTATAGTTTACCTTCTACATACAAGTTTCATAAAGGGACATAATTTAGCCTAAGCAATGTCTGGGTTCTGGCTCAAAGGGTTTTTATTGTTAATTTTGTCGTTGATATAATGATAATGAAATGCTGGTGAAATATCATGGGGCTAACTCTTAAGATACTTCAGTTTTGGCACAATTTGAGTGTATGAAAGTTTTAAAAGGGACATAACTCTGACAATTTGCATTAAGAGATGCATGATGTAAGGGTTCTAGTCTAAATCCAATTCTTTGCCATCATTACTGTGAATATACATATGAAGTTTTATGAGCCTAGTTATAAAGATTATGAAGGTATGCAAAACTCCGGAGAATTTTTACTTCTGCGAAATACATATGAATGTAAACACAATTCCATGTACATATGAGCAAGAATTTACTTTATATAAACCACTTTTTGTGAAAAAATAAAAACATAAATGAAATGTGTGTAACTACAGCTACAAGCCTTTCAATTTTCAAGTAGATACAGTGTGTAACAAGAGAGAGACATCAGGTTGAAATTTAATGATGTCTTTTCTTTAATGCTAGATTTAGAAAACACTAATTTTTACCATAGGGTTAAAATTGGTGAAAAAAATACAAAAAGCTACCACCGATTTACTGCTATCACATATTTTCTGATTCTAGACACTTATATCTTACCAAAAAACATTGATAGCATTATTCCCCAAAGATGGTACCGATGGCCAAATTTTGGGCCTCTGGCTCATGGCCTACTAGATTTACAATGTAATTTTCTTTTTCTTTGACTTTCATTGTCTGTAACCCACACTTTGTTTGCTATCATCACAAATGTAGTAATGTTCGTTGCCAAAATGTATTACTTGTTTAAACTTTAAGTACAGTTTTCCTCCTTTTCGTTTCAAAACTTGGCTTAACAGTGTTAACCCTTACAATGCAGACTTTTCAAATGGATTATTCCAAAATTCAAACTGCTCCAGCTTATGGTGAATATTTAGAGATTTTTCTAAAGAAAGTATGAAATGACAAAGAGTGCATATCCTGATGAGAGGGCTCCTTTAGGAGCCCTCTCATCTGGGTCTACTGTTTGCAGGACATAAGTCCAGCACTGTAAGGGTTATTTTCCTGATGATATACTGAGAATATTCATATTTTGTCATGATCAACAATGTTTGCAAAGGTTCTCATAAATTTATCCACTATATTTAGAAAGGGTTTTGAGATAAAGGCAGATTCAATATATTTCTCTTTGGAAAAAACTATGTCACAATTGTAAATATTGCTGATGAAAGCATCTGGAATTTGTCAAGTTTGTGGTTTGGTTGTTACTTAATCTTTCCAGTAGTTACAGGTTCATTGTATGGTCAAACTATTGTTATGGTTTTAGGAACTGGTAAAGTGTTCTTTCATTAAGTTGTATATTTGGGCATTGGTTGGTTTAGACATTGTGATAACCTTGTTTCAACAGGACACTAACTTTTAGAGGTATTTGTTGAACAGTTTTGATCCATATCAGATGTGAGGTAATTTACTTGTCCAGAAGTCTATAAAGTATGAAATTTTATGTTTCAAGTTTTACCATTTAAGGAAATGATTGCTACAAACCGATACAGTGTGAAAGTCAATAGTACTCAAAACAGAGATAGGGGGTCAATACTATCTCAGTAAATCCACTAATAAAGGTCTTTGCGACTGAAATAGTTTAGAAGACCAGTGGATTAGCATGCCATTCAGCCAGTAAAAGTATGGGCTAGCGGCTATTTGGGGAGATAACTTGTGTTTGATTTTATGGAGTGGAATTAATATTAGGTATTATTTGGATGATCGTAATGTGATAGAATACTGACTGAACCACAAGGACAAAAATCGTTCCATGTTTAATCTTAAGGATTCGTAATTATTATTTTTTTATTCAAGGTAAATAATGATCAGAAAAAGAATTTTCCAAAAGCGGCCAATGTGAGAGTGAAGCAGATATCTGGCTAATCGGTGTTAAACACACCATTATTTAGATATTGGTCAACTCACATTCTTTAGAAATTAGAATGATTTCTTGAACCTTATATCCTAAACATTTAGTAAGAAATTTTGACATCATGAATATTAATTTTCAACAAAAGAATATTTTACCTTGGCAGAAACTATGGAATTATATCTATTATTTTATTGACAAACAAAGCAGACCCTGATTAGATGGCTCCTACATGAGCCGCCTGATCTGGGTCTACTCTGTTTGCAAAGGCATGAAAAGGTGATAATACATACATGTATTTATTTTGCCACCCTGTTATCTTGAAAATTAGGGAAGAAATTTGGATAGTCCAAATTCTAAGCCAGGTCATACTTGTTATGAGATGAACAAGATTTTGACTGATCGATCGTGACAAAATCGGTGTGATCAGCTGATAGGTTTATAGTGCTTACTTTCATCACGCGAAGGTATTGGTTTAAGTGAGAGTTAATAATTCCATATTGTTATAAGTAAAACAAAGGCAGCACTGTTATAGATGGAATTAGAGCTTGTGTATTGGAAATTTACATGTGACTTTAATTCATGTTGGAATGGTTGGATTCTGTAATTATTGACATTATTGAAGTCACTGAGCTTGTGAAGGTCAACTATATGTGGATGTAATAACTAATTTGGTTGGGCATCAACGTGAACAATATCAATATACAATAAACCTCTCTAAAGTGACCACCAAAAAGAGGGTCTGGGTGTTGAAGGCAGGTGGTAGCTTAATGCTGGAAAAAAGTTATTCAGAAAACTCCTGCAGGAGCTTTCTGTATTACTTTTGTCCTGCATTAAGCAACCACCTATTTTGAAGACATTGCTTTTAAAGAGATCTATGCTTATTCATAAAGAGGTTGCTTTAGAAGGGGTTTACTGTAGAAGGTTGTAAAGGATTTGGAAAATTGAAATGACTTAGATTTGTGCAGGATGAACATTGTACATAACTGGGAGACAATGGCAGTGGATTGTGTAAGAGACTAAGAGTTTGATAAAAAGCAATGGATTGTGTAAACCCTACATACAATTCAAGTGACAAGATGGTCACAACAGGGGAGTACATGTACCTCCTGCAACACCTGGATCTGTATGTGGACATGTACATCTGGAAAAACAGGTCGGTCAGAAAGGTAGGACAGATTTCCAACTTGCATAGAGCACAGTAACATTTGTATTGCTTTCTTGCATTGTCTTACGGATCTCTTTAACATTCTCAAACTTTGCTGTCTGTCTGTCTGTTCATGTCCCTGCCTATTTTTGAAGCAAACAGATGTACTAATGAAGTTATATGTTTCACAGTTTAATTGTTGCATTTCTTCTTCCTGCACACCAGTAAAATAATGATGAGCGTCAACGCTTAGCATCATGAATTCATTACTCTATGAGTATTAATTAGCTGAATTGTTATAATGGCATTATGTACAAGGGAAATTTGACCATGGTGTAGGAGTTGTCTGATCTTAATCTTCTCTGTTTGCAAAGGCATTAAAGGCATCTCTTTGAGGTAAGAGCATACAAACTCAGGAATTGTTAGCCATGGAAGAAATTGTAGACTCAGATCTGTATTATTCCATTAACAGAGCCAAATTGCTGCTAACTGCAGAATGAATGTAATGCTGAGATTTTCCATATTCTGCAGTACTGTCATTTAGTATTAGGCTACTGACTGTCTGAACTGTTTGCAGGCGATAAATGTAGTCTGCATAAAAGAGATACCTGCAACAGTTCATAACCCTTTTCTCCATAGATACTTAGACCTACATAGACCTTTGCATACAGACTAAAACAAGTAGTAGGAGCTTGTAGGAGCTGTCTGATCAGCGTCTATTTTGTTTGCTTATGGAATAATATAGATCTTATTCTTTATTTTCTGTCGTGACCAAAAACTCCCATAATATTATGCCAGGTTTTAAAATATCATTTAATTAATATTCATGATTTCTGACATGAGTAATCATGGAGTAAAATTTCTCCTACAAATGGAACTTAAGTGTTCAAACAGCTTGGATCCTCGTCAGATGCTGAGTTATTCAGAATCTGTTTTCAGACTATAGATAATCACGAATTAGCCGCTAGCGTGCAAAGATTGAAACATTTGAGTGGTTGCTTTAAAAAGACTGTATACAGGAAACAATGTATATTATTGCATGGTTGGCCAGTGTTGTTGGCCACATAACAAGTGACAAGTGAGCCAACATGCTGAGGTCACTGTCGTTTACTGCCTTTTGAGATGCAAAAGAAGACAAGGAATGTTGCTGTGTTACAGCCATGTTGTCATGGTTGACACAAAGCTAATGAAATATTCCTGACTGTAGGATATGCATAAACTAGCGTTTGCCAACAAAGATCGGAAGGTGACCTCAGGAGTCCTGATCAAGGTCTGCATTAGTTGCCTTTTCAAAAAATAATTTCTATTTAGGGCTAAATCCTTTTCCTGATAGAGATGCCTTTTCACTCCTTTGCAAATAGAGGAGAATCAGATCAGACAGCTGACCTATAGGAGCCATGTGATCAGGGACTGTTTGCGAATAGAATGGAATTGTACAGATCTGTTTCTACATATTCTGCCATGGTCAAAACACCCTGTATTCATATGCCAGATTCAGATCATAAATATTAATGATGTCATTATTTCTGATATGAATATTCATGATGTAAAGGGTTAAACAACAGAGTGTACAATAAAGTACCGGTAAAATTTAAAGATTTGTTTTGCAGAGTCTGGAGTTGAATACATTGGTTCCTTATTTTTATTAAGTATTTTTAATAATCTTTCAGTTTTATAGTACAGTAAAACCTCTCTATAATGGCCACTATATTACATCAAGTATTTTGTGTTAAAGGCAGGTGGCTACTTAAAGCAAGGTCAAAGTGAAATGGAACGCTCCTATAGGAGCGTTCTGTTTTACTTTCACCTTGCTTTAAACAGCCACCTGTCCTAAATACCAACTAATTAACACTATTTAGTGGTCATTATAGAGAGGTTTTACTGTAGTTATTTCAGCCCTTGTATTGAAATTGACTTAGTATCGAAGAAAACTTATTTTTTACTCAAAACGAGATGATAGATGTGTTTTTGGTTGTTCTTAAACCTACCATCATAATGTAATAATAAGAATAAGTATGGTAATTTATATGCTAGAATGACTGTATGAAATGCTGTTTTTATGACTGTTGTGATATGTGGCTGAGGAAATTACAAGTAATACAGTTACACTGTAACATTTTGGTTGTCTAAGTACGGTAAATGGTGTGTAACAATAAGATAGAAGTGGAATAGTGTTTAACACAAGTGGAGTTTGATTTCATCTACAGAGTGGAGCTACATATTCTCATAATTTAGTTATTATTCATGTGTTTTATATTTGTATCTATATGTCTGTTATTGATTCATGCTATTTCTACCAGTTCCACCTCCTGATTTTCTTTGCTATGGGAAATAGGCTTCAGGAGCCATATGATCTGGGTCTGCACCATTTGCCTATGTTTGTCTGTCCAATAGAGTAATTAGGGTAAAAGCATCCTGACATTAAAGAGGCAGTTTGTAATCTGTTTAGCATTTTCTACCTTATCTGTGTGATCTTGATTAAAACACAGCTTTCCCTGTGATCTGTGCATGCCAAATTAAGTACCATTGTGGAGAACTGTTGGGTCATTCTGCATACAACACTTTGAACAGGTTGTAGGTTAAATGTTCACTCTTTTTTTTTTTGCTGCAAAATTTGTCGTCTTAAATTTTCGTCTTTGAATTTTCTTCTTAATTTTTTTAAAAAAACCCAACAAAATTATGGTTTGGATCCTGAGATGCGGAGGTACTCAGTGTCTCATCTGGATCTGAAGACAAGTTGTTAGTTAACCCATTCCCGCATAGGCTATTTTTATATCCAACCTCTTTGATTAAATCTACCAAAAAGGAACATTAACTAGAGAAAAGGAAATTTTCAGAATTGTGTAGTTTTGAAACCATTGTGATAAATAGAGCATAAATTGCTCCTGTAGAGTAAAATTTAATTTTAATGCTCTATTTATCACAATGGTTTCACAAAGTGACTTTTACAGAGGCGTCAATGTGCGGGAATGGGTTAAAGGTAATCACAGATTCACCTTTGCCAGCAAAAGAGTAAACTCTTTGCACTCTACCAGTGATACCGTGATTACCTAATCTAGATAAGAAGCTGCGTAATGTGGCATCTCATCAGGTTCCAAACTGTTTGATACTTTGACCATATTTTTGCAAAGAAATGAGTGATATTTTATTTTAAGAATTGAAGCAGATGACAATTATTGCAGATGAAAAATTACTCAGCATGCAAAAAGTCAATGTGTGTTTAAACAAATAAGTCAAAAATGAATTTGCCTTGCATTGCGTAGTGATGATAGAAAGTGTTACCCTAATTAACATAAGTATCGGACAGACACATTTGACAAACAGTGCAGACTGATCAAACGACTCCTGAAGGAGCCATTAGATCAGGGTCTGCACCATTTGTTACTATAATGCTGGTATAATTTAAGAAGAAAAATAGATAAATGTGCGTATTCAAATTTTAAAATCATCATTTCTCCACCAAACCCTAAGTTGTGACACCCTATGAGACGATTCTAAAGAGTGGTTACAACATAGGGTTTGGTGGAGAAATAAAAGTTATTCTTGAAAATACATGTATTTCAATTCATGCATGTAGTGCCAACTTGAATTATTCAGCTTTGCTAACCAGTGGGGAGGGGAGATTGAGTGTCTGAATACTACTGGTAATTAGGGTAGAGCTCTGTGTGTGAAAAAGGTTGAAGAATTGTGTTGGCATCAGTATATTTTGGCCCAATGTGCATGGATTTTCAACCCTTTAAAAAACCTACTGGTATGTTTGACAAGATATTCATTTTAATTCTTATCCTGCTGTCTGCAAATTCATGTAAGTGATAACCTTAAACCCTTTCCCAATTTCATATTCATGTACGGAATAATGACATCACGGATACTTAGTTAGCAGAATTTTATTAATGGAATATGTGCACAAGAGTTTTTGGTATGATAATTTCATAAGCAAACAGAGCAGACCCTGATCAGATGGTTCCTACTGGAATCATCTGATCTGGGTCTACTTTGTTTGCATATGTGTAAAAAAGTGTTCATATGAGGGAAATGGTTAACAGAGCTACAGATAATGATGCATACTCAAATACTAAAATCATCATTTCTCCACCAAACCCTACGTTGTGACCACTCTTTAGAATTGTCTCGAAGGCGTCCAATTAGCCCATAGTGAGCAGAAACGGACGTTAATCAACACAAAACAAAAAAACAAAAACAAACAATTCTAAAGAGTGGTCACAACATAGGGTTTGGTGGAGAAATAAAGAAGTTATACCTGAAAATAATTTAATTTACGCATGTCATCTTATCTGAAGTTCTGGGTTAAAAACAGATTGGATCAAGATTGTCACTCTGGCTGTATCTTTGAAAAGAAATGGAGAAATAAATTACTGTGGATTTAGTAGTAGACAACAATTATTAAGCATGCAGCAGATAATAAGGAAACTATGAAGTACATGAAAGAATGGCTGAGGTTTGAAGTGAAGATTGTGTTGCTAGCAGCATGAGTGGGGAATAGAAGTTTGAACCCTGGTATTGTTTGTGCAAGGATACGATGAAGAAGGCTTTTCAAGAATGGATTGTAACAACTTACTATTGATCAGTTTTATATTAAATTTATGTAACAACGAGGTCTTATCAGTGTAGGATCTACTGAATATTACGTAAATCCTGCTATGGGACTCATGGTGTTGACGTTTGATGGTTGTACTGAATTTTACATTAGGTTCTAGTATGATTTAATATCTATCTTATTTTAGATACAGTAAAACCCTTCTAAACTGGAATTCTAATAGAGAAGAATTTAGATACACTTAAGAAGGTGGCTGCTAAGTGCATAGTGAAAGTCCTGCAGAAAGCTCCTTGAGGAGCTTTCTGCTTGACTTTCACCCTGCATTAAGCTGCCACCTGTCTCCAAGACGGATGTTTATACTAAATATAATGTCCGGTTTAGAGGGGTTTGACTGTATATATATATTTTCACTAGGTAATTTGCAAATAGTAATGATCAGATCACACTGCTGTACTTCAGGACCAGTCTGGTCAGGATCTACACTGTTTACTGTTGGAATCTTTCCTTAAACTCTTACCTCTTCAGTATTCATATAAGAAATAATGTCATCATGAACATTTATTAGCTGATTTTTTATAATGACATATGTACATGTATATACAATTGTTTGGTATTGGTAGACTGTAGCTTTTATAATTTCATAAGCACACAGATCAGACTCTGATCAGACGGTTCCTACAGGAGTCATCTGATGCGAGTCTACTCTGTTTGTAAAGGCATGAAAAAGTGTTTATATGAGGGAAAGGGATAAAAGTCATTTTCTGCAGAATTATATTAGGGACTGGTTTAAAACTGTTGGTAATAATTAACCAAATTTGTTTACCTTACAATGTATATTTTGATTTCACCTTTTACTCTATAGATACACCTTTTAACACCTTTAAACAGGAGTAGACCAGATCAGATGGCTCTTGTAAGGACCATCTGATCAAAGTCTGCTTTGTTTCCTTATGATATAATATAAACTCGATTCTACAGTTTCTGCTATGGCCAAACATTCTGTAGTCATATATATACCATTATAAAAATTAATCAAATTAATATTCACGATGTCATTATTTCTTACATGAATATTCATGGAGTAAAGTGTTGAAAAATATATCTCATACTTTCTGCAAAGTGAGAGAGTAATACTATCTTTCAAATAAAATGCCAACATTTTCCTTGAGACATTAATTTTAATCTAGCTTTTTGCATAAAATATTCACATGTGATATGATAAAGCTGAAATTGTAATACATACCACATTCCATTACTTTGCAGTAGGCCACATTTCCATTTTTCTCTAGCATCTGTGTCGACATTGGACTCTATTCACTGATAAAAGTATCATTTTCATTGCCATATATATCATTACATTTTGTTCAACTTCCAGTGTGGATTACTCTTCAACTGGATTAACCCTTACAACGCTGAATTTTCAAATGGAATGTTCCAAAATTCAAATAGGTCAAGAGTGAATATTTAGGGATGTTTCCTAAAGAAAAGTGTAACATGATGTTACATGACAAACAGTGCAGACCCTGATGAGAGGGCTCCCCTAGGAGCCCTCTCATCTGGGTCTACACTGTTTGCAAAGGACATTAGTGACTCGGATCCCGCACTGTAAGGGTTAAGAATGTACATACATTAGTTGAAATATAGAAAGTAAAACAACAAATTTGATTGTAAACTATGTAGACTCTTAAAATGTGGTATATCTAGTTTGTGCATAATGTTTGCAATGGTCTACAGAAATTGATTGTTAGAACTGGTAAAAATGGTTACTTTCCATTGAAAAAAGTGTAGACCCAGATCAGATGGCTTGTAGAGAGCCCTCCAATCAGGATCTGCACTGTATGTCATTAAAAATTATTTTGCAAACTATACCCATTCTTATTGAATGGACCCAATTGTTAAGTTATGATGAACCGTTCTTTTTTGAAAATTCAACATTGAAAGGGTTAATCCTTTTCCTCATGGATACCCTTTTTGACGCCTTTGCGAAAAGAGTAGACTCAAATCAGACTGCTCCTTAAGGGTCTGTCTGATCAGGGTCTGCTCTGTTTGCTCATGGCATAATATAGATCTGGTTCTACAATTTCTGGCTAGGCCAAAATTGCCTACTTTCACATGCCATCATAAACATTTATCTAATATTCATATCATTATTTCTTACATGAATATTCATGGAGTAAAGGTTTAAGAAACTTGGTACAATAAATATTTTCTTCATTTGTCTGCCCTGTCTTTCTGGTACTCCTTACAGTCTGAGATTATTTTGATGAGTACTTTCAAGATCTGGATATGCTGGAAGATCTTAGTTGAGTAATGCTTAAAGTTTATTTTTTCTTAATCAGATGGCCAAGTCTACAGAGATGCAGGCAGTAAGTCGTCCCACACCACCGCCTCCGAGCCCAACAAGAACAGCAGGTGCTGCTCAAGGCACCAAATTTGAGGTAGGGAAGAATTTTACAATTTGTCTCTGCTAAATTGCTGCAGAAAACTGTTTGAAAGTCTGTTTGAAAGTCTGCCTGCATGTTTTGCAAAATATATTATCTAGCAGAGCGATAGATAAAGGTGCATATTCAAATATGCATATTCAAATACTAAAATAGTCATTCTCCACCAAACCCTATATTGTGACTACTCTGTAGACTCATGTCGAAGAGACAATGCCAAAGAGTGTTCACAAGATAGGGTTTGGTTGAGAAATAAAGGAGCTATTCTTTTAAATGTTTTAATTTACGCATCTTATCTTGGCCTCTGTTTTGTCTTCAGAAATGATTGTATTATAGAATTTGCTTTATTGATATGCAGCATTTTTGAGATGTCTTATTTTATGGTGTTAGGTTTAATCCTTACTCTTTGACCATTAATGGGATTTTGTACCATAGCTTACTTATTTAATAGATGCTTAACTCTTTGGCTGCCTCAGGTGAATAAGACAGTGAGTCTTTGCAAGAAGACAGTGAATCTTTGCAAAAAAGTTTGGATCCAGGTGAGACACCAAGGAAATCAGTATCTTATCAAGATCTACATTGTTTGATACAGTGATAATATCTTTAACCCTTTCCTCCATAGGCTATTTTTAGACCCAACGTCTGAATGAATCTACCCAAAAGGAGCATTTACTAGAGAAAAGTAAAATTTCAGAATTTTGCAGTTTGAAACCATTGTGATGAATAGAGCATATGCTCTATTTTTCACAATGGTTTCATTAAGTGACTTTTACAGAGGCATAGAAAGGCGTATTTATGGAGGAAAGATTTAAATAAAACAGGAGAAAAATCAACTATAGAAATTTAGCAGATGGAGAATTTTGCAGACAGTATGTGGCAGCCAAAAGGGTTAATCCTTGACAGTAAAACCCCTCCAAACTGGATGTCCAATGTGGTATAAATACCGGTCTTGGGGACAGGTGACAGCTGAGGAGCTTTCTGCATGGCTTTCACCATACATAAAGTAGCCATCTACCTAAAAGTGTCTAAATTCTTCTTTACTAGAATCCCAGTTTAGAGAAGTTTTACTGTATATGGCAGAATATGGTTTAGTTTGGGGTTACTACCAGCTCTATTTTCTAGATATTTTCAGTTAGTGATGTAGTAGTAGAATGTGCACAAAAATTGAACATTTGTAGCCAATTTAGATAATTGCACAGAATCAATAGCAAATTACTGGTTTTAAACACCTAGTCAAAAAAAGAATTTGGGTAAGCCTTTTGTTTCTGTATGCAAATTCTTTGGTTTTGTAGTTACATTAATTACCTTAAAAGGTCAGACAAAAAGTGCAGATCCAGATCAAACTGATTATGTGGATGAATTTGATCATGGTGTGCTACTCCATTGGTTTGATTTTAAGTAATCAAAATGTGCAGGTTGGACTTATTCAGTTGTACAAACTGCTAAGGGGCGGGGGAGATTGGGTGTGCTAGTAGTATTGGTAAATGTGGTAAATACTACGTAATATAAACCAAGGCTTTATATAACTTTTTTATTTTTCTTCTTAAGATTTGCCTGTATATTTTATATGCAAATTGTAATGTTATATTTTGCTAAATTGTTTGGCCTTGATTTTAACCCTTACTGTGTCATATTCAACAGTAGTCACAATAGAAAACATCGAAGAACTATATCTGTCTGTAGTTTTATAAATACAAATGTACTGACAGATATTGGTCTGCCATAAAGAGCAGAATTTAGAGTTGACAATGGCACAAAAAGGGACTACAATCTGTGTTTTAGTATTTATTTGTCTGACTATATGTGGTTTTTGCTTGCTTGTATATGGCTGGTGTTTTATGCAATGATGCTGTAATCCTGTACTGTATATCCCAGCAGCTCAGCTCATCCTCCCTTATCCAGGTTAAGCTAACAGTAGAATCCCCAGATAGGGAGCAGGTAAACATACTCCAGCAATGGTTCCCAGCATGCTACTCTTACTCTCTTGCTATATATACAGGGAACACAACATACCTAAATACCCGGGCATGAATTCACCAGCATATTCTTACTAATGAAAATAGGTTGGAGACTCGAGAATCAAACATGATTGCTTTGTTCCCAGCTTCTACCAAGTAATAGAAACATGGAACTAAGCAGACTTAATAGAATTCAAAAGTGCTGGTGATTTTAAGCTCAATTTCCATTTGAGTCTTACAACTAGCTGTTGTTTGTATCAGACTTGGTAATGAATACAATGATATAAAGGAAATGATTATTAGAAGAGGCAGTTTAGAATTTGAAAAAAAAATGGGGAGTTGCTCTCTTCAGTCCTCCCTTGAATGTGATAACCATAAGAAAGAGAAAGTCTTGTACTAGTAATTTTTTAATCAATTTCTGTATTCCATAATGTCTTTTCATTTACCTTTGTTCACATCAAAATGTACTGGCTAATTATCAGTCCCCCATGACCAATTGAGGGGGACTATATAGGTTTGCACTTTATCCATCCATCCTTCAGTCATTCTGTCCATCAGTTCTTTCTTCCATCGGGATTTTTGTCTGAGGGATATCTCATCAGCCACTTTGGTTGGGGTTTCCAAATTTCTTGTGAGGGTGCATCATGAGAAGATGGAGTGTCACATACTACTTCAATGTCTCTTTGACCTTGACTTGACCTTTACTTCAGTTTTAGTTAAAATTTGGGAATTTATTAAGGTGATATATCCTCAACCCGTTGGGTTAGGATTTCCAAATGTATTGTGTGAGTGCATCTTGGGAAGGGGGAGTGTCATATACTGATTTGGTGTCTCTGTGACCTTGACATTGATCATGACCTCAGTTTTAGTGAAAAATTGTCTGAAATTTGTCTGAATATTACCTTAACCCCGTTGGTTAGGATTTCAAAATTTATTGTGTGCATCTTGGGGATGTTAAATACTACTTTGGTGTCTTTGTGACCTTGACCTGAGTCTTAGAACAAATATTGTCTGAAATGCATCCGGATGATATATCTTAAACCCTCTTGGATAAGATTTTAAAATTTATTGTGTTGGTGCATCTTGGGAAGGGAAAATGCCGCATACTGCTTTGGTGTCTCTGTGACCTTGACCATGACCTGTTTTAGTAAAAACACTGATCTTTGTCTGGATAATATATCCTCAAACCTTTGAGTTAGGATTTAAAAATGTCTTGTGTGGATGCATCTTGGGAATGCAGAAAGTCACATACTACTTTTTGTTTCTAACACCTTGACCCTGACCTTGAACTCAATTTTATTAAAAAATTGTAAAGAAATTTGTTTGGAGTATAGAAATGCTAAAAGGAGCCTCTGATTGGGGATGGATGTGATATTTAGCATTCAAAGGGTTAAAGACTGGAGAGTATATAATATCAAGATGTTTCATTACCAAGTCTTGAGTTGCCTTTCACAGCTATTTTGTGTATTATCATGGGAGAAGGTGTACATGGACTTCTCATAGTGTACAGTCAGGTTTGTTGAGCAGTTGATATCTGTGATTAACACTAAGTACCCTAGTATTCGGATATAATTATCCTAATTACCCAAAGTATTCAGACAAACTTAGACAAATAGTGCAGACCCAGATTGCTACCATGACAATCTAATTTAACCCTTTCCTTGTTCAATATTCATGTAGAATTTTTTTTTTTGACAAAAAATGTAGAATCTGTGTTATATCATAAGCAAACAGAGCAGACTCTGATCAGATGGCTCCTATAGGAGCCATCTGATCTAGGTCTTCTCTATTTGCATATATGTGTGAAAAGGCGTCTTTAGGGTCTGCTCTGTTTGGTAATGATAAAATTTGTATGATTCTAAAGAGATACTGTCTCTTTTGTTTATGATACTATTTTAAAATTCAGTTAATTAATATTCATGATGTCAATACTTCTTACATGGAACAGAGAGTTGATTGTCTTTAGTGTGACTATTATTTTTCATTCAAAGACGTTCTCAATTATCTAAATATTTTGAGAAAACAAAACAGTTTAATAGTCATGAAAATCTCACTATGGTGTAAAAATTATTATCAAAGGGAGAGAATTAATAAAGGCCATTTTGTTTTACCCATATATGTACATTAGTTACTCCCCTTCCATTGAATTATTTCAATACACTGCTCGACAGACCTATGTATGAAGTAAACTCTTGTTTCTAATTAAGGTAATTAACCGGCTTACATAATACTATACACATGTTATTGATATGAAGTCAACTCATCTCAGACTTGCGATTCAAAAATATTTTGAAACATGTTTGCTTAGGTTTCCAACTTCTACAATTCTTATGGAAGCTGGGCACCAAGCATATTATGTTTTAGAATATTCTAGGGCTTTAGGTCCTAAAATTTGCTTGTGAATCTTAAATTAGCGTGATTTTGTAAGATACAAGAGATTACTTGACACAACCTACTAGGTTGTACTGTCCATCTGTATAGGTCTCACCTAGTTACAAGTATACAGTTGTCTTACAACTTAGCACCATGGAGGTTGAGGAGACAGTTTGGGAAATGATATGCCATAATGGTGATTGAGATTTGATGGGGGCAGAAGGGACACTCTTTGGTTTGATTTTAAAAACCTTTTGAATATTGGACACACATGCACTGTTATTTGCAAATAGTGTAGACCCAGATCAGAGAGCTGCTAGAGGAGACTTCTTATCAGGGTAGGCACTGTTTGTCTTTCAAATTCCTCCAGCAAGGTTAACCCTTTCATACTGAGTGGACTCTATAGTTTAACCCCTTTCCCTCATGTAAGCGCATTTTGATTCATCTGCAAACAGAGTAGACCCAGATCAGACGGCTCCTATAGGAGCCGTCTAATCAGGGTCTGCTCTGTTTGCTTATGGTGTAATATAGATCTGATTCTACAGCTTCTGCCTGAGGCAAAATGTCCTGCATTCATATGCCATTATAAAAATAATCTTATTAATATTCATGACGTCATTATTTCTTACATGAATATACAACAGGGAAAGGGTTAATGCTGATGGGTTATTACACTCGGAAAATTCAGCGTTGAATGGGTTAACCCTTTGCTCCATAAATACGCCTTTCTACGCTCTTTTTCAAACAAATGTAGATCAAGAGCAGATGTCTCCTATAGGATCCATCTGATGAGGGTCTGCTCTGTTTGCTTGTGGTATAATATAGGTCTAATTATACAGTTTCTGCCTGAGCCAAATTAACCTGTGTTCATATTTCCATTAAATAAAAAATAATATAATTGTTCATGTCTTTATTTCTGACATGAACAGAACTACAGATAACCCATTCCCTCATATTGACGCCATTTGACGCCTCTGCAAAAGTCACCTGTTGAAACCATTGTGATAAATAGAGCAGTTGCTCCTATAGGAGCAAATGCTCTATTTATCACAATGGTTTCAAACTACTAAATTCTGAAATTTTCCTTTTCTCTAGTTAATGCTCGTTTTCGGTAGATTTATTCAAAGAGGTTGTATCTAAAAATAGCCTATGAGGTAATGGTATAAAGGTGTGCACTCAGATACTTAAATTGCCATTTCTCCACCAAATCATCTCTTTGAGACAATTCTAAAGAGTGGTCACAACATAGGGTTGGTGGAGAAATAAGTTAATGTTGGACGTCTGCATGAATATTCATGGGATAAAGGGTTATTAGGTAACATGTTTGTTATTATTCACATAGATTATTCCTAATGGTATGCAACAGGGTTAGTCATATAGTAGTTGTACATGTTTTTCAGAAACTTTTTCTCGTTCCCGCCTTAGAAGATAATAGGTCAACTAGGGTAATAGATATTTTGTTAATTTTTTTTTAACTCAGCAGAAATCTCACATTTAAACATTTAACTTGATAAACTTCCTAGATACTCTAATTACTGTAAGTATTTGGATAGACAAATATAAACAAATAGTGCAGACCAAGATCAAAGAGCTCCTAAAGGACCTGTTTGATCAGGGTCTACGCTATTTGATACTATGTCAGTCATCTGACTCGGTCTAATTTAATGTCATCAAAATGGTGCCAAATTGAATTAACCCTTTCCTCCATAAATACACTTTTCTACGCCTCTGTTATAACCGCTTCTTGAAACCATTGTGATAAATAGAGCATTTGCTCCTATAGGAGCAAGTGCTCTATTTATCACAGTGGTTTCAAAGTACAAAATTCTAAAAAAAAATATTTTTCTCTAGTAAATGCTCCTTTTGGGTAGATTCATTCAAAGAGGTTGGATCTAAAAATAGCCTAAGGAGGAATGGGTTAATGTTATCAAAAGAGTGCCAAATTGAATTATTGAGCTTTACAAACAGGTGGAGAGGGGAGATTGGGTGTCAGAATACTTAGAGTAATTTGGTATTACCGTGTTCATTGTTTATTTGTTTCTTACAGAGTTGACATACTAAACATTACATTGTACATTGGTATAATTTAGATAGCGAATTGTACCTCAGATTTTGTACACCTGTACATGTATGATCATCCTGTCACAAGTTATTATTCTCCCTTAATGTTTATATGTATTTTGTACAATATATCTTAAGTGAACACCCCTTCCCTGTTTAACTTTTCATGACCAATTTTCCCTTCATTTTAATATTTACCTAAAATGTCCACTTGTGTATTTTTGTCCAACGTCGGTCCTTTTTGTTTATGTTCTTAATTTATTCATGCAGGTTCTAGTGGTATACACTGCATCATCAAATGCAGCTTCTTGTTAATTGATTGATGCATACAAACATCTAACAGCTGATTCAATGAACACATTTCATTTAATGCAAATAGCTTATACAACAATTATTAACAGAGTTTTCTCCAGATTCTTTTAAAATCATGACCAATCAGTTTCAAGTAATTCGGATCCAGATAAGAAGCAGATTTACTCAGCGTCTGAGGAGCATTCAAACTATCTGCAAATGCCTACAAAGTTTACGGTAGCATCCTGAAGTTTGAGAAAAACATAGTATCGTAAATCAATGTTGAATACACTCCCTAATGGTGCGTAGTTAAAAATAGACCTAAACCTAACACATTAATACTAATTGTATCAGATATCATAATAACCATTTACTTCATGAATAGTGCCATGAAAGAAACTGTAGAATCATATCAATATTACTTCATAAGTAAACATAACCCGTGCAATACAATTTGTTTCATGCACGAAAAAAAACACTAGGGTCTTCCTCCACCTGTAATGAGCTGGATGTCACGATATGACTGAAATACTGTAAAAACGATATAAAGTAATCATTAGTGAACAAAGCAGATCCAGATCAGACAACTCCTAGAAAGCTGTCTGATCTGGTTCTACTCTGTTTGTAAAGGTGTTTAAAGGTGTCTAAATGAAGTAAAGGGTTACGGTAATACTAATTGTATCAGATTATCATATTAACAGACTTTACTGAAGCTGGTTTACTATATTGTCTATTCAACAAGTAAACACTCTAAACTGAAGTTGCTGTGATATGTAAACATACAATAATACTGCATTCACCCAACTTAGCAAGTTGTAAAACATGGTTATTGTACACAGTAGGTAGAAATAACATTTTCAGTCAGACATTCCTTCTTTCTTGTAATCTGTGCCAGTGGGTCCAGACATCAGTCTATTAGGATCAAGGCGCTGAACAGGCATTTTTGACTTTGGGTTTAACCCTTTCCCTGTTCTATAGTCCAATTTTAATTCCGGTGATGTACTGGTACTTGTAATGTTATCAGAACAACAACCAGTCGTGCCAAGCATGTTGCATACTACTGCATGAATTACTTACGTCCATCTTAACAATATTGCATGAGTTACTTACATCTTTCCTTACAATATTCCTAATCTGTAACCCTTTCTCACAGTTTAGCAAGAAAAGTTAGTTTTCATAGTTCTTTCCCTCATACAAATGCTTTTTCATGCCTTTGCAAACAGAATTGACCCAGATCAGATGTCTTCTGTAGGACCTGTCTGATCAGGGTCTGCTCTGTTTACGTATGAAATTATAATAGATCTGACTACAGTGTCTACAAATGCCAAAATAATCCTGTGTAACATATGCCAATACAGTAAAACCTCTCTATAACGACCACTAATTGTGTTAATTAGTTGGTATTTTGGGCAGGTGGTTGCTTAAAGCAAGGTGAAAGTAAAACAGAACGTTCCTATAGGAGCATTCTATTTTACTTTCACCTTGCTTTAAGCATCCACATGCCTTTAACACAAAATACTTGATGTAATTTAGTGGTTGTTATAGAGAGGTTTTACTGTACATGTATAAAAATTCATCTAATGACTATTCATATTGTCATCATTTCTTACATAAATATACAACAGGAAAAGGGTGAAATATGCAGTCATAGTGTAAATCAGTTTGGATCACGATGAGGCCTGATGTCTAAATAACATCTAGAGAGAATTACAATGTTTTAACCATTTCCTCCATAAATACGCCTTTCTATGCCTCTGTAAAAATCACCTGTTGAAACCATTGTGATAAATAGAGCATTTGCTCCTATAGGAGCAAATGCTCTATTTATCACAATGGTTTCAAACTATAAAGTTTTTAAAAAAAATCCTTTTCTCTAATTAATGCTCCTTCTCAGTAGATTCATTCAAAGAGGTTGGGTCTAAAAATAGCCTATGGAGGAAAGTGTTAATCATCGAGCATATAAATGAGCATGATACAGGTCTTTGAAAGCAGGTTGGTAATAAATGCAGAACGAAACTACCAGTTTTACTGTAAGAGCTTTCGGCTTTACTTTCATCCCCCATTAACACTTTACTCCATACATACGGCTTTCTACACCTTTGTAAACAGAGTAGACCCAGATCAGACAGCTCCTATAGGAGCTATCTGATCAGGGTCTGCTCTGTTGGCTGATGACATAATATAGATACGATTCTACGGATTCTGCCATTATGCAAACTTGTTGTGTTCATAATTATGCACTTAGAAGAATGCATCTAATTATTCTTACATAAATATTAATGGAGGAAAGAGTTAGGCAGCCTGTTGGGCAATTTAGTAATTTACAATATCTATGATAGAACCTTTTGCCAAGTTGGAGTGGTATGCAAACAGAGAGATTGTAATAATATCAGTAAACACTGAAAGACAATCTTCAACATGATGTCCAAGAGTGATTTACAAATATAACAAGTGTGTTCTAAAGAGCACTGTGACCTAGATCAGATTATTGATGTATTTTGTGGCATACAGTGGACCTTGTAGAATCACATTTATACTAATATTCCATAAGCAAACTGAGCAGATCCTGATCAGACTAGTCCTCCAGTAGCTATCTGATCTGGGTCTTCTTTGTTTATAAAAACTTCTAAAGGGTTAAGGACCTAGAATTATATACTTTGGCTGGTTGGCTGTTGATAGGTTTTATTGCATATTTTATTGTATATAAAGATGCTTTATGGATAAATTTTTACTACCACTCATGTCAAATATGAATGTACAAGGAATGTACATGTATATTCGACATTTGGCTGGTATGGGTCAAGAACAAATAAGATCATTGATCTGTTCATCCCTTTATATATGAATACTTGTGTCCATGTATATATACATGTACATGTACAATGTAATTCCATAAGCAAACACAGCTACAGATAAAAGTGCATACCCATTTACTAAAATTGTCATTTCTCCACCAAACCCTATACTGTAACCACTCTTTAGAATTGATTTTAAAGAGTGGTCACAGCATAAGGTTTGGTGGAGAAAAAGGAGTTATTCTTGAAAATGTTAAATTTAGGCATCTTATCTGGACCTGAGCAAACACAGAGCAGACTCTGATTAGATGTCTCCTTGAGGAGCTGTATGATCTAGATCTATCTGTTTGCAAAGGCATTAACCCTTTCCCTGTTCTATGTTTATTTCAAATTTCAATACCTACTGAATATTCATTAACAACATAGTTATAAAGAAATATGGAAGGTTGAACATTGTAGACATTTTAGAAAGCAAAGAAACAGATCTTTCAATTTCTATTAGCAAACAGAGTAGACCCTGATCAGACGGCTCCTCTAGGAGCCGTCTGATCTGGGTCTACTCTGTTTGCAAATGTGTGAAAACACGTTTATATGAGGAAAAGGGTTAAAGGGTGTTTCTATGAGGTAAAGGGTATGTGTCTGGGCTAAAAATGGTTGTTTGACAAGTACTGATTTTGTTGGTGTATCACTTGCCACTACTGTATTTATACAGGATAGAGTTACTGATTTGATACAAACTGAAATAAAAATACCTTTATAGAAACATCAGCTCGAAGTAAAAATGTCAAAGGTGGGACAACTTTACTGACTTCCTACTGGGCAATATCAGTTTACTGTTACCAAATAATGTATGTGTGGGTGCCCAGTTTCCTGCCCAGGTCAACATAATACAGTAGAATCTGTCTTAATTGACCATTCATTTATTAAACACAGCGAGTCTTAGAGAGCAGGTGGGTGCTTAATGCTGGGCAAAAATAATGCAGGAGCTTTCTGCATTATTATTGACCTGCATTAAGCTACCACCCATCTTAAAGACCCAGATTTAGACCTGTTTTTATGGTGTTTGAAGACAGGTTCTACTGTATAAGAGACACAAAGTATTACTAACTTTACAAAATAATATTGTACAAGCAAACATTTTCCTCGCCTATGAACAACAGTAATTTTACATAGGATATATCTAATGCTACTTTTTGTTGCCTTTCAGTTACTATTAAAATGCAGTAAAAATATTGGTCTTTAAAACAGGTGGCAGCTTAATGCAAGATGAAAGTCATGCAAGTAGCTTTTGTCACCCTGCATTAAGCAGTCACCTGCACGTCTCAGTCTTGCATTACTAAAATTTCTATTTAGTGAAGTTTTTCTGCGTAATTATGCAATTATATTATTATTTGCACCAAAATGTAAGTCTATAGAGTCTATATGTAAGTTGATAGAGAAAACTTAGATGAACATATGAAATTGTGGTCTCAATAATAATACATGTATATCAATGAAGAAACTAAGAAAAATCTCAGATAGTTCCAATGCAATATTTTGCCTATAAATAAGCTGTAGAATCAGCTGTACCGGTATAGTATTTCATAAGCACACAGGGCAGACCCTGATCAGACAGCTCCTACAGGAGCTGTTTGATCTGAGTCTGTTCTGTTTGCAAAGGCTTTAAAATGTGTGTTTATGGAGTAAAGGGTCCAGACTAAAGATATTTGTTTGATCAGGTTGTTTAAATTGATGCATATTTTCTGTATTTCAGGATTTGATGTATATGAAGAAAGGCTGGTTGATAAAGATGGGAACATCAGAAAAGGTAAGAACAAAAATATGGGTTTAGAAAAATGTACAGGTTAAACATTTTCTTAGTCAAATGACTGTGTTCTTGGTACAGTAAACCCCTCTGGAATTCTAGTAGAGAAGAATGTAGATGTAACATATTTTGCCCATAATGAAATTCAGACTTTCTTTCCCTGTTTAGTATTCATGTAAGAAATAGTGACTTATAGGAGCCATCTGATCTGGGTCTACTCTGTTTGTAAAGGCATTTATATGAAGAATATGGTTAAGTCTTTCAACAATAAATAAAAGTGTCTCTCTTACAATTCTGAGTACATTTTTCTTTCATTTTCTTTTACAAACTAGGATCTGGGTGTTAAACAGTTTAGATCCTGATGCTATGCTGATTAACTCGCCATCTGATGTGGATCCAAATTGTTTACCACGGTTATCATAAATTAATCAGTTAACCCTTTATACCAAGAATGTTCATGTAAGAAATAATGTATATATGAAAATTATCTTTGGCCCTGTTGAAAAACTGTAGGATCAGATTTATATAATTTTATCCAGTCACCAGGCTTCTCTAGTGACATAATAAAGGGGTGCAAATAAACTTAGGTTTATTAGGTTACTTCCGGTAGTAGAAGGTTTATTAGGTTAGTAGATAGGCTTAATGATTCTATAACCATGGAACTATTTTAATTTTCTGTAAACATGCATGAACATGAACGGAATAGATCTAACAGAAAAATCACCAATATAATTATTCAAATAAAAAAAAGAGAAGAAAAAATAAAAAAATAAAATAAATGGCTATAGCTGGATTCGAACCCGCGCCTGATTCTACAAAAGCCAAATCTGATCGCTCTTGAGACGTCGTGCTTACCGATTACGCCACTGAGGCATGTATACAAAGCGACGTTGATTCATCAGTTTTATTAATTTAATTCATCGCTGGCAAAACGCGTTTTTGATAAAAATCAAGTCAGGGGGCAAATATTTACAGATAAATAGTAAATGTTTTCTTTTCACTCTCATAATAATTTGTTTGATAAGCTCTTACAGGGGCGGTGATTGTCATAGACCTAAATATAGCCTGATCAGTTCCATCGATTTATGAGTGATGTTAGCCCTATCTAAAAATAGAAACCGAGTCGACGGAACTCGAATTTGACCAGACAGCCTATGGGAGAATATTATCATGTCTGTTTGAATTAACATATCGACTCTCGATTCAAATGATATTATTTTTCAAATTCAACCACGTTTTCCCCTCTTGTAATGTAAGTATCGAAACTATTTTCCTCTGCGGTAGCTCATTATTTACGTCTCTAGAATGGAAATGAAAAGGGAGGTCCGTTGATCGAAAACCCGCATTTTCAATGCAAATTATTTCAATAATCGTATGTTTAAAAAAGATATAACTAAATTGACTGGATAAATAGAATAATAGGTTAGTGCCGTAGATGGGACGCCTTTATCCGACTCGGAGAGAAAACAGTTGAGACTCGGCAAGCCTCGCCTCAATGTTTTCTCCCCTCGTCGGATAAAGCTTCCCATCTACGGCACTAACCTATTATTCTCTATATAGGCTACCCCGCAAACAAATACTGGAATCACCTTGTCCGTCGGTCGGTCAGTCAGTCGGTCAGTTTGTTGGTCGGTCCGGCCGCATTTGAACATGAGTAGTTGGTGTTGCAAACTCTTCCTTCAGTTTGAAAGTTATTACTATATCTAGCATGCATAATAACAATGAATAAAAGATGGGCAAGACACATTATTCATGTTTAGCGCAATTCACTACAGAATTGTCTCCCTTTGAACTTTGAGTATACAGTAAACCCCGCTAATGCGACCAACTAGAAGAGATATAATTCTTGGTGCTAGATGCAGGTGGTAGCTTAATGCAGGACACAAGTAAATGCAAAAAGATCCTAGAGGAGCTTTCCGCATTACTTTTGTCCTGCATTAAGCAACCACCTGCTTATGAAGACATATATGGTTGTTCTTTAAGTGGTCAAATTAGAGGGGTTCTACTGTATTTGTCATTTGGGCAAGTAACATAGGTAGTTGGTGTCACAAGCTCCTCCTTCAATTTGAAAGTTATTAAATTTATATTTAGCATACATTATTACCATGAATAGTTGATATGTATGACACAGTTTTAATGTGTCTAGTGCCAGGGATTGCAGAATTATCTTCCATTGAACTTTGAGTATTTTTTGTCATTAGGTCCTGTGGCATGGGTAGTTGGTGTTGCAAACTCCTCCTTCAATTTTTTTCAACAGATTTTTATGAAAGTTTATAAACATGGCCTCTATGAAATGTTTCTGTGTGTAAATAATTTTTGTCTCCACATTATATGGAGTTACCTGCCATTGATCTTAGATACATGTACAGTAAAAACCTCTCTATAACGGCCACTAAATCACATCAAGTATTTTGTGTTAAAGGCAGGTATATAAGAGGAGCGTTCTGTTTTACTTTCACCTTGCATTAAGCGGCCATCTGCCCTAAATACCAAATAATTAACACAATTTTGTGACCATTACTTGGTAGCCATTTTAGAAAGTAAAGAAACAGATCTACTAAATTCCATTAGCAAACAGAGCAGATCCTGATCAGACGGCTCCTCTAGGAGCCATCTGATCTGGATCTTCTCTGTTTGCAGATTCATGAAAACGCATTTGTATGAAGGGTTAAATGTAGCAAAAAGAGTAAAACATGTATGAAAACATTATTATTTCAGGACTGTAAGAAGCACTGGTTTGTGTTGACTGGGAACAGTCTCCGTTACTACAAGGATGCTAAATCAGAGGAGACAAATGCACTGGATGGCAGGATTGACCTGTCCAGCTGTTATGATATATCTGAGGTCCAGATACAGCGAAACTATGGCTTCAAAATAAAGGTAATCAACGAAAATATTTGAAACACTTTGATGGCAGATGCAAACAAACGTTTCAAGCAAATAAGTATTATAGTGAATATAAATATGTTGTCCATAAAATCAGTAATATTTGATACTGTGGGAATCTCAAGAGCTTTTCATTTATTGAATTTCATAAAAGAACTGTACATGGTAGTGTTAGTAATTGTCTTATATTAGTTTACAGCTGCAGTGTCAGATAAATTCATTGCCCGGAGTCTATGGGCTACCAAAAGTTTTTGTCGGAGTATCAAGTCCACCGGGCTAAAAGTAAAACCAAAGATCAAAAGCCCGTCTATAACAGATAATCTAGAATGCAGGACATTCAGTGATGACATGTACCTTGTATACATACAATTAACAAAGATAAACATATCTGACATGGCTTCTGGTGTTAACCCACAAAGTGTGTCAACCATTTATGCTTGTCAGATATCTCACCATTGACTCAGGGCTTCCACTTGTTCATCGAAATGTTTCATCTCTGACATCCTGAAGAGCAAAAATATTCCTTACATAATCTTATTCATTAACACGCACACAACTGAAAATTGTTTTAAGCTCCACTTATTGGGTGTGGCTTATGTTGTTCTCTGCAGCTTCAGTTGACTGATAGATTGGAAGACATACAATTACCTCTTCAATGGTACATGAATGGAAACCAACTCACTTATGTAATTAACCTCAGGTTGCTCACATCATTAATAAAAATTAATGGATTTTCGCAAGTAGAATATCAGATAAAAATTATGACAATAGATTTTTAGAATAAATAGCAATGAATTTTCATTCAAAGATTCAATAACATTTAGGATAGACATCGGGTAGACATATTATTCTCAGCAGGACAATGGTTTTATTTTATATCAGGTTAACCAGTTCGGTTAACCGTTTTTGCTTACGATTAACCGGTTACAGTTTCCGTAACGGTTAACATCCCTACTATTTACTCATTTCAACACCTATTTGAACATTAGTATAACATATATTCACAGCTTAACAGTACAAATTCATCATGTGTAAATGCTGAAACACATTTTGTCAGTGTCACTTCACCATCTGTCGCTACTAGCACCCCTTTCAGTGGCAACCCCTTGCAGTAGCAGTTCAAAAAAGCGAAAGAGTGACGATTTAAAAAAATAAATATTTAAAAACTAAACATACAATATAGTTTCATGTTTATATTGGCATTATTTCATAAAATATATTAGTTCTGAATAAGCACATACACCAAACACAGAAACAAGGTCTTTAGACAGTACATAAAAATCTCTGAGTTTCTAGAATTTATTTCTGATAGCCTCTGGGCTAGTACAAAAAATTCTGGTAGCCCAGTGGCTACAAAAAAAACCCAAAATTTGTCGGAGACTGAGCTGTCATTTGCCTCTGAAAATTTACAATTTTCTGTAATCTAATTGTTTCAGACTAGAAATGGTGAATACACACTATCAGCGATGACGTCTGGTATCCGCAGCAACTGGATGAAGGCAATACGTCTCTGTATTGATCTTCAGTCTGGCAACAAGAACAACCAGTCTAAACCCGCAGATCTACCGGTACCCAGCGTACATCAACGTCCCAATGATGATATGGATATCACACCTTCCCCAACGTCGGGAGCCAGTGATAGTAGTAGATCAGTGGACAAGAAAGACTTTACAAGGAGAAATGTTCGCAGGCATTACTCAGACGTTAATCCTGGCAATATAAATAAAATGTTCAGCATCAAAGGCCTAGGATTAGACAAGTCATTGAATCAACCTGTGTCTAGTTCAAGTTCATCCTCAGTGTCATCTAAAGAACCTTCTGTTGAGAGAGAGGTTCAAAAGGAACAGGCTAACAAGGTGCATAGTGATGGTGGGGCTGTTTCGAAACACAGTAAATACGAATACTGGTCAGCTGAAGGAAATTCAGGAATACCATTCAGACGTTTCGTAGAAGGTAGCGATAATGAGACAACAACTCCAGCTATTGGGAATGAAAAAGCAGGTGACAAACAGGATGATGAAGACAGAAAGCGGCGAGCAAAGTCGCCAAGTGCTAAGATCAAAGATAGGTCAAGGGCAAAATCACCAAAGCTTCATTCCCCACCCCCAGGACACTCACAGGAAAGCAAATTTTCGTTCCGACAGTCAGCGTCACAAGACAACACTGACAAAATGTCAGTCAGCTCAGATGAGTTGGACTTTGCTGATGACAACGATGTATGTGGTTTAATACCTTAGTTTAAATATAAAAGGGCTTATTCATGTAATATCAGAAAAGATGTATACTTGGGACCAAACAGCTTTCTTAAATTATAGGCTTAATTGGCAAAGTTTTATTTGTAAAATATACTAGTTTAATTGAATAATGGTAAGAAACAAGAAACAATTTCATAGCATTCAGATTACTGTAGCCAATTATCCAAAATGCATTGGATGCAAAGATTTTTAAGCAATTCTTTTTCAAACTTTCATTCCAGTTTTTTGTCAAACAGAAGTGATATTAAGATAAATAAGATTTAATGCATGAGTTATGTAATGGACAATTTTATGGCAAAAGTCCACTGCCTAGATTTAGAGGATACTATCAGTCCTATCAATCTGCACAGGTTTTGCCAAACTCCTCACATGCACCAGGCACATGCATGGTTATTTTGAACTCCTATATCATATAGACAATAGTTGTTGTTGCCTGCAAATTGCATTTACATGTCCTGTATTAACCATTTCAACACTGAAGAAAAGTGTAACATGACAAGCAGTACAGACCCTGGTGAGAGGGCTAGAGCAGCCCTCTCACCATGGTCTGCACTGTTTACAAAGGACACTAGTGACTCATTTCATGCACTGAAAGGTGTAATCATTATAGAATAACTTGTCATTAGTGAAGTAAAGCAGACATATCAGCATGTTTGTAACTGATTATGTTAATTATTGTTCAATTAGTGGTTTAACCCTTTACCTCATGAATATTTATACAAGAATTAATGACTTTATGAATAGTAATTGGTGTAAATATCTGGCATATGAACACTTGGCAATGGCAGGTGGTGTATAATCAAATGTATATTATGTTATAAGCAATTGAAGAAGACCCTGATCAGATAGCCCCTACAGGAGGCGTCTGATCTGGGTCTTCTCTGTTTGCAAAGGCATGAGATACAGGGTTAGTCATAGATATTCTTTTCGAAAGGGCAGTAAGTATTTTTAACTTATTTACTTTGATTAAGATGACAGGAGAGTGACTATTGGGTTTACATTTTGATTGTTAACCCTTACAACGCTGAATTTTCAAATGGACTATTCCAAAATTCAAACAGGTCGAGCTTTTTGTGAATATTTAGGGATTTTTCTAAAGAATTGTGTAACATGACAAACATTGCAGACCCTGATTTGAGGGCTCCTCTAGTAGCCCTCTTATCTGGGTCCACACTGTTTGCAAAAGACATAAGTGAATTGTGCCCCACATTGTAAGGTTTAAATCATTGAATAGCTATTATGAATATAATTATTATGTCTCCCCCCATATTTATATGGGGGAGACATATTGTTTTCGTGAGAGTTGTCTGTCTGTCTGTCTGTCCGTCTGTCCGTCCGCACTCACCAAAGGGTAGTTGTGTGACTCCTGGCCATCTCTTGTGACATTAACCTGGCCATTTCTTGTGACATTAACCTGGCCAGTTGTGGGACATAGGGTTAGGGTTAGGGTTAGCTTCCAGATCATTCTTTTCCAAAGTTAGAGCCAAAAATAGTTTTTCTTGTGGGACTAGTCCCACAAGAAAAGATCAAAGGAAAAAGTCACACAACTACCCATTTGTTAGCATGTCCGTCCGTCTGTCCGTCTGTCCGTCACACTTTTTGTCCGGACGATAACTTCAATATGCCTAATGCCAGTTGATTGAAACTTCATATATGGAAAGACCATAATGAGAGGAAGTGTCATGCACAAGGTCCATAACTCTGGCTTCACTAATATAGGAGTTATTGCCCCTTGTAAAAAAAAATCACACTTTTTTGTCCGGACGATAACTTCAATATGCCTGATGCCAGTTGATTGAAACTTCATATATGGAAAGAGCATAATGAGAGGAAGTGTCATGCACAAGGTCCATAACTCTGGCTTCACTAATATAGGAGTTATTGCCCCTTGTAAAAAAAATGCACAATTTTTTGTCCGGACGATAACTCCTGTATGGCTCATGCCATTGGATTGAAACTTCATATATGGAAAGATCATGACGAGAGGAAGTGTCATACACAAGGTCCATAACTCTGGCTTCATTAATAATGGAGTTATTGCCCTTGTAATGTTTTCAACAAATTTTTTGTCTGGGCGATAACTCCTATATGGCTCATGCCATTGGATTGAAACTTCATACATGGAAAGATCATGATAAGAGGAAGTGTCATGCTCAAGGTCCATAACTCTGGCTTCACTAATATTGGAGTTATTGCCCTTTGTAAAAAATACACAATTTTTTGTCAGGATGATAACTCCTATATGGCACATGCCATTGGAGTGAAACTTCATACATGGATTGATCATGATAAGAGAAAGTTTCATGCATAAGGTCCTTAACTCTGGCTTCAATAAATTGAGAGTTATTGCCCCTTGTACATTTGTTTAACGCTTTCCTGTCCGGACGATAACTCCTACATGGCTCTTGCCATTGTATTGAAACTTTATACATAGAAAGAGCATGATGAGAGAAAGTGTCATGAACAAAGGCCATAACTCTGGCTTCAATACTTTTGGAGTTATTGCCCTTTGTTACATTTTTTGTCTGATCAATAACTCCTGTTCGACTGATGCTATTGGAATGACATTTCATTTATGGAAAGAGCATGATGAAAGTAAGCGTCATGCACAAGGGCCATAACTCTGGTATCAATATTTTTTAAGTTATTAGCTGTTATCATTTTCTTCTTGAAAAATGTGGTGTGGAAAGCGCATAATGAGGGGAAGTATCAATCATCAAGTCCATAACATTTTTAGTGATTTCCCTTTACATATTGTTTTTATTAGAGGGGAGACATCAGTTTTTGTGACAAAAACCTCTAGTTTCTGTTCATTTTGCTGAAATGGCTTGCTGATTGTTTCAATATTTCAAGTTGTACAATAACATGTGGTGAATGTCTTTTGCAGTTACTGAATACTCAGAACCAAGTATTATGTCAAATTGATGAGAGTCTGCACTGTTTGTCATTGCTTACTCTTCAGACCATCATTGTTCATGATTAGTAACCCAGCATCTGATCAGGATCCAAACATTTTGACACACAGATGGACTTTTTAAAAGATATAGAAGAAAAATATTAAAAAAAAATCTGTAGTGTTTAAAAGGATAAAGTGGTCTTTGATAACAGAGTAGACCCAGATCAGACACCTCCTGCAGGAATAATCGGATCAGGGTCTGTTCTGTTTGCTTATGTAATTATATAGATCTGATTCTACAGTTTTAACAGGGACAAAAAACGTCTTGTTCTTATGCCATAATAAATATTAAGATAATGAATATTCATATATACATTATTCATATATGATTTAAGAGTTAAGTGCAGCCATGATTGCATTTCAGGACCAGATTCACCTAGATGCAGATGACAATATGGTGTCAACAATGTCATCTGCAGGGGAGGGCATGCTAGTAGATCTCCTTGAAACTGAGGTAAGTTGTCTCCCCTTTGTTCATCTTCATTAGCAGTGAGTTTTTATGAAGTCATTTGCTCTTTTGTTGAGCGTTTTGTTTGGGTTCAATCTGTTTGCAGGTACCATAAGATGCCAGTTTATCTTTTAGTAAGATATGACTACAGTAAAGTTCCTTTGATGTGACCACACAATAGATGTCTAATTCTTCCATTTTTAGCGACAGTTTTTCAAAAAGTGGAGCTATTGTCATGACCCTCTCGTCGGCGTTGGCGTTGGCGTCGGCGTTGGTTAACCTTTTTGTTAAGGTCCTTTTCTCAGAAACCATCAAAGATATTTGGTTCATATTTGGTATGTATGTTTACTATCACAAGGGGAACCCATTTCACAAGGGTAGGTAACTCTAAAATTAATTTTGCCATAGTTATGCCCCTTATTCAACTTAGAATTTTCATTGTTGGTTAAGTTTTATGTTCAGGTCCATGTCTCAGAAACTGTCAAAGATATTTGGTTCATCTTTGGTATACATATTAACTATCACAAGGGGAACCCATTTCACAAGGGTAGGTAACCCTAAAATTAATTTTGCCATAGTTATGCCCCTTTTTCGACTTACAATTTTCATTGTTGGTTAAGTTTTATGTTCAGGTCCATGTCTCAGAAACTGTCCAAGATATTTGGTTCATCTTTGGTATGCATATTAACTATTACAAGGGGGACCCATTTCACAAGGGTAGGTAACCCTAAAGTTAATTTTGCTGTTGTTATCTCCCCTTTCTGACTTAGACTTCCACACTGAACTGGCTGAATTCATTGTGTAAAAACTGATGAGTTGTAGTATTTGTCTATGCTATTTTGGGACAGCCCTCGTAAATGGTTGCTTCTGAGAGTTTCTACTGTACTGTATAAGTATTTGGTCGCCTTTTAACCCTTACAACACTGAGCGTTCAAATGGACTATTCCAAAATTCCAGCAGGTCGAGCTTATAGTAAATATTTAGGGATTTTTCTAAAGAAAAGTGTAACATGACAAACAGTACATACCCTGATGAGAGGGCTCCTCATCAGGGTCTACACTGTTTGCAAAGGACATTAGTGACCCATGTCCCGCACTGTAAGGGTTAAAATCTAAACTTGTATTAATGGTTTAAATATATTTACAAGAATCAAAGGTTATGGACTAAATCACAGAGCATTTTCAATTTCTATAAAATTAATTAGCTGGATACATTGGAATGTTTTGATTCTAATTGCATTGTGAGCCAATATCATTTGATAAATGCATGCTAATATCCAGCTGTGCTCATCACTTGAAATCCCTAAACCCTTTGAGTGTGGGACACACATACACCGGCATTTGTAAATTGTTTAGACCCAGATCAGAAGGCTCCTAGAAGAGCCCTCTGATGAGGATCGGCACTGTTTGTTATTCAAAATCCTTTAGCAAGTTTAAGCCTTTCATACTAAGTAGACTTTATAGTTAAACACAGATGGGCTATTCCACTCTGAAAACTTTCACCATGCTGTAAGTGAATTTGTGATTACCTTTTGGATCCAGATGAGATTTTAACCCTTTACTCTATATACAGTAAAACCCCACTAGTCCGACCACATAAAAGAGGTATAATTCTGGGTGGTAGAGGCAGGTGGTAGCTTAATGCAGGACAAAAGTAATGCAGAAAGCTCCTAGGAGCTTTCTGCATTACTTTTCTCCTGCATTAAGCAACCACCTGCTTATTACTACAACCATGTTTATTCATTAAGTGGTAACATTAGAGGGGTTCTACTGTATATGCCAATTTATGCCTTTGCAAGGAAAGTAGACCCAGGTCAGATGGCTTCTGTATTGTTTGATAAATGCATACTAACACCCAGTGGTGCTCATCACTTGAAATCCTTAGATATGCTATGAATGAATTTGTAAGTACCGTTTTGGATCCAGATGAGATGTAAAGCCTTTACTCCATTTATATGCCTTTTTACACCTTTGCAAACTGAGTAGACCCAAATCGGAGCTGTCTGATCATGCTCTGCTTTGGTTGCTTATGGAATACTATACATCTAATTTTACAGTTTCTCTGCCATGGCCAAAATTTCATGTTCATATGCCATAATAATTTTTCATGTAATTAATTTTAATTGTGTCATTGTATCTTTCATCAGTATCCATGAACTAAAGGGTTAAGTAAGGTTCAAAACTGTTGAACATTCAGATAATATTTGGAAGAAAAGTATTCTTCAAGAATTAAAGCAGACGGATTTAGTTTGTGTATTACAGTAGTAAAACATGCTAAGGTTTATGTGAGAAATTTCTGGGCTATAGTTTGATTGATTGCAAAATCAAATGCATATAGTAAACATAATTAATTTTACGGTAATCAAATAAGCTTACAAAATAAAGACATTGAGAGTCGTTCATGTGGTTTCCAGTGCAAAAATTGAGTTCTTGGAAGTGTATTGTGTTGTACAAATAATTATAATGTTGCTGTTCAAAATGCAAAACCTGGACAGACAGTCATGAGTGTTTCATTAACTCTTTGCACGCTAGCGGTGAAACTGTGATTACCTATGCAAACAGTTTGGATCCAGATGAGACGCCGCATAATGCGGTGTCTCATCAGGATCCAAACTGTTTGTCATCTAGATTATATTTTTACAAAGAAATTTGAGAAAATTTATTTTAAGAATTGAAGCAGACGACAATTATTGTTGCAGACGAAAAATTACTTAGCGTGCAAAGAGTTAAATCTTTACTTGGTACGAGTTGCCTTTTCACGCCTTCATAAACCCAGTAGACCTATATCAGACAGCTCTTGTAAGAGCTGTCTAATCAGGGTCTGCTCTGTTTGCTAACGAAATTCTATTGATCTGGTTTTACAGTTTCTGCCATTTACAAAATTTCCTTTATTCCATGGCTATTATAAGAATTAGTCATTTATTAGTTGTAATTTCTTACTTTAATATTTATCAAGAGTTTCAAACTACAAAATTCTATTTTTTCTCCTTTTCTCTAGTTAATGCTCTTTTTGGGTAGATTCATTCAAAGATGTTGGGTCCAAAAATAGCCTATGGAGTAAAGGGTTATACTAACAAAATTATTTGAACATACATTGGAGCCCTTGATACCTCAAACTCTGATAACTGGAACTTTGGGATAACTCGAACAAAATAAAAGTTTGGTCCTTCCAAATTGTACAATGGATAATTGCTGTAAAATGTATGACTACACATATCTAGAAACATATGTGACAGTTTAATGCAGGTCTAAAGTAATGCTGAAAGCTCCAACAGGAGTTTTCCGCATTACTTTAGACCTGTATTAGCTGTGAACTTGAGAAATTGTCCAGAATAGAAATCAGGATAACTCAAACTATTATCTCGAAGTAATTTGTATGTTTGAGATATTGAAATTCAACTGTATATAACTTAATGTTCATTTTCAATCACACTTTCAGTGGTGCAAACATGGTGATTGTAATGAAAGCTGACTGTATATCTCTTTCTGCACTAGAGATAAATTCTTTATAAACTGTTCAATATAGTTGGATCCAGATAAGATTCTTAATAACTTTGCATCTCTGTGATAATGTCTGCATCTAGGTTGGATCCAGATGAGACAGTTTGTCAGTGGACTTCTCACTTGAATGCAGGTTGATCTGTTTGTAGTCCTTTCAATGGGGATACTGACTGTACTGACATTAAATTTTGTAAACTGTGTGGACTCAGACTTGAAGTCTACAAGAGGAGTCCTATGATCAGGGTCTGCACTAATTGTCATTCAAACTTCCAGCAATTTAGACTTTTCATACTACTCTGCAGTTAACCCTTTCCTCCATAGATACGTCTTTCTACGCCTCTGTAATAGTCACTTCTTGAAACCATTGTGATAAATAGAGCATTTGCTCCTATAGGAGCAAATGCTCTATTTATCACAATGGCTCCAATACTATACAATTATAACATTTTCCTTTACTCTAGTAAATTCTCCTTTTCGGTAGATTCATTCAAAGAAGTTGGGTCTAAAAATAGCCTATAGAGGAATGGGTTAACCCATTTCATATTGAATATTCATGTAACAAATAATGACACTATGAATATTTAACCCTTTCCCTGTTCTATGTTTATTCCAAATTTTAATACCTACTGAATATTCATGAAAAAAATAGTTATAATGAAATATGGAAGGTGGTGCATTGTAGCCATTTTAGAAAGTAAAGAAACAGATCTATCAAATTCCACTAGCAAACAGAGTAGACCCTGATCAGACGGCTCCTCTAGGAGCCGTCTGATCTGGGTCTACTCTGTTTGCAAATGCGTGAAAACACGTTTATATGAGGGAAAGGGTTAATAGCTGAAATGTTACCATGGCATAATTATGTACCGAGAAAGTTTTAGTATTGGTGGAAACTGCAGAGTCAGATCTATTATAATTCTATAAACAAGCAGAGCAGACCCTATTCAAACAGCTCCTGTTGGAGCCATCTGATCTGGATCTACTCTGTCTGCAAAGGCGTGAAAATGCGTTTGTATGAAGAACACTTTTACACAGTGATGGCCCATTCCAATTCAGCTCTAAATCAGCATTCAAAAGGTTAAAATAAAGCTGATGACAATTTTAGCAAATGACAATGCTGAGGGTTAAGCTGACAATTTGCATAAATTATTCACCAAAGCTAAATGTTAAAAGTCATTTCCTGGTCAGAGCATATATAGGGTCATTTTGTACCCTTCTCTAGACTGACCATACGTGGTTAAAGATTTGCCTTCAGTTGAAGGGATCATATTTGGTCGTTTGTGAAAGATATGAAAACTTTGTCAATCCCTTATCAACAGTAAAATGTTACTTATTTTCAAAAATGATGTATGCTACATTTGTTAAACTTGTTAGATTCTCTTGTAACTGCAAAATTTGATCATGCATGAAGTAACAATGTATTTGATCTTGATCTAGATTGTTCTATATTGTTTGGGAAGTAATTTACCCCTACCTGATTGAGGTGCCTTTACATGCTTTTTGCTAACATAGTAGACACAGATCAGACAGCTCCTATTGGGGCTGTCAGATCAGGATCTGCTGTATTTGAAATTATTAAATTATAATCCTACAGTTTCTGTCGTGGCTGAAAAAAATATGGTGTTCATATACCATTATGAAAAATCAGCTAATAAATATTCATCTTACATTAATATTCATGGGGTAAAGGGTTAAGCATACGAGGCTAGACTGATAGCTTATGGCCTAAGATGAGTGGACTGGGCTGAATGAATTTGTCTGCATTTAACATGATGTTTGCTGCAATTTTTGTCTACTGAAAGTTTTATATTTGAACCATCTAAGTAATTGTTCTCTGCTAAAATAGAGAGAGTGTCAAACAGTTTAGATCCTGATGAGACGAGGAATTACTCAGCATATCACCTAGATCCGGACTGTCTGTACAAGTTATTGTAGATTTGCCACTGGCATGCTAAATGGTAACCCTTTGAATGTTGGAGATGCATGCACTGTCATTAGCAAACAATGTAGATCCAGATCAGAGGGCTCCTAGTGGAGCCCTCTGATCAGGGTCTGCACAGTTTGTCATTTGAAATCCTGTAGGAAGTTTAAGCCTTTCATACTGAGTGGACTCTATAGTTTCACACTGATGGGCTATTCCACTCTAAAAGTTCAGCGTTGAAGGGCTAAAGGGGAAAGAGAGGGCTATTACAGTTCACACTCAGCTGTGAAATGGATTTTAAACAAGTATAAATTTTGTGGCATGGAAAAACTCTCACATCTGTATCAGTTACTAATGGAGGTTTAGATGGATTGGAAATATATACAGGTTTGTGTCCTCTTTATGCACCTGTGAAAATGACCTAGTAAGGCAATTTCAACTTTTCAGATGAACTATTCTAAAATTTAAACAGGTCAAGCTTTTTTGTGAAAGAAAAGTGTTATATGACAAACAGTGCAGTCTACACTATTTGCAAATAACATTAGTGCCTTGTTTCCTAAAGTGAAAGGATAAACCTTTCGACACAATTTGTAATGTTCTTTACAAATAGTTTGGATCTACAGAAGATGCTGAGTAACTTGACGAAAGAAAAATATATTTTGAGATTTGTAGCGAACAAATTTTGCTGAAGAATTTTACTTCGTTTTGAAAGAGTTAATTCATGCGAAGTCTTCTAAACTTATCCAGCTGTTAGAGCAATCAAGCAGATTCTGACATAATTACAATATCAATTAGTCATCTATGAATTCAGTATCTGATCAGGTTAAAAACACCTGAATTTCTTATTGACTTTTCATCTATTAATGAGCTTAAACAAAGTAATTAATTTTTTCATTAATTTTTCAGAGGACAATTTTTAAACCCGGTTGAATGTAGGAGCCGCAGTAAACAGAAGCCTGGAGTCAGGCTTATCATCGTGTCATTGAAAGCCTGGAGCCAGCATTGTGCTCACACTCACTGTATGCTATGATTAATTGTCCATGGATTTTTAGTATGCTAAATATTACATTTCCTTCAAAATTTTATCTTTTTCATTTAAAAATTAAATGCTTTATTCTCTTTTTTCTAAAAAAAAGTACAACTAGAGCATCTAATGGTTTGGATCCTGACGAAAGCAAGTTATACAGTCTCATCTTTGGCTAATGTTTTGCAAATGTCATAACAGATTATCTCATAGCTTCTTAAAGGTTAATTATATCTCAGGTTGAGCGCATGTATAGGGTAATTTACATCCTGTAGGACAAATTACAAATTGACGGGTATTGATCATGCAATGCATGCTGGGTATACAATGGTATGGGAATCAATATGAATCCTGTATAAAGGAATTGTATAAAAATGCCATTAATTGTTTTACACCATATCCAGCTAAGCCCGACTTGGACTGATGTTTGCAAACAGCTTGGACCCAGATAAGACTAGCATCTAATTGAATCTTAGAGGTTTGACACTAAAATGGTAATTACAAAGAAACTTTAACCCTTTCCTCCAAAAATACGCCTTTCTACGCCTCTGTAATAGTCACTTTTTGAAACCATTGTGATAAATAGAACATTTGCTCCATAGGATCAAATGCTCTATTTATCACCATGGTTTCTATACTAAACAATTATAACATTTTCCTTTTCTCTAGTAAATGCTCCTTTTCGGTAGATTCATTCAAAGAGGTTGGGTCTAAAAATAGCCTATGGAGGAAAGGGTTAACAAACCGGATGCAAGTCAAAATTGCTCAGGATTTGAGTTTGAGGAGACAGTATTTTTAATGACAGGGTAAGCATTAAAAATAATCCAAATCAAGTTGAAAGTATAGCACTTTTCTGGGTTTTCACTACCGGTACTCTCCAAAATTGCAAAGAAGATTGCAAAGATTCAATGGACTCAACTCTGAATAATGCAACACTGCAGTCTAGAAGTATAGATAACAGTATTACATAGCATGTAAGTCATTAGCTTAGTGATTAACTGTCTAGTACAATTGTATCTACTGTCTAAATTTGGAAGTCGGCTTGATAGAAATAGGTGGTCAGATTAACCCATTCCCTCATATTGACGCCTCTGCAAGTCTATGTTTGAAACCATTGTGATAAATAGAGCATTTGCTCCTATAGGAGCAAATGCTCTATTTATCACAATGGTTTCAAACTACAAAATTCTAAAATTTTCCTTTTCTCTAGTTAATGCTCCTTTTCTGTAGATTTATTCAAAGTGCTTGGATCTAAAAATAGCCTATTAGGTAATGGGTTAAGATGCATTATGAATGATGGACAAAAGACTTTAATGATACATTTGTGACTTACATGTACAATGTATTTTCAAACTACAGTCGAGAGCACATGGACTTGTGAATTGCTTGGCCATGGCAGAACCTGTAGCATCATACCTATATTATAGGAGCTGTCTGATCTGGTTCTAGAGAAACCCTATGGTCAGATTCTGCACTGTTTTTCTTTCAGAATCCTCATACTGAATGGACTATAATAACAACAATAATAATAATAATAACAATGAACAATAATTGACCATTTCAGTTTGAAAAGTTTCAAAGGATAACCATTTTCCTCATATAAAGTTTTATAAACCCTTTTTCACGATTTTGCAAACAATGTAGGTCCAGATCAGATGTTTCCTGTAGGAGCCGTCTGCTCAGGGTCTGCCCTGCTTGTTTATAAATTTATAATAGAACTGACTCTGCAGTTTCTACAAATACCAAAACACCTGCGTACATAATTATACCATTGTAAAAATTCAGCTGATAAACATACATGATGTCATTATTTCTGACATGAATATTCAATAGTGAAAGGGTTAATAAAGACAAAAGGTAATTAGGTAACTATGTTCAGCACATACTTATCTTCTGTATTGCAATGCTTATGAATATCATATATTGTGTGTCTGCTCATTACATGTCAAAGTATAGTTTTAACACATCTTGAACTGTCACTTGACCTTTGGCCTATTATGTTTGAAAAAAATATTTGTCTTGGTCATATGTCATATATTTTAGGGTAATATTTTGTGGTAATATTTCATATATTAGGGTTATATTTCATGTGTTTTAGGGTCATATTTTATTTCACATATTTTAGGGTCATATTTCATATATTTTAGTACCCACGCTATGTATTCTCTATGGGACAGATGATTACCTTTTGACTTATTAAGATGTCTTAGAATTGACTTATTTTTATTGCTTTCTACCATTTGATCTTGTTCATGTACAAAGAGCATGAGGGGCTGCACTGTATGTACAGGCTTGTCAACTTATTTTTTGGATACAAAGGGTTGAATGTAATTATGTGCAGTGTTGTTACTTAGGAGGAGTGAAGTTGAAAGTTTCTATACTCTATTGATCCATCAATGTCCATGCTGTTGATGTTTCAATTTCTATATGTACTGATATATGTCAGTATCAATACTGTCCTGATGTGTCAGTTTCTAGACTGTCATTTTCCATACTCTGTTGATTTGTCAATTTCCATACTGTGTCAATTTCCATACTGTGTGAGTTTCCATACTGTTTTGTTGTGTCAAAACTGATTCAGATATTTATTCCAACAGTTGAGGAAGTTTTCAAAGTAAAAAGAATTGAGCATGTTGAGCCAATATTACATAATGTAGATCTATTACATTATGTTAACATCAGGCAGTTAACTCTTGGTCTCATGAATATTCTTATAACGAGGCTATGAGTATTTATTAGCTGAATTTATATAATGGTATATGGACTCAGGAAACTAGAATCTATGTAGTTCCATAGGCAAACAGCTGTCTGTTCTGGGTCTACCCTGTTTGCAGAGGTGTCAAAAGGCATCTCTATCAGGTAAAGGGTTAACCCTTTTAGCTCTGAGTAACTTAATCTGCAAACCTGTCATGTTTTAGGAAGTCCTGTTTCAATTCTTAAAGTAATTTTCTGTTCCATGTCTATTCAATAACAATATCAAGAGTATGAAATAGTTCAGATCCTGATGAGACACTGAGTTACTTGGCATCTCGTCTGGAACCAATCTGTTTGGAAAGGTCACCAAGGTCACCAAGAATTGGTCCATGGTGTTGAAACAGATAAAGTGGGTATGCATCATCAAGTTAGGTAGAGTTTCTCTTAATTTTTGAAAATTGCTATCAATTTCTCATTTAGTTTCTCATTATGGAAGAAATGACAGTGATATCACATTTGTAGTGAGACAGTTAACTCTGATATTTGGAGATACTGAGGACATTTTGTGATCTTCTGCAATAAAAACTGCCTTTTAAGTTTGACCTTTAAAATGTTAATGTCCTGGGAATGTCTTGACTGGTTTACAGACTATAAATTCTTCTACCCGTAAAGTTTTAATGTTGACTTGAATGGCATTCTAGAATAGTATTGATCCAGATAAGATGAAGTCTGACTTACACATTGATTGATCAGTATCCATACAGTCTGAAACAATCATTGATGGCAGAGTAAAGTATCGTTAATACAGCCATTCAAAAGAAATATACTTCTGGATTTTGAAAACAGGTGGTAGCTTAATGCAGGACGAAAGAAATACAGAAAGCTCCTTTTGGAGTTTTTAGCTCACCTGAGCAAAGCTCAGGGTGAGCTTTTGGGAGACTTGAATGTCCGTTGTCCATTGTGCATCATCAACAATTTGCTTGCGAACACTCTAGTGGTCACGATTTTAGTCCAATCTTCATGAAACTTGGTTAGAATTACTGTCTTGAGAAAATCTCGGATGAGTTTGAAAGTGGGTTACGTGGGGTTAAAAACTAGGTCACTAAGTCAAATAGTAGGAAAACGTTGTGAACACTCTAGAGGTCACAATTTTAGCCAAATCTTCATGAAACTTGATCAGAATTATTGTCCTATTAAAATCTCAGACAAGTTTGAAAGTGGGTAACATGGGGTTAAAAACTAGGTCACTCGGTCAAATAGTAGGAAAACCTTGTGAACACTCTAGAGGTCACGTTTGTGGCCAAATCTTCATGAACCTTTATCAGAATTATTGTTTTGATAAAATCTTGGACAAATTTGAGAGTAGGTCACATGGAGTCAAAATCTAGGTCAAACAGTAGAAAAACCTTGTGAACACTCTAGTGGTCACATTTTTTGTCCAATCTTCATGAAACTTGTTGAGAATGATTATCTTGATAAAATCTCGGAAGAGATTGAAAGTGGGTCCTTGGGGTGAAAAACTAGGTCACCAGGTCAAATAGTAAGAAAACCTTGTGAACACTGAATCGGTCACATTTTTAGCAGAATTTTCACGAAACTTTATCAGAATGATTGTTTTGATAAAATCTTGGAAGATTTTGAAAGTGGGTCACATGGTGTCAAAAATAGATTAAACAGTAGAAAAACCTTGTGAAAAATCTAGTGGTCACATTTTTTCCAATCTTCATGAAACTTGGTCAGAATGACTGTCTTGATAAAATCTAGGCCATGATGAAAAATTGGGCATGCTGGGTTATAAACTAAGTCACTAGGTGAAATAGTAGGAAAACCTTGTGAACACTCTAGAGGTCACATTTTTAGTCAAATCTTCATGAAAATTGGTCAGAATGATTGTCCTGATAAAATCCTGGATGACCAGTTAACTGGCTTTTGTAAGTTGAGAGTAGACCCAGATCAAAGGGCTCTTTTAGGAGAATCCTATAATCATGGTTTGCAGTTTGTTATTCAAAATCATCCCCTAAATTCAGTTCTTTAATACCTTCTGAATGGACTCCACCATTTAATAATGATGGACCATTCCATTTTGAAATTTCAGCATTCATCATGATTAATAGTTGTTGGCCTCCATTAGCAAACATTGTACATGTCTTCTATCTGTCTTGGTGATTGTAATGGGAGAAAAGACTGTGACAGCTGGATCAGAGCTATTGATTTCGCTGCCCTTGTTTCACATCCCTAACTCTTTACATGCTAATTTATAGCAGTTGTCAACTGCAAGAATTGTCTGCAAAAAGCGCTTTCTGCTATTGATCTCTTATTTTTCTACGAAAATACTCTCAGAGTATCAAACAGGTCATGATTTGATTCTGAGTTACTGTGTGTCTCATCCGGATGCAAACTACTAGCCACGGTAATCAGGAGTTTGCTGCTAGAGTCCAAAGAGTAAACAAACACCTGCCACAGAGCATAATTCCACATTACTTGAATTATTTAATAGACTAAAAAATAGTGAAAAATGCTATATTCGTGCTAGTCAGTAACCTGTTTTATGGCGATGGCCCATGTACTTTTGACACTTGAAAACATTAACTCTTTGTAAATTTATTTAACCCTTTACTCCATAGACACACCTTTCTACACTTTGGCAAACAGAGTGCACCTGTATCAGACAGCTCATGTAGGTGTCCATGTGGAATTATAACAATGAATCTAATTAATACTCATGATGTCATTATTTCTTATATGAATATTCATGGAGTAAATTGGAGCAAACAAAACATTTGCAGATGATACTAAAATTACTTACTTTAAACTATGCAAAGAGTTAATATCTGTTATATGGACTGGATCAGAGCTCCTATCTTTGTTCCAATTTTTTTCAATTTCTGTTGAACATAATGTTGTCCCCCTAGAAGTACAATAACTGTTCCTTGCCCACCAATATATTTACAGTAGAGCTTTTCAAAAGTGACCGCCAGCTTTTCAAGAATGACCACCGACAAAAAAGTACAGTAGAACTTAAGCAACCTTATATTGATTGGACACAGGCATCTTAGAAAGCAGGTGGTTGCTTAATACACAGCAAAAATAATGCAAAAAGCTCCTATAGGATCTTTCTGCATTATATTTGACCTGCATTTAGCTACCAACTGCTGTAGAGACCCATAATTAGACCTGTTTTTGATGGCCTCTTAACCCATTACCTCATAGGCTATTTTTAGATACAACCTCTTTGATTAAATCTATCGAAAAGGAGCATTAACTAGAGAAAAGGAAAATTTAAAAAATTTGCAGTTTGAAACCATTGTGATAAATAGAGCATTTGCTCCTATAGGAGCAAATGCTCTATTCATCACAATAGTTTCACAAAATGACTTTTACAGAGTCGTCAAAAGTCGTCAATATGAGGGAATGGGTTAACCCTTTCCCTGTTCTAAGTTTAGTACAAATTTCAATACCTACTGAATATTCATTTACAAAATAGTTATAAAGAAATATGGAAGGTGGAACATTGTAGCCATTCTAGAAAGTAAAGAAACAGATCTATCAAATTCTATTCGCAAACAGAGTAGACCCTGATCAGACGGCTCCTCTAGGAGCCGTCTGATCTGGGTCTACTCTGTTTGCAAATGCGTGAAAACACGTTTATATGTGGGAAAGGGTTAAGACAGGTTCTTCTATTTAGTTATCAGTCCCTAGCCTTACCTAGATAATGCCATCTTTTATGCTTTAGAAACAAAATATAGACTCAGATCAGACAGTTCCTGTTGATGCTGCCCATTAAAGGTCTGCTATTTTTGCTTACATGTATTTGTTTCAGATCTGATTCTCTACTGTTTGCCACAGCAATAAATGTCATTATCATACCCATGGGCCATCTAACCTCATAGAATCTTAAAGGAGGTATACAGAAATTAAAGCTTTTTCATTGGCAGATGTTATAATTGTTGCCATCATTATTTACATTCTGTCCAAACTATAGAAACAAATCTAGATTATTCCGTAGCAAACAGAGCAGACTTTGATAATAATAACTCGCACAGAAGTTTGGTCTGATCTTGGTCCAAATCAAGTGAAATCTTACCACTTTACTCCATATATACACCCTTTTTATGCTTTTGCAAACAGGGTTGAGGCTAATTAGGTATCTGGGTAATGTTTGGATGATAACTAGATCAATTCATTGTGAAAATTGAGGGAACATTTTTTGCAGTTGACAAATATCTTAGCATGCTAAGCCTTTACCAGTATTGGTTGACCTGCCAACGCTGTATTTGTGGAGCAGCAGATGCTTTTGCTGTGTCTAGACAGAGTACAATGATAACAGTTCAGTTGAGCTGAGTTTGTATCAGAGAACTCATTCAGTAGAACAAAACCCAGTGTTTGTGAAAGGATTTAGATGGAACGCAAAAATGTTGTTATAGATTAAGGTTTCTGTGCACAGCGGACAGGATCTAGTGTAATGTGTTTGTTTTGGGATTTGGAAAAGTTATCTTGTGGATTTTAAGATATATGGATCAGAAGGGGACTGAGAGATGAAGGAAAGCAGCAAAGACAGGGTAGCCCTGAATGACTTAGGGCTTGTGATTTATTGATCGATTTTAACAGTAATTGTGAACTTTTCACCTATTTTGGAGATTTTTGTGGGTGAATGTTTTGGACATTTATAAAGAGCAAAATTACAGATCGCTGCCTTCAGTTATAAATTAACACTGGTTACTGATACTGTAAAGTGATAGGACTAAGAACATAATATGTCATAGTGTATGTGGGCAGAAAGTGTGACATGTGGGCAATTGGGTTGACACTGTACATAATGTCTACCCTTTGACCGGTTGCATGCACTATAACTGTTTAAACTCTGCATTTAGTCTCAGTTCAGAATTAGATTAGTAGTGAAAAGGAAAAGGATCTGGAAGAATAAAAAGTAAAACATAAGTGCTAGTTATGAAGGTTTCTGCATGAGTGGTTTGAGAATCAGAAGTATTGCCGAGAACTACCCTAATTACCATAAGTATTCTGACAGACAGACCTAGGCAGGTAGTGCAGATCCAGATCAAGTTGCTCCTGAAGGAGCAGTTTGATCTGGGTCTTCACTATTTGCTTCTTTAACCATTTCCCTGTTCTATGTTTATTGCAAATTTCAATATCTATTGAATATTCAGTATGTTATAATGAAATATGGAACATTGTAGCGATTTTAGAAAGTAAACAAACAGATCTATCAAATTCCATTGCTAAACAGAGCAGACTGATCAGACTGCTCCTATAGGAACCATCTGATCTGGGTCTACTCTGTTTGCAATGCATGAAAAGGTGTTTATATGAAGGAAATGATGAAATGAGTAGATTGGGTGAATGAATACTTAGGGTTTTTAGGGTACTGGTATAATGTATGCTAAGCATTTAACATTGAGTGACAGCCCTATAGTGTAACATTATATATTGGAACATTTGATGGACATTGCAAGAATGACTAGCACGTCTAGATCCTCTGTCCTGGTAAGAACCAATATTAAAAAACATCTGACATGTTTTGACATTAATTCTAATATTTGATAATCATAATAATGTTTTTTCAATAAAAAACCCCAAAAATGAGCTATTGTCGTAACTCCGGCGTCGACGTTTTCGTTGTTGTTGACCAGATTTTCAACATTGGCTATTACTTCTTTACTATTCATTCAATTCTTACAAAACTTCACACACTTTTTCATTGTCACAAAGACTACAGTCGAACAGACGAACATTGGCACCAGCATGCGGCACACTTGTTTTTACTAAATATTCATTAGGTAAAGGGTTAATAGTCTGATCTAGTTTTGGTACAGAAATGTAAGACAAAGTCAAAATAGAAGAATTGAAGCAGATGACAGTTTTTACAGAAGAAACATTCTGGGTACTTAGCATGCAAAGGGTTAATGCAGATCACAACATTGTGAGGAATGAGACACTTCAGGTGCGAATGTGGGGTGATCATTCGTTACTGTGCCCTGTGCATACAGACTGACAGTAATGTTTACAAATGGTTTACTCTAGATATACCTATGTATACACTTGGTAAAATATCAGATTACTTATGTCAACAGTTTGCGTCCAGATGAGGTGTGGAGAAGCTCTGCATCTCATCAGGATCTAAACTGTTTGATACTGTTATTTTATGTTTAAAAAATATATTCAAGCAGAGACATATACATACATACATATGTATGCTACGTTTCTGATTCAAGAAAAGGGAACTTTAAAAAACAAAGGATGGATAATATTTTGAGGTCAAAGTTACTTTTACATGTAGTTGAAAGAATTAACCCTTTCCTCCATAAATACACCTTTCTACACCTCTGTAAAAGTCAAATTATGAAACCATTGTGATAGAGTTTTTGCTCCTATAGGAGCAAATGCTCTATTTATCACAATGGTTTCAAACAACAAAATTCTAAAAAAAAATCCTTTTCTCTAGTTAATGCTCCTTTTCGGTAGATTTATTCAAAGTGGCTGGGTCTAAAAATAGCCTATGGAGGAAAGGGTTAATATCCACTTTAGAAGCAGAGATTTGATGAAAAGCCTGATCCCCCTTGCTTATTTAGGTCATAGCAAATTAATGTTAACCCTTTACTCCATGAATATTCAAATAAGAAATTATGACATCATGAATATTTACTAGATTGTTATAATGGACACAGGTATGTTTGGCCACAGTGAGACCGTAGAATCATATCTATATTATATCAGACAGCTCTTACAGGAGTCGTCTGACCTGGGTCTACTCAGTTTGTAAAGTCGTAAAAAGGTGTTTTTAATAGAGTATAGGGATTAACTAAGTCTTATTCAGCAAACATCTGATTCAGAAATTTTCCCCTGCTTTAAAATTCTCAGCAATTTGAGGACAAATGTTCATCATCTCCAATAGTTTAGATCCTGATGAGATATTTACTTGTTGTTTCACATGAAAACATCATGACTTAACCATTTGAATGCTGAAAGGTCCATCATTGTTTAATGATAGAGTAGTAACATTAAGTATAATAGACTTTACCTTGCCAAAGGACTTTGAATGACAATCACTGCAGAACCTTATCACAGGTCTCCTCTACAAATCCTCAGATCTGGGTCTACTTGGGTTGCAAGTGCCAGCACACTCATTTCCTGTATTCATTGAATAGTCTATTTAAAGGGTCACCCATAGGTTAAGTAAAATGAAAACTAAGGGACACAATAAAGGATAAATGCTCAGGTATCCATGCAGATGATTCATTGGAAGGGTTTATATTTAACACACTGTACAATTTGGATGCAGAGTCAAAGATAAAGGGACATATTTCAGATACTGTAGAACCTGTCTTAAGCGACCCTCCCTTTATTGAACATATGAATCTTAAACAGCAGGTGGTTGCCTAATGCAGGACAAAAATAATGCAGAAGTGTGTAGGAGCTTTCTGCATTACTTTTAACCTGCATTAAGCTACCACCTTCATTATAGAACCATAATGAGACCTTTTTGATGGCCGCTTAGGTCAGGTTTTACTGTATTAAAATTGTCATTTCCAATGTGTTAGGACTGCTGTTTAAAATTGTCTCGAAAGAGTGGACACATCCTAGGGTTAGGTAATATCTGAGCTACCCTAATTACTCCAAGTATTCGGACAGATGCAACTTAGGCAAGATGTGCAGACCCAGATGGAGCTGTTTGATCAGGTTTTTCACTACTTACCACTATGTGAGGCTAATTTAAAGTTACTTAAATGGTCCCAAATTGACTTATTCAGCTGTACAAACTGGTAGAGAGGGGAGACTTGGTATCAGAATACTTAGTAACATTAGGGTATTCAATTTGTACAGATTTCAATGATATACACTAGTAATGATAAGAGTTAACACTGGCCTTTCCTTCATATAAATGCTTTTTAACACATTTGCAAACAGGGTAGACCCAGATCAGATGGCTCCTATAGGAGTCATCTGATCAGAGTCTGAACTGATTGCTAATTGAATTTGGTAGTTCTGTATCGTTACTTTCTAAAATGGCTACAATGTTTCACCTGCCATATTTCATTTTAACTATTTTGCCCATGAATATTCAGTAGGTATTGAAATTTGGAATAAATATAGAACAGGGAAAGGGTTAACATGAGTCAGACTAGAGAAATTTACAGCTGATCAGTATCTCAGAAAAAATGAAAATTTAGCTCGATGCACTATGAGTAATTGTTGGCAACATTGTCATTTTAACCCTTGTCTTGTCAGATAGCGACCTGAATAGCATTTGCAAACAGCTTAGATCCAGATGAGATGTTTCATGACAGGATCCAAACTGTTGACACTTGGTCAGTAGTTTCTCAAAAGCTTGAACGAATCACAAGTAAAAAGAACATGCTTCATATCAGAGATTGAACAGACATTATTTGTTCAGCAGTACATGATTGTACAAGGGTTAAGTGACATTATATGCAGTAAAACCTATTTTAACCTTTTCCCCGTTTAGTTTTCATGTAACAAATAATGACCACATGAATATTTATTAGCTCAGTTTTCATAATGTTAACTTTTCAAGGGAATTTTTACTTTAACAAAATCTGTAAATTCAGATCTATGTCATGTCAAAAGAAACAGAGCAGACCCTGATCAGACGGCTCCTATAGGTTATGTCTCAATTATAAATTTTCAGTTTCTGAGATACTTGGTGTCTCAGTTGTACATTTCTGCGGTTTTTGAGATACCGGTACTTTGTGTCTCAGTTGTACATTTTCACAGTTTGTTAGATACATGGTATCTCAGTTGTACATTTTCACAGTTTGTTAGATACATGGTATCTCAGTTGTACATTTTCACAGTTTGTTAGATACATGGTATCTCAGTTGTACATTTTCACAGTTTGTTAGATACATGGTATCTCAGTTGTACAATTTCACAGTTCTGAGGTCTACACTTTCACAGTTTCTGAAGTACTTGGTGACTCAGTTGTACTATTTTACAGTTCTGAGGTCTACACATTCAGTTTCTGAAGTACATGGTGTCTCAGTTGTACAATTTTACAGTTCTGAGGTCTACACTTTCACAGTTTCTGAAGTACTTGGTGACTCAGTTGTACTATTTTACAGTTCTGAGGTCTACACATTCAGTTTCTGAAGTACATGGTATCTCAGTTGTACAATTTTACAGTTCTGAGGTCTACACTTTCACAGTTTCTGAAGTACTTGGTGTCTCAGTTGTACTATTTCACAGTGTCTTAGGTGTACACAGTGTACATTTCAACATATCCTGAAGTACATGTACTTTATGTCTCTCTGTTGTACATTTTCACCATTTCTGAAGCACATTGACATGGTTCCTCATAATTATTTTCACAGTTTCTGAAATACTTTGTGTCTGTCGGTTGTACATTTTCAGTTTCTGAAGCAAACTGTCATGGTGTCTCATTTGTACAGTTTCTGAAATACTTAATATCACAGTGATAGACATGTTGAGACACAGTGTCCTTCCAAACTATTGCTTACAATTTCTGCTGCATTTTCGTGAAACTACAGCAGTTCTCAACATGATGAGCACTTGCATGTGACATATATCAACATGATGAGCACTTGCATGTGACATAGTAAACAGTTATCAACATGATGAACACATGCATGTGACATAGATCAAACATGATGAGCACTTGCATGTGACATAGATCAAACATGATGAGCACTTGCTTTTGACATATATCAACATGATGAACACTTGCATGTGACATAGTATTTTCCTGATTTGATTCGAGATGGCAGATCTTTGAATTTGCCATGTCCTTGTTGACCGAACCCTGTCTACAGTTTTAACTACATTGTCATAGAACTGCACAAAAATTGGACAATGAAAGTGTTGCTTTGGGTGGTATTAATCACCTTCAGTGATAGCTCAAGTATCATCTGCGTCAATGCTGCAAATATATTTTTTTACTATTTCCCTATTCAATATTCATGTAAGAAACAATGGCATCATTAATATTAAGTGGAAATCAGATCTATTTAATTCCATAAGCAAATAGAGCAGACCCTGATCAGATGGCTCCTATATAGGAGCTGCCTGATCTGGGTCTATGCAGTTTGCGAAGGCGTGAAAAGGCGTTTATATGAGGAAAAGGGTTAATAAAATTTCATGTCAGAAACAATCATGACCAGTGTCAAAGAGTAACTTTGCATCTCGATAGGATCCAGACTGTTTGCAAAGCCTATCACAATTTCTTGAGCAAAGCAAGGTACTGGAAACTGGTAAAACATAATTATATTGATGCTAATTTATGTGACTTTTAATTACATTCTCAACCTTAAAGATTAACAAACATGATGTTGAATTAAGCTAGCTTGCTAGCTGTTTTTTTGTAATTTTCTAGTAATGAAATATGTGAAATATAGTGTGCATTTGTATATTGTTTGACCCAGATTAGTTACTTTTAAGTGACCCAGCATTAGATACTAAATCAGATTACTTTTTGAAGTTTAGAAAAATATGCTGAATCACCTGCTTAAACTGGGTGACACTTTTGGATCAATTATCTGTCAGTCCATTTGTCTGTCTCAGATGCTTTTTTGTCACCCTTTTTTATACGCCCACCTAATAAAGGTGGTCGTATATTGTCAAGGCCCTGTCCGTCCGTCCGTTCGTTCGTTCGTTCGTTCGTTCGTTCGTTCGTTCGTTCGTTCGTTCGTTCGTTCGTACGTTCGTTCGTTCATTTGTCCGTCAACATTTTGTTTGTCCGCTGTTTTTTGGGAAAACTATTTGACAGATATCAATGAAACTTCACACAAATGTTTAATGCATCAAGATCTGAAGCATGCATCAAGATCTGAAGCTGAGTTGATTCTGAGGTTCATTTTATTTTTCATTTCAGAGTTATGGCCCTTGTCTTTAAAATATGCAAATAGTTTGTCCGCTGTTTTCTGGGAAAACTATTTAAGAGATATTAATGAAACTTCACAAAAATGTTTAATGCATCAAGATCTGAAGCTGAGTCGATTCTGAGGTTCATTTGATTTGTCGTTTCGGAGTTATGGCCCTTTTACTTAAAAAATAGTGCAAATACATGCAAATAGTTTGTCCGCTGTTTTCTGGGAAAACTATTTGACAGATATTAATGAAACTTCACAAAAATGTTTAATGCATCGAGATCTGAAGCTGAGTTGATTCTGAGGTTCATTTGATTTTTCATTTCAAAGTTATGGCCCTTGTCCTTAAAAAATATGCAAATAGCTTGTCCGCTGTTTTCTGGAAAAACTATTTGAGAGATATTAATGAAACTTCACAAAAATGTTTAATGCATCAAGATCTGAAGCTGAGTCAATTCTAAGGTTCATTTGATTTGTCGTTTCGGAGTTATGGCCCTTGTATTTAAAAAATAATGCAAATAGTTTGTCTGCCGTTTTCTGAGAAAACTATTTGAGAGATATTAATGAAACTTCACACAAATGTTTAATGCATCAAGATCTGAAACTGAATTGATTCTGAGGATCATTTGATTTTTCTTTTCAGAGTTATGGCCCTTGTCCTTAAAAAATAATGCAAATACATGCAAATAGTTTGTCCGCTGTTTTCTGGGAAAACTATTTGAGAGATATTAATGAAACTTCACAAAAATGTTTAATGCATCAAGATCTGAAACTGAATTGATTCTGAGGATCATTTGATTTTTCTTTTCAGAGTTATGGCCCTTGTCCTAAAAATATAATGCAAATACATGCAAATAGTTTGTCCGCTGTTTTCTGGAAAAACTATTTGACAGATATTAATGAAACTTCACAAAAATGTTTAATGCATCAAGATCTGAAGCTGAGTCGATTCTGAGGTTCATTTGATTTATCGTTTCGGAGTTATGGCCCTTTTACTTAAAAAATAGTGCAAATACATGCAAATAGATTGTCCGCTGTTTTCTGGGAAAACTATATGACAGATATTAATGAAACTTCACAAAAATGTTTAATGCATCGAGATCTGAAGCTGAGTTGATTCTGAGGTTCATTTGATTTTTCTTTTCAGAGTTATGGCCCTTGTCCTTAAAAAATATGCAAATAGCTTGTCCGCTGTTTTCTGGAAAAACTATTTGAGAGATATTAATGAAACTTCACAAAAATGTTTAATGCATCAAGATCTGAAGCTGAGTCAATTCTAAGGTTCATTTGATTTGTCGTTTCGGAGTTATGGCCCTTGTATTTAAAAAATAATGCAAATAGTTTGTCTGCCGTTTTCTGAGAAAACTATTTGAGAGATATTAATGAAACTTCACACAAATGTTTAATGCATCAAGATCTGAAACTGAATTGATTCTGAGGATCATTTGATTTTTCTTTTCAGAGTTATGGCCCTTGTCCTTAAAAAATAATGCAAATACATGCAAATAGTTTGTCCGCTGTTTTCTGGGAAAACTATTTGAGAGATATTAATGAAACTTCACAAGAATGTTTAATGCATCAAGATCTGAAACTGAATTGATTCTGAGGATCATTTGATTTTTCTTTTCAGAGTTATGGCCCTTGTCCTAAAAAATAATGCAAATATATGCATATAGTTTGTCCGCTGTTTTCTGGCAAAACTGTTTGACAGATATTAATGAAACTTCATACACATGTTTAATGCATCAAGACCTGAAGCTAAGTCGATTCTGAGGATCATTTGATTTGTTGTTTCGGAGTTATGGCCCTTGCACTTAAAAAAATAATGCAAATCTATGCAAATATGAGGATGGCCATAACTTTTTCATTTGAAATGATATTTACTTCAATTTTTTTATATGGTTAAAGTTTAATGTGAATTTTCACAAATATTGCGGGGGTTTTGATATGTCATTTTATTCTAAAGTTATGGTCCTTGAACTTTGTGTGTTCGTTGCTTTGTTTGTCGGTCAACTTTTAGTTTGTCTGTTGTTTTCTGGGAAAACTATTAAAATGATATAAATGAAACGTAACACAAATGTTTTAAGCAACAAAATTTGAAGCTGAGTTTATTTTGAGGTTCATTCAGTTTGTCTTTACAGAGTTATGGCCGTTGCACTTTACAAAAATCTGCAAAAATGAGGATTAGCTGTAACTTTTTTATTTAATAAGATATACACTTCATTTTTTTTAAAAATAGTATCACCTTAATATGGAAATCAAGATCTGAAGCACAGATTAGAAAATGTCAACACTTATAAGGCATGTTGAATCAGAGAAAGTTTGCAAGTGGGCGTATTATGTAACGTATGTGGTACTCTTGTTTGCCTCTGACTTCGGAGGCAGCTGACATGTCTTTTTAAACACTTTTTGTTAACCCTTTCCCTGTTGAATATTCATGTCAGAAATAATGATATCATGAATATTTATGAACTGAATTTTTATGATGTAAAAGTTTCAAAGGAAGTTTTTGCTTGCTGTGACAAAAACTGTAGAATCAGATCTGTATCATGTCACAAGGAAACAGAGCAGACCCGGATCAGACAGCTCCTGCAGCAGCCGTCTTATCTGGGTCTACTCTGTTTGCAAAGGCGTGAAAGAGCGTTTATATGAAGGAAAGGGTTGATATTATAAGATGTTATGCTAAAGAACAAACGGCAACAAAAACTGACATTTAGTGACAAAATATATAGGGAAATTTGATAGCTTAAGAAATGATGGGGGAAGATAAAAGAGACCTCTCACATCCTTGTTTATAGGGTTTACAAATATTTTGTCAGCATATACTAAGGGACAAAAATTATTTACAGTGAAAAATGTATTCTGGTGGTACTATATGTGTTTACTGTGACATAATTTGATATTCAAATGTGTTTAGTAATTTGGATTAGTGACATACCCCAAATACCTGAAGTATTTCAGACAAATAGTGCAGACCCAGATCAGCCGGCTCCTCAAGGAACCATTTACACTATCTGCTACTATCTCAGTCAAATTTAACTCATTGTATGCTGGAAACAAAAGTCAAATTGAACATGTTGTATGCGAGAAGCAAATGCATCTGTTATTACACAGTGTAGACCCAGATCAGAGGGCTCATGCAAGAGCCCTCTGATTATGGTCTGAACTGTTTGCCATAAAACTCATATTCTGCAATGAAAAAAGTTGTTTTGACATACAATGTGTTAAAGTCACCAAATTGGTGCCCATTTGAATTATTTCAGCTTTACAAAGTGACTGAGACGGGGAGATCTTAGGGTAATTGGGGTATGTAATAATGCTAAAAAATGATAGGTTTTGTAACACTAGTGTTGAAGCAGATGTTTTGCTTCCTTATTGGGCAGAAACAACACTTGAAAAATGTTTAAATGGATTTGAAGCAAAGTAAGAAAAAAAATTATTTATGCTTTTCCTTCATACAACCTTTGGCAATGGTAGAAACAGATCTATATTATTGCGTAACCCTTTACACCATAAATACGCCTGTCTACATCTTCGCAAACAGAGTAGACCCAGATCAGACAGCTCTGTCTGATCAGGGTCTGCTCTGTTTGTTTATGATATATTATAGATATGATTCTACAGTTTCTTCTTTGTCCAAAAATTTCTTTGTCCATGTGCTATTATAACAAATTAATCTAATTAATATTCATAATGTGATTATTTCTTCCATAAATATTCATGGAGGAAAGGGTTAATTTCATAAGCTAACAAAGCAGACCCTAATCAGATAGCTCCTACAGGATTTAAAAATATTAAAAAGTATATATATATATATGTGGAGAAAAAACTATTTAGTCTGTTTAGTATGGAAGGAGGACTTTGAATGAAAAACAGTGCAGACTTTGAATGACAAACAGTGCATATCCTGATCAGAGAGCCCCTCTAGTAACCCTCCGATTTGGGTCTTCGATGTTTGTAAATGCCAGTACACTTATTTCCTTGCATTCCAGGGTTAAAAAGTGGGGTTTTTTTCATTGTTTTTGCAGGTTGTAGTGATTGTATATTGTCAGTGACATGTTATTGACAGAAATGTACTGTTTAGATACAGAGTTTGTCTGACCTTTTTATGTCCCAGTCATCCAAAGAATGTAGGGCATTAAGTGTAAAGAATGGGGGAAGGGGTGATTAATTCTTTAATTGGATGATAATGCATGTGAGAAATAATGCCATGATTGATATTTATTAGCTGAATGGCAAATGAACATGGAAATTTTGGCTATAGCAGAAACAGTAGAATCATACTAATGTTACAGGTACTTTATACACAAACAACAGACCCTGGGTCTACTCTGTTTGCAAATCTGTCCAAAAGGTGACTTTATCAGGTAAAGGGTTAAATGTTACCCCTGTTCATCAGTCCATGAATGTGTCCATGGGTCCTTGAGTCTGTAAATCAGGGGTGATGTTCTTGTCGGCTGGAGCAACCATGATAAAAGATAAAAGTGCTTATTCAAATATTAAAATACAGGTAGTCATTTCTCCACCAAACCCTATGTCATGTCATCTCAAAGAGTAAACTGAACACCTGACCAATCAAATGTTTGAGAATGAGCCCAGACTCAAGCAAAAAGATTTCTTAATACTGCCTGATCTACAGGTCTGCTGATCGTCAGTTGTATCTGTTCCAGGTGGAGTCTTTGAAGGAGCGGCTGGAGCACACGCAGCAGGAGCTGGCCAAATCCCATGACTCAAACCGCGACCTCAAGACCAAGCTACAAACAGTTGTCAGAGAAAAGGATCCTGCCCAGGTGAGTTTGTGCGATTTTCTTTCAAACATTTATTTGCCCATTTACTTCCTTATAGATGGTGATAGTACTGTAGTGGAGTTTCTTGAAAGCCCTTCTAATCTGCTTAAATCTTTGACTATTCAAAATGGAATGGCACATCACTGTTTAATTATATAGAGTCCATTCAGTTTGAAGGGATTAAATTAGCTTAAGGATTTTGAAGGACAAACAGTGCAAGTCCAGATCAGAGGGCTCCCTTATTATCTCTCTGATCTTGGTCTACAATGTTTTCAAATACCAATATACCAGTTTCTCCATGTTCAGATCTTGCAAAATTGTCATCTGTAAAATTTGTTGCTTTCTGTAAAGTCTAGAAAAGTGGATTTTCCTCATTGTTTTTCAAAAACATGATCTTGTGTCAAACATTTTGGATGAGATTGTACTCTTCGTCTCATCTGGAGCTTCAATGTTTACATCAATAATAATCACAATTTTCCTGTGCAAAGAGTTAATTGGATTATTTTTCTCTATCAATAGTTGAATTTAAACTGGTTCTTAGTGGAAGGTTCCCATTAAACTGGTTCTGAGTGGAACGTTCCCATTAAACTAGTTCTGAATGGAAGGCTCCCATGCAAAGATAAAAGTGATCAGATTTTAAACTTTGAAACCAAGTATTGTTGGAATAATATACCCTAATTACCCATAGTGTTCAGACAGACTTATGCAAATAATGCAGACCCAGATCAAACTGCTCTTGAAGGAGACATTTGATCAGGGTTTACACTATTTACTACTATGTCAGTCTTATTTAGTTATCAAAATGGTGCCAAAGGAGTGGGTTGGGGAGGGGGTGTTTGACAATTAGTAATGTTATGAATTTAAGGGAATTTATTTGGACAACACTATATCATAAGGAGTAATATGAACAGCCTTTTTTCCATGCAGATAGAAGAGAAAGTCTCGAAGACTCAGCCTACATATGACCATACATATCATACATTTTTATCAGTTCCTAGGAGCTTAAGCTTAAATGCTACAGGGTACTTGGTGTTTATATTATTGTCATTTATCATAATCTAGAGAAAATTGGTTGTGGCTCCTTGAAAATATCATAATTATATTTAATTTGTTTCTGTCTGGCATTTATACATTTCTCCATTGAATTTACTTAAGATTTGGCTTTGTACTCTGCCTGTTTGTCTTATCAAACCATTAGATAGATACTATTTAGTTCCTTTCTGTCAGGTTTTAGAATAGTGTGCATCATTTTGGTTATTAATTGTTTATTAATTGCGTAAAGCAGTTGAAAGATTATGTTCTGATTGTCAAATAGATATTGCATTTTTTGCATGATTTCTAGACAAAAAATTATTTCCATATTAATAATAGTTTAAAACTTGCTTAGCTTTTATATATATTTCTGTAAGTGTAGAATCTAGTGAAATTTGCCATGTAGAATCTAGAATCAAACAGTCATAAACCAATGCAGCTTATAGAAAAAAAACCCTATTAATCCCAAGATTTCGGACAGACAAACTTAGGCAAACAGTGCAGACCCAGATCAAACTGCTCCTGAAGGAGGAGTTTGATCAGGTTCTACACTATTTGTTACTATGCCAGTCTAATTTAAAGTTATCAAATAGTGCCAAATTGAATTATTCAGCTGTACAAATGCATGGGGAGGAGAGATTGGATGTCCAAATACTTAGGGCAATAGGGGTAATAGCTGCTTTTTGCACAATGGATAAAGTTGCACAGCTTACACTGATGGTGTTCACAAAAAAAGAATACAGTAAAACCCCTCTAATTCTAGTGGAAAAGAATTTAGATACTTTTGGGCAAGTGGCTGTTTAATACAGGGTTAAAGTCTCGAGGAGCTTTCTGCATGAATTTTACCTTGCATTAAACTGCCACCTGTCTGCAAGACCAATATTTATGGTACAGTAAAACCTGTGTTAAGCGGCCAGTCAAGGGAAGCGGCCAAATTGACCGCTTAAGCGAGGTGACCACTTAATCGAGGGGTGGATATTTTGGGAGATTTTTCTGTTTGGTCAGACAAATGCAAAATATATCTACATGTACTTTAATGCCTTATCCAAAAGATTATGTATTTTATTCTTGCAAATACAGGTAAAATACAACATGTACTGTAAATTGCATGCACAAAACAAAAAATAAACATCAGGCAGAATCATTCGACACATTCGGAAATACCAACGTACATGTCTACACTTCACTCGATTCTCTAACGTGAGGAACTTACGTTTGGAAAAGGCGTGAATATTTTGTTTTGATGTTATCTCTTTTGATTCGGTAACGTTCAGACAAACTTCTCAACACCCCCATATTTGAATATTTATAACAGGTAAAGCAGTTGAAAGGATTATCAGGCCATTGATTATGATCTTGCCCTAAGGCCAAGGTCAACGCTTGGTTTTTTCGTTCACTTCCGACATAACGAAAAACACCGAAGCGGCCAATCTATGCACTTTCCCGACACAACAGAAGTTTCCGAAGCGGTCACGATATTTCGATCGGCGATTTCCGTAATGTCGGAAAGTTACGATGCCTAATCTCCATTTTGACATATGTCAACTGGGTGTGTATTGGGTTTTCACACATTTCAAACTGGCCGCCAGGCTGTCTGCTGGCCGTCTAATGGGGTCGAAATATAGGGTTTGGGGTGAAATATGGTGGCCGCTGGCCGCGGAAGGAAGGTGACCGTCTAAAACAGGTGCATTATAGACTGATTTTCGTCGGGAGGATTTCAAACTGACCGTTTAGACGAGGTGACCGTTCATTTAAGGTGACCGTTAGGTCAAGTTTTACTGTATACTACATTTAATGTCCAGTTTAGAGGGGTTTTACTATACTTAGAAATTGCAAACAGCATATACATGAATTGGGGCCTGTTGGCCTCTTGATTTCCAACTCGAGGCTTTTGATCAGGATCTACCCTTTTTTGTAGCATCAGTGAGCATACTCACTGTAACTGCTAAAAAGTGGTGAACAGTGCAAATCCTCGCTATACACCATAGTGGAAATTATATTAGCTGACCTGGGTATGCAGAGATTGATGAAACCCTATCCCTCATGCATATTCATGTAAAGAAAAATGACTTTTTGAAAACCAACCCTTTATTCCATGAATATTCATGAAAGAAATAACGATGTTATGAATATATTATTCATTTTTATAATGGCACAGGAACGTTTGGCCAGGGTGGAAATTGTAGAATCATATCTACATGTATATTATGTCATAAGCAAATAGTGCAGTTTTAAGCCATATGATCAGGGTCTGCTCTGTTTAGACACTTTTGTTAAACATTGATAGACCAGTCTGCTTTGAAAGTTCATCATTTAAATGGTATACTGAGGTGAAGTTGCAGGAACACAGATTCAAATTCTGTGTGCTGAAATTAATGTGATAGGGAATTTATGTAAGATTTTAAGGTTGTTTTCTTACCATGTAGTGTTGAAGTTTGGTCAAATCTAACATTTACCATCAGCATTGAACATCATACAATCATGCATTTTAACTGCTTACAAAACTAGCTCATCTTGATTGACACCCATTTCAATTAAAGAACTCTTGACATTTTATATACAATCCTGGTACATTGCATTGAACTATCAGCAGTTCAAGATGTCATTCATCCTACTGAATTCAAATCAGAAAATATCTTAGTTGTATCAAAATAGATTAATATCTGAAAAATGGAAATGGATGAATATGATTATCTTACCAATAATTTATTAAGAAAATGTAGAAGGAGCATTTCTTTATTCCTATCTCTGTAGAACATATATCACTGTAATGTTATTAGTTTGAACAAAGATGTAGGAGAAAATGGCATTAAAGAAAAGTGTAACATGACAAACAGATCATACCCTGATGAGAGGGTTCCCCTTGGAGCCCTCTCATATGGGTCTACACTGTTTGCAAAGGACATTGGTGACTAGTGTCCCTCACTGTAAGGGTTAAATCTTACAAAATACTTACAATAATACCCCTTTAGAATGTCCTAAAAAATAATAAAAATCTGAGTGATTAAGGCAGATCATAGCTTTACCATTTATTTCATAGATGCACCTTTTTACACCTTTGCATAGGAGCTATGTGACCAGGGTCTACTCTGTTTGATAATATAGATTTGATTCTTAATACAGATTTGATTCTAAAGTTTGTGCCATAATAAAAAAAAAATCCCAGCTGATTGATATTCATACAGTCATTACTTCTTCCATGAAAATTCATGAAGCTGATTCAGGTTGTAGCTTGATACAGGATGATGGTTATTCTGAAAGCACCATGAATATTTTTCTTTCTTTCTCTTTCGATCTTCCTTTCCATTTTCCTCTGTTTCTTTCTTTCTACATTAGGTAGCCACCTGATTTTCGCACCATTAATATTCATGTAAGAAAAAATGAAATCATGAATATCAATTGGGTGAAAATTTACAGTTGCATGTGAACACAGAAATTTTAGCCATGAGAGAAACTATAGAATATTATTCCATAAGCCAGCAGGGCAGACCCTGATCAGACAGATAGGAGATGTCTCTTCTGGCTCTACTACGTTTGCATAGGCCTTAACCCTAAGCCTGCTAAGCGTTACCTAATTGACATTTGTAAACAGCTTGGATCCAGATGAGACGCCGAGTTACTCAGGATCCAAGCTGTTTGACACTCAATAGTTTCTCAAAAGCTTGATCGAATCGAAATCAGCAACAACTGCAGCAGAACAGAGTTTGTGCAGATATTATTTTTTCCAGCAGGCTGAGGGTTAAAAGGCATATCTATGAGGTAAAGGTTAAAAAAAAAACATATTTATTTAGCAGGTGGCCACTTTAACCCTTTTCCTTTTACATATGTAAGAAATAATGAGATCATGAATATTTATTTGCTGAATTTTTTATAATGGGATTTGTACACAGGATATTTTGATATTGGCAGAAACTATAGAGTCATATCTACCATAATTTCATAAGCAAACAGCAGACCCTGATCAGACAGCTCCTACATGACTCATCTGATCTGGTCTACTCTGTTTGTTAAGGTGTGAAAAAATGTTTGTATGAGGGAAAGGGTTATGAAGCTCTATTTCCACTCTTCCTTAGTTACCATCTAGATTGTATTTTCTCTCACTTTGATAATCATTTTATGATGGGTGTGAGTTGTGTACATTGCTTTATTATCTCATGTTGCTTTGTTTTTTGATTGGCTGGGCGCGCTGCTTGACTAATGTATTCTTACGCATGTGGTTTTTGCTGCCTATGTTTTACAGTTACAAGCTAGTCTAGACAGCTCATATACTGCAGCTTTGTCATCGCCTGCCGCCGACGCTCAACAGGTAACCGTGTGTGTCTGTCCATCTGTCGTGTCCATGTGTGCTACCATACTGTAGTAACACTCTTGGCATCTAACCAGTGAAAGATATTATGTAAAACAAACCAACTTTGATTGTTTGAAATGATTCAGAACTTGTTTTGAAAGCATGTGAAAATCTACTGGTTGTTATGATTTATATTATTAGATTTTTGTTTCAATTAACCCTCTACCTGATAGAAACATCTTTTGACACTTCTGCATATAGAGTAGACATAGATCAGATGGCTCCTATAGAAGTTGTCTAATCAAAGCCTGGTCTGTTTGCTTAAGGTAAGGCAGATGGTAGTTTAATGCAGGTCAAAAGTAATTCAGAAAATTCCTATAGGAGCTTTCTACATTACTTTTTCTCTGCATTTTGCAACCACCTGCTATGTTCAATAAATGAATGGCCGCTTAGCAGCACAGGTTTGTGATGTCATTATTTCCTACATGAAACATTCATCAGGCAAAGGGTTAAAGGTTTCCCCTTAAGTTTTTTCTTTGTAAGTGTGAAAGTGTGAGAAATAAAGTAGGGGTTAACTTTTTCTTCTATGAAAATTCATGTAAGAAGTAATGTCATGAGTATTAAATAGCTGTTTTTTTATAATGGCAAATGAACACAGGAATGTTTGGCTATGTCAGAAGCTATAGCATCAGATCTATAATGTTCTTTCATAAGCAAACAGAGAAGACCCTGATCAGATAGCTCCTACAGGAGTCATCTGTTCTGGGTCTACTCTGCTTGCAACGGCATAAAAAGGTTTAAAAGTAATCAGTGAGTAAAAGTCAATGGATGCAATACTTTGCAGGAGGCACCTGTCAGAGGCATCAATTAGCTCTTTGAAAGCTGAATAATCAGTGGAATAGCTCACTTTTGTTTATCTAAGGATCCAGTCAATATATAGAATTGAAATAGGATTTTGAATGACAAACAGTGCAGGCCCAGAGGGATGTTCTATCCTCCAATCCTCCAATCTAGGTCTTAGTCTTTTGACTGATAAAAAAGTGTCTCTATCAGATAAAGGGTTAAAAGTTGTTCCTTTGAATTAACTGGACAAAGTGTACAGTGATAGTGTATTTAGTGGTAGTGTTTACAATGGCAGTATATGCAGTTGTAGCATATACAGTGGTAGTGTATACGGTGGTAGGCTGATAGTGTGTAAAGTGGTACAGTGGTAGCATATACAGTAGTAGTATATACAGTGGTAGCATATACAGTAGTAGTATATACAGTGGTAGCATATACAGTGACAGTGTATACAGTGGTAGACTGATAGTGTATACAGTGGTAGCATATACAGTGGCAGTGTATACAGTGGTAGACTGACAGTGTATACAGTGGTAGCATATACAGTAGTGTATACAGTACAGGCTTTAGGACATAATTATTATTAATGTGCTGAAAATAACACATACTCGGTATATCATATTACAGTAAAACCTCTCTAAACCAGACTTTCAAATTAGTATCAATGCCAGTCCCTAACCTTTTCGCTTATATAAATACTTTTCCACATCTTTGCAAACTGAGTAGACCCAAAACAGACAGCCCCTGTAGGAGCCATCTGATCAGGTTCTACTTTGTGTTTTTCAGGCTTTATAGAAATCTTATCCTAAAGTAGAACATTCATTCATTATCCTAAAGTTTTTGTCAAAGCAAAACATTTCCTTGAAAACAAAAAATAAGGTTATTGAATATTCATGAAGAGACCAATTCACACACGATGTTCATTAGAGGAAGGGTTACGACAGGTACAGGTGGCATTTTAATGCGGGGTAAAAGTTACACCTTGCATTAAGCATTCATCTGACAAAACACCTATATTATTAATTACTAAAAACCTTGTTTAGAGGGCCTTTACTGTATTTACTATTTTGTAGTTAACACTATAGTGCACATAGGTATTAGCCATAGTAAAATATATACATGTATATTGACCATGAGGGTGAGGGCTTTAGACATGCAAACATTGAAGACACATATCTGCTGCTGCTTTCATAAACTGCTGCTCTGTTTTTGCAAATTAATTAGCTGCATAGTATTAATTCTTTGCAAACTAGCAGTGAATTTGATATCTTATTAACTCTTTATTCCATAAATATGCTTTTTTACACGTTGGCAGTGATTACCTATGCAAACAGTTTGGATCCAGATGAGACGCCGAGTAACTCGGCGTCTCATCAGGATCCAAACTGTTTGACATCTTGATTGCATTTTGAAAGAGAAATTGATTATAGCTTGAATTTTGAAAATGTAGTAGATAAAAAATTCTGTAAAAATAATTTGCTCAGCAGGCTAAAGGTTAATAATCTCATTCAACAGTTCCTGTTATGATACAAAAAGTCCTTTGCTCATAGTGCTAAAATTCAGTTAATTACGTAATTAACAATTTAATATTCATTATGTCATTATTTCTTGTATGAATGTTCATGGAGTAAAGGGCTAAAGACTTATACATAAGTATAACATCTTGTTTACATGATAAATATACTAGTGTCAGGAATTCATGTTGAATCCATACTTCATGAATATTCATGTAAGAAATATTGATGCTATAAAATTTTATGCTTACCTGAATTTTTATAATGGCATTGAGCACATGATAGTTTAGGCATGACAAAATGTATAATCAGATCTACATGTGTATAATGATGTAAGCAAACAGAGCAGACTATAGGAGCTCTCTGATCTGGGTCTACTCTGTCTACAAAGGTGTGAAAAAGCGTTTCTATGAATAACCATCAGCGAACAATGTTTGTCTAAAACTCAGGTTGCTATTTGCTGAGAATATGAATTTATAGAAGACAATTACTAAGCATGAACAAAAAAATTTGAATGTACTTCATGTAGAACACCAGAAATAAATTTATATTTAGGGGAAACTATACACAGGAATTTTGGTATAGGCGGAAACTGTAGAATCAGATCTAGATTTTATGAGCAAACAGAACAGAACCTGGTCAGAAGGCTGCTATAGGAGCTATCTGAACTGGGTCTTCTCTGTTTACAAAGGCGTGTAAGGTGTATCTGTGGGGTTAAGGTTAAGTACAGCTAATTCATGGTATGACTGAAATTTTTGCATCATGTCATAAATGAGTAGCATCAATCTTCTATTCATCTTATAAACCCTTTCGCTTTCAATTAAATCTCAAATTTCTTTTCAAAAACAAAACCAGTGTTAAATAGTTTAGATCCTGATGAGATGCTCCATACTCTTTGCATAAAGTATTGCAATGTTGTCTATGGAGACAAAAGGGTTAAACATGAGAGAAAGGGTAAATACAAAAATGAGAGAAAGACTGAATGTTTTTTTTCAGCTTCATACTCGAACATTTCTTCTTTTCATGATTTACAAATCTATTCCAGTTAGCAGTTGTTTGTTTGGTTTAATTTATGATAATATTTACATTCTGATATTCTAATTACCCTCTAAATGTAGATTTTCATTGCTTACCAAGTCTATAGATGCAAATGTAACTCTATCACAACAAGCTGTAAAGCATTTCAAACAATTAATATCCCAGTGTATTTTTGTCAAGCTATTGAAAGAGTATTGTAGAAGTCAATTACACATAACTTATCAGTGTCATTATTTAACTCTTTTCTGCAGAAATATGCATGTAATAAATACTTACATCAGGAATATTAACTAGGTTAATTCTTACCATGTCATTAAATATTAAATTTTGGCCTCTAAAGGAGCCATCTAATCTGAGTCTACTCTGTTTGCAAATGTGTTGAAAGTCATATCTGTGAAGTAAAGACTTAGAGATTGCTAATGTGGTGACATTTACTTTCAGCTCAACACCATGAAGCGACAGTTGAAAGATGCCAAGGACACTGTCCATCGACAGAAGTCTGAGATTGATCAGCTTAAGTCCAAGTTGGACATGTCAGTGTCTAAGCTCACGGGTACTGAGAAGGCTTTGTCAGAGGCACTGAAGGATGTGAAACAAGAGAAAGATAAGTTTCTGAAAGTGACAACTGAGTATAATAGAAAGGTCAGGGCCTTGGAAGGTCAACTGAAGGATGTGACTCAGAAAATGGAGAAATACCATGAAAATTCACTGATTAAAGACAAGGAAAATAGAAAACTGGACTTAGAGTTGAAGCAGAATCAGCAGAGAGTGAGAGATAATGATCGCGAAATTCTGAAACTTAAAGCAGTAGAGCATGAATATAGACAGATGAAAGAAAAGTTTGATGATACAGAAAAATATGTATCAAGACTGAGAATGGAGTTGAAGGAGAAGGATGAACAGTACAAGAAACTTGAAATTGAGTATGAAGAACAATATGAAAACATGATGCAGGATTTCACAAAAGAAAGAGATGACACTGAACATCATATTGAAGAGCTTAAAACACAGCTCTTGGAGACACAGCGAAAGACATCTATGTCAGAACAAGTGTCTAGCAATGTTGCTGATCTTCTGAGAGAAAAGGATGAAATCATTGCCCAGTTAGAAGAAAAGGTCATTGAAAGTGAAACAAAAATGGTTGAAATGACTGAGGAACTGAAGGCTGATGAAGATGAAGCAAATGCTCTGCATCAGAATATGGAAATTCTAGAAGAAGAAAGAGATAACTCTATAACAAAGATTAAAGATCTAGAAAAAGCATTGAGCTTCCATCAGAGCCAAATCCAAAGAATGGAAAAAGAAAATGCTTCAATAAGGAAGCACATGGATGATTTAAGGAAGGAGAATACAGAACTTGGTGAGAGATTGGACAGTGAAAAATCAGATGTGTCAAGCTTAGTTGAAGACAATGATAGTTTGAAATCAACTACGAAAGATCTAGAACAGGAAGTTCATTCTCTGCATCAAAAACTAACAGAAGTGTTAAATCATGAAAAGATGGCTCACCCATCTCCGGAGCTTATACATACTGTTACAGTGGCAAATTCAGAAATGGACAATGTTACAGATTCCATTTTGAATTTAAGAAAGCAAGTAGAATCTATCTTATCAAACAGTAAAGGAGAATCAAAATCTCAGATCACTGATGTTGCTGAAAAATTGGAAGATTTAGGCAGAAAATGTCAATCTGTCTCAGAAGTCCTAAAGGCTGGACCAGAAGAACATTCTGAAGAAATTAAAAAACAAAAATCTGCTGGTCTTGAAAGTAAACCTGAATCAGTTGATAAAAAGAAAGCTGAATCTAAGAAGAATTCAGTTGAAGATGAGAAAAACAAGAAAGAATTGACAGATATGCAAAAGAAAAATTCGGAATTATTTGTTGAGAATAAAAAGTTGAAAGAAAAGATGTCGGAGATGGATAAACAATATGAAAGTCAGGTGCAAACTTTAAACAAAAGAATGGATGGTATTGCTTCAAAACAGAGTATCAAAGTTGATGAAAAGCCTTCAAAGGAAAAACAAAGAAAGTCCAAGAAAAAAGACTCAGCTCCTCTGCCTGAAGTCATTGAAGATCAATTGATGGAACTTGAAGAAAAGATCGAAATGGTTGAAAAGGTCCTTCAGTCAAATGACCTTAGCATATCTGGTGTAGAATCAGAAGGTCATACAGAAACCGAGGAGGAGGCTGATTCGGATTCAGATGATTCTGATGAATTCACTGATTCTGAGGAGGAAACAGAAACAGAGACAGAAACTGAGGATGAAGAAAGACTTGAGGAATCTGATGGCTTACTTGGGAAGTTGAAAGAAATGAAGCGTCAGCTCGAACATACAAATCTGAAAGTTAAAGAAATAACTCGGGAAATACATGAACTAGAACCATCAAAGCAAGGCTCTGAATCAAACGTGGAAGAAGAACTGAGACAAACACTCATTAGGTGTGGAGAGAAAGTGAACAGTATTACAACCAGAATGTCAGATGGCCTAAAATTTGCAAGAACTGAAACTCCAAGATTCTCAGACCAAACCTGGGCATTCCAGAAATGTGTGAGCAAGCTGAAAGAAAAGGTTACAGAAGTTAGTGTAATGGTTCATGAACATGATGATCTTAACCACAAAGACCTGAAGGATGTGCAGGCGAAAATCCAGTATCTTGTAGCATATGTTAATGAAGTAGACAAGATTGGAGAAAATGACTGGGATGTTGCTGGAAAAATTGCCAAACAGGAGTTGAAGTTTCAGCACTTGTTGGCCCACAAGGAGAAAGCAACCAAAAAGAGCACACTGAAGTATGAGGATAGGCTGCAGCTGTATGCTGACAAACTGGCCTTTGAGGCAATGATTCTAGGCCAGATGGGAATTCTCATACAACGGCAACAGGTAGGAGTTGTGTACAAGGATGTTCTTCTCAGGGAAATTCATGAAGCCAATCTTAATATCCTTGACCTTGAAAGAAGGATAGACACCACCACTAGAGAAATGAATCCAAGTGATGAGGAGAAAGATCTAGTATCATCATATGCTGCAATGCTGGCTGAGAGAATAGTTCTTGAGGGTCAACTAGCATCATGTGCAATGGTCCAGGATCTTGAAAACAGTGAAAACGTAGCAGTATTACAAGCCTTGAATGTGGATGAGTCACCCACTGTTCTGGCTATGGAAATATTTCTCAGGTCACAGCTTGACTCTTCTGTGAATGATCAGTTACAGAAATTTGCAGAGAGTATGGACAAGGTGTCAAATCATATTGTTACTCGAGCATTGTTTCAGGGAGAAATATCTCATGCACTCCAAATTGTGAAAAAGAAATTCAAAACTAGTTCAGAATCAGAGGACTTGACATCCTTGGTGAAAAGGGAAAGACAGTTTGGTTATGAACAGTTAGAAACACGCTATGTGAATATCTTGGACCTGTTGAATGAAACAGAACCATTGATTATGACTACATTGATACAGCTGATTGAATATACTCAGGGTCCAAACTCTCCGACACTTGACTCAGTGTGTGAGAAAATCACCAGCATTGTAAATGAGAAAGTGAAAATGTTTGAAACTGAGTTGGAAACAGCAGAACCAGATACAAAAGGAAAGGTCACTAACATTATATCTCATCTCCATTCAGAGCTTGAGGATGCTATTGTGATATTTAGGGAGGAATACCACTGTTATGTTCAAACTGCCTCACCAGACATCAATCCAAATATGCTGAAGTTCTCAGTAGATTCTGTGTGCAAGGATCTTGCAGGAATGTTCATACAAAAAGCTGTGATTAATGGTAGCTTTGACTTCATAGTCAGTCTACACAAAAAAGTGCCGGATGTTCAAGTGAGTCAAATGATGGACCCACTAGCAGCTGAAGGAGAAGGTTTGTCTGATCTAGCCAAGTGTTTAGGACAAATAATGCTTACTGAAGCAGCAAACAAGCAAAGCCTAGCTAATGAAGTACGGAACATGCCACCAGATAATGCCAGCAGTATTAAAGACTTGGTAGCAGTTATACCAGACCTTGAGGCATATCCTCAGTCATTTGACGCCTATGCATCAACTCTTGTGAGGGAAGCAATGTTCCAGTCCCAGCTGACCTACACCACATACAAGTTGAAGCTAGAATATCATCGCCAGCTCAGAGATATCAGACTGAAGCTGGAATCTGGAGAGAAGGTTGTGTTACCTTCTGAAATAAGTAGAGAAGCTGAAAGTGATATTCAAGTGTCCATGACAACGTTTGAAGAGATCTTGAATATGAAGTATCAGGATGAATGTGCTGTATTGGAAGAACTTGAGAAAGAAATTGGAAAGTTGAAATGTGTGTCATCAGAAAAATCTTGTAGCAAATGTAAGTCATTTGAAACGAACTTGAAACAGTTAGAAAAGACATTCCAGCATGAAGTGTCAGTGGCCCAAGAAAGACAAAATGTCCACAGTGATGTTCTAAGACAAGAGGTTAAAAATGTTATTCTTAGAGTAGACAAGTTCCTTGAAGACCATGAAAAGGAGAAGGAGAAAATGATAGAAGATTATGAAGATCGTATAGCAACACTTCAGGATGAGTTTGAGCTAATGCGCGTGGACCATGAAGACGAACTTGAGCAGGTGAAGCAGGATATCATGACAGCAGTGAGTGCCATCAAGGCAACAGAGGAGGAAGCAGAGAGCAGCTCAGTGGACCAGCTGAAACACCACAATAAACAGCTGGTCAAACTGGTCGCTATGTCCAAGGTTAGTGAACTATATTTTATTAAATTGGTTCAAGGTTTCAACAGGAAGTGATAGGAAAGGTATTCTTATATTAAGATTATTATTCTTTTGTCATATACAATGTACATGTATTTCAGTGAAATATTATTGCTCAGATGGAATGATGTAAGAATTGAATGCACCTGAAAGTCATGTTCTATGTACATGTATGCATAGAGTAAAAGCTCACTATCATAAACACTCAAATAAGTGTCATTATCAGTCTTTAAGATAAGTGGCAGCTTAATGCAGGTTGAACATCATGCTCCTCTTGGACCTTTCTGCATGACTTTTACCTTGCATTAAGCCATTAACCAGTTCCCTCATAGATCAAATAAATGTACCAAAAAGGAGCATTTCCTAGAGAAAAGGAAAATTTTAGATTTTGTTGCTTTGAAACCAATGTGATAAATAGAGCGTTAGCTCCTATGGAGCAAATGTTCTATTTATTATCACAATGGTTTCAAAAAGTGACTTTTACAGAGGCGTCAAAAGGCATTAATATGAGGGAATGAATTGAGCAGTTGCCTAAAGATCTTTTTTCTAAAAGTTCAAATTAGCAAAGATTTCCTATGTATAAAATCTTCATAGAAATGGTGTTAAAAAGTAAATCTTATGGTCTCTTGAATACATACTAATCTGGAAAACCACTTGCAGGAACTGATGTCTGATGTGAAGACAGGACCTGGTGCCCCGAAGAGGGAGGAGGTGAAGGAGAAGATTGAAACACTGTTGACCCACATCACCGAGTTAGAGGCAGACCCAACACTTGCTCTGGTATGTATGCTCACAGTACAGTAAAACACAATCTTCTCTTACACACTGCACATGTCCGAGCCCTTTTACCACTAGTTTGTGAAGCATCCAATATAAAAAAGACATACATCTTATAAAACATATTCATGGCCACTTCATACTGGATTTTGAGAGCCAATCCAGCCCATGTAGTGACTCTGGCCAGGTTTTAGATGCATCTTGTCAACATCATATATAGGCAGATAAACAAAAACATTTTTTGCCATGACTTAAAGTGTTGAATCCGATCTTTAATTTCACAAGCAACAGAGCAGACCCTGATCATACAGCCCATACAGGAGCCATCTGATCTGGGTCTACTTTGTTTGCAAAAGAGTGAAGAAGTTTCTCTGTCTGATAAAGGATTTCAATGTGGAATCAGATCAGTGGCAAACATTGTAGAACCTCATCAGCTGTTGTGTATTAAACAGTGACCTGATCTTTTTCTACACTGTGTTTGTATAGCAGGGCTCAAATGTATTTTTATCAACTGTTTTTAATGCAATAGAATCTGTTCTAAGTGGCCATTCATTTATTGAACATAGGAGTCTTAAAAAGCAGGTGGCATTACTTTTGACCTGCATTCAGCTTTCACCTGTCTTACAGACCCATAATTAGTCCTCTTTTTGATGACCGTTTAAGAGAGGTTCTACTGTAGTCTGATATTATGACCTCTGACATTCATTGTACTGAAGCAGATGATGTTTTAACCGTTTACCTCATGAAATAATGTCATCATGGATATTTGTTATTTGAATGGCACATGAATACAGGACGTTTTGACTATGGTAGAAAATGTAGATTCAGATTTACATAATGCCATAATCAGACCCTGATGAGAGGGCTTCTAGAGGGTCCATCTGGTTTTGGTCTACTCTGTTTGCAAAGGCATGAAAGAAGCACTTTCATGATGTAAAGGGTTAATCATCGTTTTATTTACAGGTGTCTAAATTGTTGTAAAACTGTTTCCTTGTCTTGTGTTCTTTGTTTTATCCATACCATGCCATGGAGGGACTCGGTTTACTATGGTACCGCTTGGCAAAACCCTTACCATTTATGAATATCAGATGATGTTTGTCTTAGTTTCATTTTATTTGTTTATTGCTTAGACCATGCATTTATATACAGTAGAACCTGTTTTCAGCCGCCATCCAAAACAGGTCTGATTATGGGTCTGTAAGACGGGTGATAGCTTAATGCCCTATAAGTAACCACCTGCTTTTTTAAGACTCCTGTGTTAAATAAATGAATGGCTGCTATGGACAGGTTCTGCTTTATACCAAATTACACATTATGTTTGTACTGTTTGAACCCTTTACCTGATAAATGCAGGAAAAATAATGACATATAAATATGTACAGTAAAACCTCTCTATGACTGCCACTAAATCACATCATGTATTTTGTGTTTAAAATTAAAGCAGGTGGCTGCTTAAAGCAAGGTGAAAGTAAAACAGAACGCTCCTATAGGAGCGTTCTGTTTCACTTTCATCTTGCTTTAAGCTGCCACCTGCCCTAATTACCAACTAATTAACACAATTTAGTGGCCTTTTACCATGACATAAACTATAATTACAATGTAATCTACATAATTTCAAGAGCAAGCAGAGTAGACCCTGATCCTACAGGAGTTGTTTGATCTAGGTCTGGTCTGTTTGCAAATGTGTAAAAACATGTCTATTAGGTAAAGGGTTACATTGCCAAGCACTGAACACCTACTATTGCTGATGCCACCACATCTTTGACACCAATCAGATACTAGAAAATGACAAGAGCTTAGCACAAAACAGTTGTGTCAACATTATTTAACATACATGTATGAACAATTATAAAATAAGTGTCTTCCTAAAATTATTTAGTTTGAAACTTTTCAGAGCAAGAACTGAATTTTAGTTAATCTTTCTCAGTAGGTGTTCATGCAGCTTTAAAGATTTTCTGTCTATCACAGACAGATGTCAATTCTACTTATCTTTGTTTCAAGCATGTTTTATATGTTTATTTTTTCTGGCTTTGCATGTAGTACCTGTATTTGTTGTGCTGGTGCTGTTTCAGGACGTTTCCCTCTCCCTGTCATCCCCTGATACCCCCAGCTCTCCCCCTATATTTGCTGATGCCCCCAAACTTGACAGAACCCTCTCAGCCGAGAGATCAGATGAGGTGAGTTATTGTGTGAGCTTAGTTCAACTTTCGGTGTTGATGTTATTACACATCATTGTATGCGTTTTTGGTTTTTTTACTGTTGTAAATACATTGTATATGAAATTATAGATGTTTTATGAATAATTTTCCAAGTTTTTTAAACTCTTTCCTATTTCTAACTTTATTCCCAAATTTCACTACCTACTTAATATTCATGGACAAAATAGTTATAATGAAATATGCAGAGTGGAACATTGTAGCCAGTTTAGAAGCTAAAGAAACATACCTATCAAATTCCATTAACAAACAGAGCAGACCAAGATCAGATGACTCCTATAGTAGCCATCTGATTTGAGTCTACTCTGTTTGCAGATACGTGAAAGGTGTTTATATGCAGGAAAGGGTTAACCGTTTCCTCCATAAATACGCCTTTCTACACCTCTGTTAAAGTCACTTTATGAAACCATTGTGATAAATAAAGCATTTGCTCCTAAAGGAGCAAATGCTCTATTTATCACAATAGTTTCAAACTATAAAATTTTACATTTCTCTAGTAAATGCTCCTTTTGGGTAGATTCATTCAAAGAGGTTTGGTCTAAAAATAGCCTATGGAGGAAAGGGTTAAAAAGACTGGGCTGTAGATTTGATGCGGAGTGATCTATCAAAGTCTCTTATTTCTCTGCCAAACCCTATCTTTAATGCAACTCAGAATCTAATGAGGCAATTCTCATGAGTTGTTGCAAGACAGGGTTAGGTGGAGAATTATCAAAAATATTTGGATTAAATTTTCTTATAAATCCTGAAAAAGCCATTTGTCAATTAGTATAAATATGTTTGGAATCATTACAAGTTAGCCAAAGCACTTGAGAGATGTATTTCAGAGTCTTCATGCCAAGATGGAACCAACAAAGACGTTTTAGGATAAATGAAAGTTTCTTTCATATTTCAGTAATAAGAATATTAAAAGCATAACTATTTTATTTTGAAATGATTAAGCTGTCACATACTTCATATAAGGAAGGTGAAGTAAGTTCATCTCATTTCTATATCATGAATAATTATTAGCTGATTTTTATAATGGAATATTTTTACAGGATTGTTTGGTATTCCAAAGACCTATGATAAAATACAATGTCTTTGGGTATTTGTAGAAACTGTACAGTCTGTACGTTTATATGAGGGAAAGGGTTAAACAGGCCCTAGGGCTATTCTGTTAGCAAAGGCATGAAAAAAGCGTTTATATGAGGGAAAGGGTTAAAGGTTTTGAAATGTTATCTGATATAGGCACTTCCATTTCAAATTAACCCTTTCATTCATGGTTATTCATGTTAAAAATAATGACATCAGGAATTTGAATGAGCTAATTTTTTGATACACACGATGTTTTGGTATTGGTAGAAACTGTAGAGTCAGAGCTATTATAATTGCAGAAGCAAACAGATCAGACCCTGATCAGAAGGCTCCTACAAGAGCCATCTGATGTTGGACCTCTCTGTTTGCAAAGGTGTGAAAATGCTTTAATACAGGAATATTCATGGCGTAAAGAGTTAAATGATTATGTTTCTTGCAAGATTGCTAGTCACAGGCAAAAATGTTGGTTTTTAGAGTATAACCTGACAAGGAGATACAAACATGTACATAATCAGATTCAAGCACTGACATATTCAGAATGAACACATATGGTCAGACAAACTCTTGTATGGTCAGACAAACTCTTGTTTCTTTAGCATAAACTTTGGTTAGTCCAGAATCCAGTTCCAGTGCAAAGACTGCTTTAAGGGCTAAAGCCTTTCAAAACATAATTACCCATTATCAGAATGATAATAAAGTTCAGTTTATTTCAGGCATTAAACCTTTACTACATAAATATTCATGTAATTAAGAAATGAATGACGTGCTTCCGGTGTTCATGAGGTTATGCAACGCATAGCTTTACGAGCAAAGTTAGTGAAGCCCGAAGGGCTTCACGTGAATCTTTGCTCGTAAAGCTATGCGTTGCATAACCCATGAACACCGGGAGCACGTCATTCATTTCTTATATTTATATTCAATTGTTTTTCTTATATTTAAGAAATGAATGACGTGCTTCCGGTGTTCATGAGGTTATGCAACTTTCTTTTTAGAATAAGGTTATATAAGGACGTTGCAGGGCGAATGTAAATATTAAATGATGACATCATGGATAGTTTTTCATTTTTATAGTGACACGTTTAGCCATGGCAGAAACTGTAAAATCACATCTATCTTATTTCATAAGCAAACAGAGCGGACCCTGATCAGACGTCTCCTATAGGAACTGTCTGATCTGGGTCTACTCTTTTTGCAAAGGCATAGAAAGGCATAGTAAAGGGTTAAAATTCATTTTTCAATTGATTGGTATAATCTACTTTCTCATTTGAAGTCCAATTTGACTTTTCCAAGTAGAAAATGGGATACATTTGCTAGAAATTTTGCATTTACTTACTGTGGAATTTATAAGATTCAAACATAGTATGAAATATTGTTGTGTAATGACCTTGTAATGTATCTCAGTATTATTTTTCAGTAGTCTACTATTAAACCTATGTTTTAAATCTCCAGAATTTTCTGGATCATAGTTTAACCCGTCTAGTCTTACAGAACTTAATTGATCTGTTTTCCAGAATGTTGACAAACTGCTAGAGAGGTCTCAGCATGAACATGAAATGGAGCAACTGAAACGAGAGAAGGAGGCAGCATTGGCTGATGAGATCAAGGTTACAAAAGCAGGTCAGTTGGTCAAGCAGCTTTTTTTCAACCATATGGACCAATCTGTGATGACCTATGCAAACCGTTTGTGTTTAGATGAGATGAGGAATAATTCTCATCAAGATCCAATCTGTTTGACACCCAGATACTCAGAGAAATAGAAGAAGTACTAAAACCTCTATTACGGCCACTAAATTGTGTTAAATAGTTGGTATTTAGGGCAGGTGACTGCTTAAAGCATTGTGAAAGTAATACAGAACGCTCCTATAGGAGCGTTCTGTTTTACTTTCACCTTGCTTTAAGCAGTCACCTGCCTTTAACACAAAATACTTGATGTAATTTAGTGGTCATTATGGAGAGGTTTTACTGTAAACTATGTTCTTTTAAAACTGTAGCAGACATTAACCATTAGTTAACCATTAATCCTTTACTCCATGAATATTCATGTAAGAAATAATGACATCATGAATATTAATTAGATGATTTTTTATAATGTTGCATAAACATAGCACATTTTGGCCATGGTAGAAACTTTAGAATCAGACCTATATATTTCTAGAAGCAAGCAGAGTAGACCCTAATCAAATGGCTCCTAAAGGAGCCATCTGATCTTGTTCTTTCTTTTTGAAGGTGTAAATATTGAGTAAAGGGGTAAACGTCAGACACTTGTTTGACATAAAAGTGGCCATCAATCTGATAGACGACCTTTACCCTGTCGTGCATATAAAAAGTTATGTCCCTTTGAGAAAAAAAATCTTGCTAAGCTTTCATTCAAATACCTGGTATTCACATTGATTCAGACTAATGTATAAAATCTGACAGCATGATGTACTTAGATACCAACACCATTTTTACTCTATTCACCGAAAGTATTCAGACAGATAAACTTTGGCAAATAATTCAGACCTAGATCAAAATGCTTTTGAAGGAGCACTGCTCACCCCTGACATTTGGGGTCCATAGGGTAGCTGGTATTCCAAAATACATTAAAATTTTGGTGCATCAAAATACATACACAGAGCTGTAAATAAAGGGACATACTGATCTGTCAAAATTTCTTAAGTTCTCAACCAAACCCTATTTTGTTGGTACTTCTTCAGTGATTCTAACGAGTACTAACAAGACGGTGTTTGGCGGAGAAATGTAGACATCCTGATCTATCAAAATCTCTTATTTTTCACCCAAATCCTATCTTGGCAGTACTTAGTAGATGTACAAAAAAGTGTACTTAATATTTGTGTAAAAGACTACAGTACAATTTGTCTATATCAAGGATTTTAATGCAAAACTATTTTTTAGTAGTTGTAAAATTGTCTTTTACAAAATTTTATGTACTCTACTTAGAAGTACATGTAGTTCCAGTTTCTCCTTGATAAAACTACCACAATGTCAGTCTTGATCCTGATAAGACATTACTTGGTGTTTCATCTTAATCCAAAACTTTATCCAAATTCACCCATAAAGTGTATATATACAATAGTTTTGCCCAAAGACCTTGCTATATAAGGCTATGTGGATATCTGTGCAGCCCTGAATGTTATGCTATGACCTGGATAGAAATTAAAGTCTTTATCAATATTTTTCTGCAGCTCTGGATGCTATGCGAAAGGCATATGAGGAAGAACTGGAACAAGAGAAGGACAAATACCGGCATGCCCTTAAGACCATGTTCACTGACAACTATGTGGAGGACATACGCAGGAGACATGAGTAAGTCCATAGTGGGGCTAATGCAATACTATAGTAGAACTTAACCCTTTACTCCAGTAGTATTCATATCACATGTAATAATATTATGAATATTAATTATATAGGTTTTGGTAATTGCACTCATAAACACAGGAGCTTTAGACCATAACAGAAACTGTAGAATCAGAGCTATATTATTCCATAGGCAACTAGAGCAGACCCTGTTCAGAAGGCTTCTACAGGAGCATCTAGTCTGGGTCTACTCTGCAAAAGGCATCAAAAGGCATATCTATGGGTAAAGGGTTAAGCAAAAGGAGCTGAATTTCAGCATACAAGCAAAATCATTTTATAACGTTCCTCAAAAGTCCCTTTTATTCAGAGGTCCAGATAAGAGTTCATACACAAATACTGAAATTGTCATTTCTCCGCCAAACCCTTTACTGTGACCACTCTTTAGAGACGATTCTAAAGAGTGGTCACAGTATAGGGTTTGGTGGAGAAATAAAGGATATGGAACATGTTTAAATTTACGCATCTTATCTAGAGCTCTGGTACTATTGGTTTCAAATTATTTTCATCCAAGCTTTCCATGGTAAAACTGTATCATGCTAAGACAGCCTATGTTGCATTTGCAAAAGGGCTTCAAACAGATGAGATACTAAGTAACTAGGTGTCTTGTAAATAAATAGGTCAAAGAAACATTTGTACCCCTAGCTTAGCCTGAGTACTGGTATACCATAATTAAGAGGTCCAGATAAGAAGACAATCAAGGAACCTGTGATTGTTGTTTTCATTATTTCTTCTGCAATCTCTTGTGTTTTAGTGCTCATCAGATTTGTCTCAGTGAGGGAATGTCAGTGGGAACCAGCCAAAATGAATGTGGTTAAAAGCTTTGTATGGAAAATGCACCTGTTATTTACAGATTATATAAACACTGTTGTTTGATATTTGCCTGTTTTTATTTTCTACCAGAATTGAGGCTGAGAAGCTGCGTGAGGAACTTAAGCAAATCTCCATGCACTATGAGAGCAAATGTGAGGACTACAAGCTTCTAGAGGACCGCCTGTCCCGCACCAAAGGCGAGTACCAGGCGCACATCAACCAGCTGGTCAAGAGGTGAGTTCTGAGTACAATATAACTTGTTTGAGTAAACCCAGATGAGGCAGCTCCTGGAGGAGCTGTCTGATCAGGGTCTGCTCTACTTATAGAATAATAAAGATCTGATTCTACAATAAGCGACATGACAAAAACAATTTCCTTGTTCTGTGGTCATTCTGAAAATTCAGTTAATGAATGTTCAAGACGTCACAAAGTATTGTATAAAGGTTAAGCAACCACTCAAAAGATATCTAACTGCATGTCTTTCTATGCCTTTACAAACAGAGTAGACCTAGATCAGATGGTTCCTGTAGGAGCTGTCTGATCAGGGTCTGCTCTGTTTGCTTATGATATGATATAGATATGATACTACAGTTTCTGCCATGGCCAAAAATTCTGTGACCATGTGCTATTATAATTATTAATCTCATTAATATTCAAGAAGTCATTATTTCTTACATGAATATTCATGGAGTAAAGGGCTAAGACATGTGGTTGCTTAATGCAGGTAGAAAAGTTAGCAGAAATCTTCCATAGGAACTTTTAAGTAGCCACCTATGTTATAAGACTCCTATGTTTATTTAGTAAGTGACTGTTCAAAACAGATTAAACTTTGTAACATAATAAATTTGTTCTAGTTTCTTGGCAGTAAAATTGATCATTGTTTCCTGTCTGGTAATATGATGATTCTCGTCATCTAGGAATAAATTGTCAAGTACTTCGGGAAGAAACTGTTTAATTAATAGTAAATGCCTGTCAGCATCTGAAGTAGTGTATCATTCAAATGGACATATTGTATACCTTTATTAGATTCTATGTCTCTGACAGAACTTCTAATGTGGATTTACATTGTTTGCAAAATGCCAACTCCAACAAGATGCAGTATAAGATCCTTTATATTTGTCAATTGTGCTTTTAACCCATTACCTGGTAGAGGCCTTTTTCGGGCATTTGCAAACAGAATATAACCAGATCAAATGGCTCCTGTAGAAGTCTGATACAGACTTATATAGATCTGATTCTACAGTTTCTGCCATGATCAATGGACATTAAAAGGTGCATATATGGAGTAAAGGGTTCACTGGTTATTTTATATGATTCTTGTAGTAATGAACACCTGACAGAGCATGTTAGCAATGAGATAGAGGAGTTGAAGAAGTTCATACAGACAAGGACCAAGGGCCATCTGACGGGCAGTGCCACACTGGAGGAGGAACTGTACGACTCGCAGGTTAGTAATACATGCTTTTAAACTGTTAAAATTTATCTCTTTGCACACTTAGTACTTATTATGGTTTGCAAAAAAGGTAACTTCCATTTATTTAAAAAAAATACAGTTAGAGTATCAAATGGTTTTGATCCAGATAAGATGCAGAGTAATCTGGCATTTCATCTACTTCAAAACTATTTGAATGGGCATCATGATTTGCCAATAGCATGCCATGAGTTAAAATCTCCATGGATGAATATGTAAGCTTTACACAGGATTTGGACTATTACGAAATACAATACTGAATAAATTATATGCTACATGTATATAACTTACATTGGCCCTTATAACTTTTGTATATTGTCCAGTACTGTGCTGCATTCTATTGTACAAGTACAGCGCTATGAATGCTTCGGTTGCATGAGGTGTTTGCTACTATGAATACAGATATCTTTACATGACATTAAGTGTGTAGTCGTTATTGTGCATATAAGAAATTTGAATATCCAGACACTATGTCGCCATCTTGGATATTTCCATTGCATTAACATCATTGACCAAATATCGATGGCTGTAAGTTAGTAAAGCTGAATTGTACTATATCTAAGCACATCTTTTGTAGTGATTAGTGATAAAAAAGCAGTGTTAAAAATAAGGAATTAAAAAGTCCAAATTTCGGTTTATTTGACTTTCGACCTTGTGCTTGACATTGACTCTGAAAAGTAAAAATGTGTATTCATACACGGACATAAAGCTACATAGGACGATTTTTGTTTAAAGTAATATTTGTGACAAAATATGTGCTGATTATAAATCTTATGAATAAAAATGTGATAACGGGTGAAATCTCAATTTTGGCGGCCGTCATGAAAGTCATCTTGGATTTAAGAAGATTCCAACCATTTCAGCAAAAATACATATCCATTCCACAATCTTTAAACCCTGAGGAACATTTTGATACATGATTCATACTGTTAAAAAGGTAGACCAGTAACTGTTGGATTGTCTAAACTTCAACATATTTGCAGCACTGAATCCCAATTTATTCATTCAGCATTAATCTGTAAATGAAAACAAGACTAGAATAAGTTAACCGTTTACTTCATAAATATGCCTTTCTATTCCTTGTCAACTGTATTTCAGATCATGGTAAGAGTGAAAGATGCCGAGCTTCAGAAGCTGCGCTCCCAGGTGAAGAACTTGGAAAATAGTCTGGAGAGAACTACAGAGGTAAGCCTTCACTGCTACTACAATGTTTTGCTGTAACCCTTTAAATGGGGGAAATTAGTGTACTCAGTATAATATTATGCTGTCTGATTAGATTATCATTGACCCTTTACTCAGTAGGTATGCCTTTTAATGCCTTTCCAAACTTTAGACCCAGAAATTGCTCCTGTAGGAGCCACCTAACCAGTGTCTGGTCTGTTTGCTTATGATATAATACAGATTTGATCCTACAGTTGCTCCCATGACCAAGTGTTACTGTTTTCATATACCGTTACAGAAAATCATCCAATTAATATTCTTGATTTTATTATTCTTACATGTACATTCCTGAAGTAATGGACGGACAATTCCTCTTTGAACATTCAGCATTCAACGGGTCATTTTAACACCACATTCTTAGGTTTAACAATCAAGCCTACTCTAATTACCCAAGGTGTTGGGACAGACAACCTTTGGCAAATAGTGCAGACTAAGATTAAACAACTCCTGAAGGAACTGTTTGATCAGGGACTGCACTATTTAGTACTAGACCAGTATAACTTAAAAGTTGCAAATATAGTCCCAGAATGACTTAATCAGCTGTACAATCTAGTAGAGAGTGTGTCCCAATATAAAGGGTAATCAGGGTGTTCTCAGTATGTTTTGTTGGTTCCCAGCTTCTGCTAGTATGGTAGAAGCATGGCAAATATATTCATAGAAGATGAGCATTTGTTATGAGATGCAGTTCAAAATCAATGCTGGGCAAATTAAATACAGAAAGCTTTAAGACTTCTGCATGAAGCATACACCAACTTTCAAAGGTTTCCCTGTTTATTTGCTATGTGGGCTTATTATAGTTAAGATGACATTAGTTTATGCTGATAAATTTTCTGTATCATTGTATATAGTTTTCATTTTTGTGCTACAGGAGCAGCGCTACACAATGACCCAGTACCTTACATGTCTGAAGAAGAACCAGGAACTGCAGGCCAAGCTGAAGGAAGAGGTCCTCCTCAACAAGGAGCGTCGTGACAGCACTGCACATGAGGAGCAGCTCTCCAAGAATGCCAGGGCACTACGCAGAAGTAAGAGAGATCTCTATACAGTACTGTGGTTATTGCTGGTTCATTAGTCTGAAAAGGATATATCAAAAGTTCATCTAACCTTTTCCCTCATGAATATTCATAAAAGATATAACAACAGTATGAATGTTCATAATAATTATAATGTTTTATAATGGAGTTATGAACAAAAGACATTTTGTCTATGGTGCAAACTATAGAATAAGATCTATATTATGGCATATACAGCAATCAGAGCAGACCCTGATCAAGCAAATTCTATAGGACCCATGTCATCAGGGTCTACTCTGTTTGCAAAGACATGAAAAGGTATCTTTCAGATAAAGGGCTAAGCAATCTTATTGTATCCATGAAATGTGATACACCATTCATACCCAATAAATCTTGGATAATATTGACAAAAACAGTTGGCAGTCTAATGAAAATGAAAATCATTTTCTGTTAATTCTTTCGCTGCCAATTTCAGTTGTCTGCAAACTTTGTTGTCTGCTATAATGTTATGTTTGTATTTTCCTTCATTTTTTATTTAAAGACCATTGTCACAGTAACAAATAGTTTGGATCAATTTAAAAAAAAAATTGAATAATTATAAAATATTGTAGTTCTTAATGAAAATAGTTTACACAGATCCTGACCATGTCAGGTCAAATTCAGATCTAGTAATGATAGAAAAATGATTTACTTATAATTATAAATTATCAAATGTATATATTCCATGAAATTGTTTTCAGAATTTAAATGATTTAGACATTGGAGTAGAGGAGGTTAGAGGTGAGACTGTCTGTCAGGTTGTGTAACAGTATTATTTATTATACCTGATTTTCTACAGATCCATCTTTCCATCAACGAGCTCGTAGTCCTAGTCCAGAAGCATCCCCAAGGAAAGACAATTCTGAGCACCACAGTCGTGATTCCCATCGCCGCAGCAGAGGCCACTTAAGTGCCAAAGGTATTCTTGCTTTATTTCTTTGGTTGCTGAGGGAGGGAGGGAGGTAGGTAGGTAGGGGGGGGGGGGGGTCATTTAATAATATGTATATGAATTCTACAATTTCTGCCATGGCCAAGTAATCATGTGTTTATGTGCCATTATATAAAACAATCTAATATCCATTATGTTGTTATTTCTTGCATGAATATTCATAGAGTAAAGGCTTAACACTCTTGCATAATTTTTTTTCTTCTTGTATTCTTATCATATTCAGAGACAGTGTGTATGGCTATAAAATCTTTACCAAGTTTGATTGTGGGCAAAATCCTCTCAAGGGGTCTATCGTCATGGCTTTTGTTGATCCAAATTAGCATATACCTTGTTAAGATACTAGCACCTCTATTTCTTCAGTGATTCTTGTAATATCCAGAAACAATCTGCATGGCCATACGATCTCCTGCAGGTAGGCTTATGGGCAACAATGGTAGTACTCAGATGAGTGTTTCAGACCCATCTTCATTCTTGGTCCTCTTGGTTTTGAATTATTATTGTTTCTCTATGGGATTGTATTCTTTAATTTGCAGATTTGAAGCGATCACAAAGCAGCCCATCGTTGCCATATGTCTTTGATGCCAAAGCTGGTTTAGTTAGGAGTGGACAAACTGCAGCATCCAGTCGAAGAGATTCAACCAAGTACAGCAAGTCTCCAAAGAAATAGACAACACAATTTGCCACCAGAGATTTGATGATTACATATGAAAATCAGTTTGGTTTTCAATGTTTGCTATTCTTGCCTGCTTTTGATGAGTCTTCATACTGATATTTCAAGATGTATTTACATCAGTAATAAGTAGCTGAAAACTGGAAATTCAGTCCTCAGAGTGTACAGCGGTCCTTTGTGATCTGCATGCTTGAGCATTGTAAAGGATTAACTGAGGGACTTAAAGGCAGATGGTAGCTGTATGTAGGGTACTCCTTTCTGCAATAAGCAGTCTTCTGCCTTTCAAGACTCCCATCACTTGAAAGAGGATTTACCATTTGTACAAGGCTGAAAGTGAACAAAGACAATATTAAACTTTGACTCTATGAATATTTATTTAAGAAATAATGACATCATGAATATTAATTAAATACATTTCAAAAATGGCTTATTAGCACAGGATTTTTGCCTTTTGCCATGGCAGAAAATGTAGAATCAGGTCTATATTATTCCATGAGCATTAAGAGCATACCCTTATCAGACAGCTCCTACAGGAGCCGTCTGATCTGGGTCTATTCCGTTTGCAAAGGCATTTAAAGATGTATTCATGGAGTAAAGGGTTAAAGGTTAAAACATGATAGAATTTCTGTTGATTTCAGACACTAAAATAAAATGTTATCAGTTGTGATCCTGCAATGCTAAAAGAGGTAGAGTGTGTTTAACCACCGTATTGGAAATGTGGTCTGTATAGACTATGAATGTGGTCTGTATAGACTATGAATGTGGTCTGTATAGACTATGAATGTGGTCTGTATAGACTATGAATGTGGTCTGTATAGACTATGAATGTGGTCTGTATAGACTATGAATGTGGTCTGTATAGACTATGAATGTGGTCTGTATAGACTATGAATGTGGTCTGTATAGACTATGAATGTGGTCTGTATAGACTATGAATGTGGTCTGTATAGACTATGAATGTGGTCTGTATAGACTATGAATGTGGTCTGTATAGACTATGAATGTGGTCTGTATAGACTATGGTTGAACATTCCATTTATGACTTGCTTCCATTACATGTTTGTTATGTATTGTGATCACTAAGTGTTTCACCACTAGTTTTGGCCTAACTATATTGCTTTGCTAGGAAGCTTCCACCACTCCAGTCCATATTTCAGTACTTATACCTAAATAAACTGTGATCTTGAAAAGTTTGTTAACCCTTTACCTGTTAGAGACACCTGACACCTTTGCAAATAGGGTAGACCCAGATCAGAAAGCTCCTGTAGCAGCTGTCTAATCAGGGCCATCTCTTTGTGGTTATGTAATGATATAAATATAATTCTACAGTGTATGCCATGGACAAAAACGTGTGTTTATAAACCATTATAAGCATTCATGATGTCATATCTTTCATGAATATTGGTGTGGTAAAGGGTTAAGCAACTCTCATGGCCTATGCATATACGGTAAGCGTAGTTATGGCCTTTATATCTATTTATATTGGGCGAAAGGTGATGACCTGATCGTATGATTGCATGTTATAGATTTGTGAAATGTCTGACAATCAATATGTAACGAGAGTTATTAAAACCTTCTCCATGAATATTCATGTAAGAAATATTGACATCATGAATATTAGTTTGATTATTTCATAATTATATTGTCACATGAACAAGGGAAATTTTAGCAATGGCAGAATCTGTAGAATCAGACCAATATTATACCATAAGCAAACAAAGCAGACCCTGATCAGACAGCTCTTACAGGAGCAGTCTGATCAAGGTCTACTCTGTTTGCAAAGTCGTCTCTATGAGCTCACCCTTTCACACATTTGCTAGCAGTAGACCAAGATTAAATGGTTCCTGTAGGAGCTGTCTGATCAAGGGCTGCTGTGTTTGCTTGTATGTTACAGCTAGATCTGAATGCTATGGCAATAAACTTCCTGATTTTATGAGAACCAAATTAGTATTCATTATGGGTGGAGTCTAGTAAAGGATGAACCCTTTACTCCTTTATGCCTTTTTATGAGATCCAGACGAGATGACTCCTGTAGAAGTCTTCTGATCAGGGTCTACTCTGTTGGCTTATCAAATTATGTTGATCTGATTCTACATTTACTGCCATGATCAGATCATCCTTTATTCATATGCCATTATATAAAAAAAAATCAGCTCTATATATAGGGTGCCATTATTTCTTAGATGAATATTCATTAGGTAAAGGGTTAAGACATGGTGTAGCAAGAGAGAGAGTGTAGGAATATTATACATAATGCAGATAAAAACAATGTTTGTACAGTAGGTAATTATATATAGTAAGGATACAATAATTAATAAATACCCTAACATTATGTACAGATAATTAATATGTCAGATAAAGTATCTAGATTTTCAAACTGAACAGAAGCATTATCAACATTGACAGTTTTGAATTAGGTTTGATTTCAACAATCTCTTTTTTATGTTAAATGTGAATAATACATGTACAGGAAAGCCTTTATATAGTGGCCGCCCAAGATAAGACTTATTCTAGGTTTACACCAGTTGGTTGCTTAATGCAGGATGAAAGTTATGCAGAAAGCTCCTTGGAGCTTTCTCCTTTTCTTTCACCCTGCATTAACATTAAACAACCACCTGCTCTTATAGGTGTTTATATCTATTCAGTATGTGGTCACTATAGATAGGTTCCGTGGTACCTAGTACATACAGAAACGTGATGGTATGTATACAAGAGTGGTGCGTTAAATATTGTTAATGATAGTTTTTATATGGATAATATATTGCTTGATTTGAAAATGTATTTTGATAATATTTTAACTACACAAGGTAATTGTTATGGAATGACGTTATTGCTTGTTAATTATGAGTACATGTAATTGTTGAAATAAAAGGTTGTAGCGTAATACTGCACTTTATAAACTGGACATTTTCTTGTGGAGCGGCTGACATATTTCTGTACTAAATTAATCGACGTTTGGCTGAAAGTCAAATAATGCTAACACTGCACTGACAAGTCATTTGTTATGGCTAAGGAATGAGTCCTAGCAGAGTTGTAGATAAGAAACATATTTAACCCTTTACTCCATAAGTACGCCTGTCTACACCTTTGCAAACAGAGTAGACAGGAGCTGTCTGATCTGGCTATACTCTTTTTGCAAAGGGGTATAAAAATATGGAGTAGCAGGTTAAATATTTCGTTGTCATAGGGGCTGGAAAGTGACACATAGGGCTTTCTGCAGATGCGTGTATCTGTGATTGCTTTTGCAAATAGTACGGATCCAGATGAGATGCCGAGTAACTCCATATTTCATTAGCTTCCAAACTATTTGACATCCATCTTAAGTTCTGAGAAGAAATTGAAGGAAAATCCACACTGACACTTAATACAGACCAGAAGAGTTAATTGTAATCTCCTCTGTGCACTGATTCTAATGAACAACAAAAAAGAGTTTGGCTGAGAGATCAACATTTAGATAGATCCGTGCTTCTATTATCTACAACTCTGCATATAGTAAGACATTTTGTGGCATGTAACCAATGTCACAGATAAACCTCTCTTTTTTGCATAGCACAGGTTTGTAGTTTCAAGGTTGTGGGGCTTTATATTTTTGGACAAGACCTTTTAAACTGGTCACAGGGTTATTATGATTGATGTACATTGTATTGACCATTGTATCTAAGCTGAATGGCTAGATATATACAAATATTATATACCTTGCTGACACATGCTAACTTTGTTGGTCCACCGGAAGTCTTGTGGGTATAAACTTGTGGGTAAAAAATCTGACCAGCCAGATGTTTGAGCATGAATTTGGATACAAGAACACAAGCAAAGTTACAATGTATTCAAAGAGGATTGATCTAAAAATACACATCTCAAAAGTTTATTCTACATCCATTCATCCTAAAAATGTAATACAGTTTAGATACTGATGAGACACAAGTTACTCTGTCCGAGAATACAACATAAAGGCTGTGTGTTTTACGGGCATTGGGGAATTGTATTTTGAAGTATTAGTCAGAAAATCAAAATCATGGAAGCCATCCAGTCTTCAACATATCATGTTTTACATCAAACTGTATGTCAGTTTACATTTTTTTGTATTCCCATTCTAAAGTATTTCTGGTTTACCCAATATTGACAAATACATGTAGACAGTTTACATTATGTCTCTATAAACCTGTTACTATAGTTACTTAAATGACCCCTTCTTCCTTAACCCTTTCCCTGTTCTGTAATTAGGCCAAATTTCAATACCTAATATTCATTAGCAAAATAGTTATAAAGAATTATGGAAAGTGGAACATTGTAGACATTTTAGAAAGCAAAGAAACAGATCTGTCAAATTCTACAAGCAAACAGAGCAGACCCTGATCAGATGGCTCCTCTAGGAGCCATCTGATCTGGGTCTACTCTGTTTGCACATGCGTGAAAACACGTTTATATGAGGGAAAGGGTTAAAGTCTTTTGTAATAACTGTGTATTATTTTCTGTTTTCACGAATAAGTTTTCTCTGAGTTCACTTCTCCTAGTTTTATTTCGTTGTGAGATTTGAATAGGAAAAGCATAGACGTTTTCAGTGTCTTTTAAAACTATTAATTCAACTGGGATTGACTACGGTTTGAAGTACCTGTTTATGACTTGAAATTCTTATTAAATGATTATTGATTGTTTTGCTCTAAGATTTGGTGCACAATTAACCCTTTCCTTGTTTTACACTTATTCCAAATCTCAGCAACTACTGAATATTCATGGACATAATAGTTATAATGAAATGTGGTAGGTGGAACATTGTAGCCATATTAGAAATTCTACTTGCAAACAGAGCAGACCCTGATAATAGGGATCCTATAGGAGCTGTCTGATCTGGGTCTACTCTGTTTTCCAATGTGTTTATATGAACGAAAGGGTTAAACATGTGAACTAATGGATAAGGCTAAATCGAACATAAATAGCACCAGAGTAACTCTAGTGCTTGTCTTGATTGCATTACACTTGAACTTCTCTATAGCAACCATTACAGGAATAAGCATGTTGCATTTTAAAAGCAGGTGCTTGCTTAATGCATGACACAAGTAATGCAAGAAGCTCCTGCAGGAGCTTTTTGTTTAACTTTTGTCCCGCATTAAGCTACACTTGTCATAAAATACCACTATAAGAATGTGTCTTGTGTGATGGTTATATAGATGTTTTACTGTACATGCATATCAGTAGACAGGAATACTTGTTTTTCTTAGCCCCTCACCACTGTTGTTCAAATCCAGGTCTGGGCATTTGGACTGTTCATGTGAGGAAGCCCAGTTGGCTTGCATTAGGTCGATGGTTTTACCTAGATGTTCTTGAAGACTGTGCACGAAACAATGCAATTTGTTCCATGCACAGAAGAACCTCTGGGGTCTTCCTCCATCTGTAATTAGCTGGAAAATGACTTAAATACTGTTAAAGCAACATTAAACCTGATAAAAACCAAACCGAACTTGTTTATCTAAATTGTTATTTCTCGAACTCAATCTTGTTGGTTCTCAATAGGTGATTCTGGTGAGTACCAATAGGATGGGGTTTACAAAGGAAAAGGTATTTTACCATACATATTTTACCTTGACTTCCTAAATATAGTTGATCGATCTGAAGGCCCACTTTATGCATACACATAACTTTTTTTAAAATATGTAACAGCTTAATACAGGATGAAAGTAATGCAGAAAGCTGTAGGAGCTTTCTGTTTAAGCAGGATAAAAGTTATGCTTTAGGAGCTATAGGAGCTTTCTGCATAACTTTCATCCTGCATTATGCTTCCACCTGCCGTATTAAGTCAGAATGACCTCATTTTGGGGGTGGTATTAGAGAGATTTTACTGATTTCTTATATAAAGTCCTGATTGCTTTATTATTCAACTGTAATGCATTGTTTTCCTAGTCCAAGCTCAATCAAAATTATATATTTAAATTTTAAATCATATAGAAACATGTTATGAATGGCAATGTAACATAGGGCCGTCTATTTATTATCATATGCTTTTAAATTGTTTCCACAAATGTGGATTAAATAAAGTACTTCATAGTGTATGTACAAGTCACAAGTAATCTAAAATTGATGAAATAATCTCGACAAATTGTGATGGAACGTATAAGTTCTGTAGTTTCGTTTATTAAGAGCATTATGTATGTCTAGTACATATATTATCCCTTTACTCCATGGATACTCATGTAAGAAATAATTACATCATGAATATTGATTAGATTAATTCTTATAATAGCACATGGACACATGAATTTTTGGCCATGGCAAATGGTAGAATCATATCTATACTATATTATTAAGCAATCAGAGCAGACTGGGTCTACTCTGCTTGCAAAGGCTTAAAAAGGCATATTTATGGAGTAAAGGGTTATATGCTGGCCAGTCAGTAAACCTCTGTAGTGGCTGTTAGATAATGGTTGTGGGAATATTGAATGTGTGCATTGGTCTAAATAGTTGACATTTTCGTGCTAAGCAAGCGCTTATATATGTACAACGCATGTGATCAAACAGATTTTTTTTCTCTTTATCTAATATATTTTATACATTTTAACACATACATGTATTAAAACATAATAAACATAAGTATACTCATTAATTTGCTTGTTCTTATTTCTTGTACCTTAATTCAGTACTGTTGTCTATACATAGATTTTATATAACTTCACACTATTATTTGCCTATTCCATGAAGTACAACACCCATTTACTCCCAAGGTCAAGGTCACAGATTGGCTTCAAATCATTAACTCTTAACCCTTTCAACACTGAAATTACCAGTAGAATAGCCAATCAGTGTTTTACTATAGAGTGCAGTTAGTATGAAAGGCTTAACCCATTACATCACAGACTATCTTTAGACCCAACCTCTTTGAATAAATCTACCGAAAAGGAGTACAATGTAGTTACATGTATTAGAGAAAAGGAAACTTAGAGTAACTGTTGTGTAGTTTTGAAACCTTTAAGATAAATAGAGCATTTGCTCCATTTTTAGCTCACCAGAGCACAAAGTGCTCAGGGGTGAGCTTTTGTGATCGCCTGATGTCCGTCGGCGTTCGTCGTGCGTCGGTTGTCGTCAACAATTTGAACCTTTAAAAATCTTCTCCTCTGAATCTACAGGGTTCTCAGCTTTCATCTTTGGCACATAGCATCATATTCAGGTCCTCTACAAAAGTTATATAAATTATGTCCCTGGGGTCAAAATTGGCCCCACCCCAGGGGTGCCTTGTTTTCAATAGAAACATATAGTAAAACTTTGAAAATCTTCTCCTCTGAAACTGGAAGGTTCTCAGCTTTCATATTTGGCACATAAGATCATGTTCAGATCCTCTACAAAAGTTATATAAATTATGCCCCTGGGGTCAAAATTGGCCCCACCCCAGGGGTGGCTAAGTTTCAGAAGAAACAAATAGAGAAAACTTTGAAAATCTTCTCCTCTTAAACTGGAAGGTTCTCAGCTTTCATATTTGGCACATAGCATCATGTTCAGGTCCTCAACAAAAGTTATATAAATTATGGCCCTGGGGTCAAAATTGGCCCCGCCCCAGGGGTGGCTAATTTTCAATAGAAACAAATAGGAAAAACTTTGAAAATCTTCTCCTCTGAAACTGGAAGGTTCTCAGCTTTCATATTTGGCACATAACATCATGTTCAGGTCCTCTACAAAAGTTATATATATTATGTCCCTGGGGTCAAAATTGGCCCCGCCCCAGGGGTAGCCAGTTTCAATAGAAATATATAGTGAAAACTTTGAAATTGTTCTCCTCTGAAACTGGAAAGTTCTCAGCTTTCATATCTGGCACATAGCATCATAGTAAGGTCCTCTACAAAGTTGTATAAATTATGCCCCGCCCAAGGGGTGCCTTGTTTTCAATAGAAACATATAGTGAAACTTTGAAATTGTTCTCCTCTGAAACTGGAACGTTCTCAGCTTTCATATTTGGCACATAGCATCATGTTCAGGTACTGCACAAAACTTTTATAAATTATGCCCCTGGGGTCAAAATTGGCCCCACCCCAGGGGTAGCCAGTTTCCAATAGAAAAGTATAGTGAAAACTTTAAAAAAATTCTTCTCCGATTGTCTGGTGAGCGATGTCAGGGCCATTCTGGCCCTCTTGTTCACAATAGTTTCAGAAAGTGACTTTTACAGTCGTCAAAATGAGGGAATGGTTTGAACTTGCTAGAGGATTTTGAATGAGGAAAAGTGCTGACCCTGATTAACTATCGATATTAACTTTTAGTTGATTTCACCTCAGATGAGCTCTAGCCTCTTGTTGGTATGGATTTGAGAGTACTCAAGAGATGTGATATTACTGAAATAAAATTATGTGGAGAAATAAAAAAATTACTCCTATCTGATCTGGGTCTACTCTGTTTGCAAAGGCATATTTATGGAGTAACGGATTAAGTGTCCCTGTAACCAGACTGAGGATAGGCAATTAGTGAGTGACTAGACAATAACCAATATTCTAAACAGGTTGGACAATATGCAAGACAGGTATTTCTTTCACACATTGGCATATGGGAGAAACAGATGAACAAAACTTTGTAAAGACACAACTTTTATATAAATAAAGATAGTTTTCACAGGTTTGTTCAAACCTCTGTACAATAAACATGAACATGCAACCACATAAGCTGCCGAAGTATACTGTCCTAAATGTTCAGTCAGACAGTTTAACCCTTTACTCCAAAAATTAGCCTTTCTGCAGGTGCCGTCTGATCAGAGTCTGCTCTGTTTGCATTTGGTACGATATAGATATGATTCTACAGTTTCTGCAATGGCCAGAAATTCCTGCGTTCATGTGCCATTATCAAAATTAATCTTAATACTCAAGATGTCATTATTTCTTATATGGATATTCATGGAGTAAAAGGTTAGGTCCATAGAGCCAGATCAAACTATTTGCAAGAGCTGGCTCGCAGTTGTCAACTTTGCCAATTCTGGTAAATTATCTCTTCACTTCATGAACATTCATGTTAGAAATAATGACATCTCAACTATTAATAACATCATTTTTTTTAACGGCAAATGAACATAGGAAAGTTTAGCCATCTCAGAAACTGTAAAATCAGATCTATATGATTTCAAAAACAAATAGAGCAAGACTCCTACAGAAAAGGCCTCAAAAGGTGTATTTATGGAGTAAAGGGTTATTAAAACAATATCCAATTTTTTAAAATTTAAATGAAGGACCATAACTTTGTCTAAATGTATCACAGCTTTGACCTCTTTAACATTCCCTCCTAGACTATTTTTTCACCCAAACTCTTTGAAGTAATCAACCAACAAGGAGCATTTTAACTACAGAAAAGGAGAACTTTAGAGCTGTGTAGTTTTGAAACCATTGTGATAAATAGAGCATTTGCTCCATAGGATTTCAAAAAATGAGTTTAAAAGCTGCACAAAAAGGCATCAGTAGGAGAGAATGGGTTAAAATGTAGCCCTTGTGATGTTGAACATGATATGGGCTATTTAAATATTTCTACAGATCTTAAAACAATGTCCTAAGTTAACGGCTAACCTGATTTCTGCCACATTTATCCTGAAGGGGCCTGTCTGATCAGGGTCTGTTCTGTTCGTTTATGAAATAATATAGATCAGATTCTAGTTTCTTTCATGGTCAAACTTTGATGGTCACAACGCCATCATAAAAATACATCTAATCAATATTCATAAAGTCATTATTTCTAACATGAATATTCAATGGGTAAAAGTTGAAGCAGATTGAAAGCATCAGTCTATTACTAGAGATGAGCATTTAATCAGATTTTTATGCAATTCACTTGACTGTTAAATATGTTTTCATTTATTAACCCTTTACTCCATCAAGATACACATTTCTATGTCTTTGCAAACAGAGTAGATCCAGATCATCCGACTCCTGTAAGAGCTGGATGAAGAAAGTCCAACAGACATATCTATCAGTCAATGTATGATCTTTGTATAAATAAATGACACAACTTAAATATAAAGTTATTTGAACCATAATTATCCGATAACTAGTGTCCCAGCGACACTGAATTGATAGAATAGATAAAACTACATTGTAGTACCTAAATGGAAATACACTTTTAGTACACATCAACACTTCATAGTGTGCTTAACCGTAACAACGCTGAATTTTCAAATGGACTATTCCAAAATTCAAACATGTCAAGCTTATGGTGAATATTTAGGGATTTTTCTAAAGAAATGTAACATGACAAACTGTGCAGACCCGGATGCGAGGGCTCCCCTTGGTCTACACTATTTGAAAAGGACATTAGTGACTCGTTCCCCAATCTGTAAGAGTTAATTCATTTGGATTCTGCTGAAACTAATAGTAAGACTATCAACGTTTACCAAAAGATCAGTCAACTCACACACCAACTGCATGGTAACATCTTTATTGCCCTTCCAAACATTATTTGCAGGAAAATAACAATGTACAGAAGAGCACTTTTGGGCATTATATGCCATATCACTTAACTCTATACCTCATACATATGCCTTTAAATGCCTCTGCAAACAGAGAAGACCCAGATAAGATATTTCCTGAGTGAGCCTTCTGATCAGGGTCTGCTCTGTTTCCTTCTGATACAATATGCATCTTATTCTACAGATCTTCTATGGCCAAACATTCCTCAATCCTGTGTTCATTAACATTAAAAAATCACCTAATAAATAGTTATGATGTCATTATTTCTAACATGAATATTATGAGGTAACAGGTTAATCTGTGTAACAAGAAATATTATTATATAACAACTATTTACACAGACAATTCTGTAAAATTGATTAAAAAATTGTGAAGTCTCTTAACTCTTCGCACACTAGTAATGAATATGTGATAGCCTATGCAGTTTGGAACTAGTACAGGTGCTGAGTAAATCTCTTAATGATCCAAACTATTTTACTCTCCGGCTATAGTTATTTAACCCTTTCCTCCATAAATACGCCTTTCTACGCCTCTGTAAAAGTCACTTTATGAAACCATTGTGATAAATAGAGCATTTGCTCCTATAGGAGCAAATTATCTATTTATCACAATGTTTTCACACTACAAAATTCTAAAAGTTTCCTTTTCTCTAGTTAGTGCTCCTTTTTGGTAGATTTATTCAAAGAGGTTGGATCTAAATATAGCCTATGAGGGAAAGGGTTAATAGGAGAAATCAGAGAAACATTGACTTTGATACTTGTAGCAAACAACATTTTGTGCAGACTACTATTGATAACTGTGCATAGAGTTTATGCTCAAAAATTAAATGTGCCTTGCCAGAAGAAGCCGTGCGATAATTTACACAAAGCCGAGCCCTTTGCACTCAGGAGCAGCATCTGTGAAGTGATTCCTGTACCCAGTCAAGATGCAGAGTTTCAATCGTTACAGATCCTGGTCAGAAGCCACATAAAACTCTGATCACTGATTTGAGTCTTTATTTGTGTTAGTTGTACTTTGCACCAAGATTTATTGTCTCCTAATATTTTTTGACAGGCCCTTCAATCATTGTAATTTGTCTACAGCAGATAGTTTGATGCTAAAACGACCAAGGTCTAGCTAAATACGGGATAGATTTATCCTACCACAATTACCCTAAGAATTCAGATAGACAAACTTAGGCAAATAATGCAGACCAGGGTGATCAGTCTTCGCTATTTGTTACTATGTCAATCTATTATAAAGTAATTAAAATGGTCCAAAACTGAATTACCGGTAATCAGCTGTTGGAGAGGTGAATTTGGGTTTCCGAATAGTTAGGGTAATTAGGGTATTATAGCAAGCCACGGAACAAAATAAAGTCTGTCGTAGTATGGGTACATTTCCATTCTTATTTGCAGTTCAACCCTTTTACCTATTAAAAGAGACACCTTTTGGCACCTTTGCAAACAGAGTAAAACCAGGCCAGACAGCTGCTAGGCAATCTCTCTGATCAGAGTCTGTTCTGCTTTTTATGAAATAATATAGATGCTAAGATCTGATTTAACAGTTTTTGCCATGGAAAAAAACAACCCCGGATCATAATGCCATTATAAAACTTCACCTAATAGATCTTCATAGTCATTATTTCTTACATGAACATTCATTAAGTAAAGAGTTACGTATAAACCTGAACGAAAAAAATAAAGTATCAAATACATATACATTTGTCTTCCTTAATTTGCACTTATGAACCGAAACCTCTTTCAATACCAAGAGGAAAATTTGTTATAACCTTAGCAAACAGATTAGATCTAGATGAGGCACTGAGTATTTAACCCTTTCCTCCATAAATACGCCTTTCTACGCCTCTGTAAAAGTAACTTTATGAAACCATTGTGATAAATAGAGCATTTGCTCCTATAGAAAACATTTGGCCATGGCAGAAACTCAGATCTACATAATTGCATAAGCAAAGAAAGCAGACCTAGAGCTATTTGATCTGGGTCTAGTCTGCAAAGGCATTAAAAGATGTATGTACAGAGTGAAAGGTTAAAGTGTAAAGGGCTCACTTAGATGACATCAAATAATCACTGAACTTCAACTGCCAAACTCAACCAGGAAAACCTGTTTCTAATCTTCCAGCAAGAAAACCATGGCTTATCTATTAGAGTTTCTCATGCACAGTCACATGCAAGTCTGTATCAGTATCACAAGGCAATCTACTGCTAACACATGTCTGTGTTCCATTTCCCTGGTTTAGCGCCAACTACCCCAGGAACACCACTGCTTTATATTCAACAAAATCTTCAACAGCTCAACTTAATTAGCATTTTCTTCGGCTTCTTCCAGTGGCTCACAGTCCTCATAGGCTGGGTACAGTCTGTTGAGGGCTTCTAGGGAGGGATTGCAGCCCTTAAATCTCCTAAATACAGTCAAAGGATCTGCCCCAGAAGCAGTAGCTAGATATGTGGATCGGAACCTATAAATATAAATGATACACATTTGATATTCATAAACTTTTACGGCATACCAGTAATTCTCGAGTCTATAGTATCATATGATTTTCTGACAATCCACTTGTGCATAAATTTCACAGATCACTGCATTCAGAAGTAGGGGGGATCCTGATTTTTTTTTCTCCAAAAAATGTCCCAAATCATTTCTCACAATGATACAGTATGTCAGAGTGCAGTGGTCAATGAAATGTATTTCTACAGTCGGAACAAGAATCTTCAGAAGAACATGTGTGTCAATGGCCAGCAGAACATAACGAAAACAGTGTGACCAAAATGCGTGACAGATAAATAGGCAGATGGAGAAATGATCATTAAGTTTCACGCAACTAAAGCAAGTGACACATTCAAATGCACAATTTTTAACCCTCATAATGTATTTGATTGCATGATAGGGCTATAATTCTAAACTTAAATATAACACTTGTGGTGGTGAATAATAATTAGGGAACAACTCTTCTATGAATATTCATTAAAGAAATAATACCTATATGAATACTAGTATTAGTGAGCCTATCTTTTAAATAATATATGAACACATGTGTTTGTGGCCATAGCAGAAACTGTAGAATCAGACCAGACTCTGATCAGACGGCTCCTGTAGGAGCCTTTTGACTACTCTGCAAAAGTTTTTAATGAAGGAAAAGGCTACAGAACCAAAATGAGAAGTTTTTCTTGAGTGGTCGTTGTAGAGATTTTCCTGTATTTATCTTTCAAACCCCAAGCCACCAAAACACCTACATATCTCCCAAGCGATCATCATGCATACCGACAAGATAGGGCTTGAAAGAGAGTAAACCCGTTATCTCATGGTAAAGCCGTGAGAATATAAAACTTCTGAGTCAAGCTCAAAATCTGGCGAATCAGATGCTTGAGCAGTAACTCAGACTCAAGCAAAAGTTTTACAAACTTGGGCAAAGATTAGTTTTAAAAGATAGGGGTTAAATGAGAGTAAACTCTGCTATCTTATGATCAGATAAGTTTAAACCCTTTCCTTCATATAAACACTCGTTCATCGATTTGCAAACAGAGCAGAACCAGACCAGACAGCTCCTGATCAGGGTCTGTTTTGTTTAAGGAATTACAAAGATGTGATTTTACAGTTTTTGCCAAAGTGAAAAAAATCATGTGTTAATGCTACATTATGATAGTTTACCTGATAAATTGTCATGGTGTCATACTTCTTATATGAATATTGAACAGTGAAAGGGTTAAAGATACATACCTTTTGCCCACACTGGCCAGTGATTCTTCATCATCAAGACCAGCCTCCTTAAATGACTCAAATACATTGGCAGCAAGCATCTACAAAGACAGAAACAGAACATGTAATGACAGATGAAACTATGGTAACACATTCTTCAAACTTTGTTGTTTTTCTACAATATTTAAAGAAGACTTCTCTTATATATCTACAAGATGTGTTTGTGAAACACTATGCCCCCGATATGACCTTTGACCTTGATGTATGATGTTGACCTTAATAAGTCGCCCTTAAAAATGTTCCCCTCCATAAGCTACACATATATGCCAACTCTGAAGTATGTATGTGCAATAGCGACAAAATTATCGCCAACATTCAAGTTGGGGCCAAACGGACAAACCAACCAACAGACAGAGCAAAAAACAATATGTTAAATGTCAAATAATGTATTTACAATCATTTCGCTCTGAGCTCTCACGATAGTGTTGATGCAGATTTCTCTGCTTTCTCTACAGGCATATACGGGTCTGTTGTTTATCTCTTTACTTGATCATACCATCTTTATAAGCCTTCCCAAATAGAGTAGACCCTGATAAGACAGTATCTGTAGGACAGTCTGATAAGGATCTGCAGTTTGCTTATACAATGCAGGAATAATATAGATCCGATTCAACAATTTCTGCCATGGCAAAAACAAAATCTCTTAATCATATTCTATTATAAAACAAAATGGATTAATGTTCAATAAGTTTTCATTTTGTATATAAATATACATTAGGTAATGGGTTAAATAGTTGTTTGGTATTATGGCAGACAGTTAATCCTCTACACCGGACTCAAATTAGTATTAATGCTGGTCATTATGACAGAGAGAAACTTAAGCCGAGGTAAAAATCATGCAGAAAGCTCCCATAGAAGCTTCCTGTGTGACTTTCACCTTCAATGTACCCTTTCCCTTGTGAATGTTCATGATGAATATTCATGTAAGATAAAATCAATATTTATTAGCTAAATTTTTATAATGGCATATGTAAACATGAATGTTTGGTATTGGTAGAAACTATAGGCTCAGATCTATCATATCATAAACAGAGCAGACTCTGATCAGACAAGTCCCACAGGGGTCATCTAATCTGGGTCTACTCTGTTACAAAGGCATGTATGAAGGAAATAGTAAGCAGCCACAAAAAAACCCTAAATTCTTTATTAAAATTCCTGTTGATACACGAGTGAGAGGGGTTTTAGTGTACCTGTAACCAGATACACAAGTGAGAGGGGTTTTACTGTATTTGTGACCAGATACACGAGTGAGAGGGGTTTTACTGTATCTGTGAGAAGGGTTTTACTCTACTATGACCAGATACACGAGTGAGAGGTTTTTTTTAGTGTACCTGTGACCAGATACACGAGTGAGAGGTTTTTTTTAGTGTACCTGTGACCAGATACACGAGTGAGAGGGGTTTTACTGTACTATGACCAGATACACGAGTGAGAGGGGTTTTAGTGTACTATGACCAGATAAACGAGTATAGGTTTTTTTTTAATGTATCTGTGACCAGATACACGAGTGAGAGGGGTTTTAGTGTACCTGTGACCAGATACATGAGTGAGAGGGGTTTTACTGTACTATGACAAGATACACAAGTGAGAGGTTGTTTTTAATGTATCTGTGACCAGATACACAAGTGAGAGGGGTTTTACTGTACTATGACCAGATACTCGAGTGAGAGGGGTTTTAAGTACTATGACCAGATACACGAGTGAGAGGGGTTTTAGTGTACCTGTAACCAGATACACAAGTGAGAGGGGTTTTACTGTATTTGTGACCAGATACACGAGTGAGAGGGGTTTTACTGTATTTGTGACCAGATACACGAGTGAGAAGGGTTTTACTCTACTATGACCAGATACACGAGTGAGAGGTTTTTTTTAGTGTACCTGTGACCAGATACACGAGTGAGAGGTTTTTTTTAGTGTACCTGTGACCAGATACACGAGTGAGAGGGGTTTTACTGTACTATGACCAGATACCCGAGTGAGAGGGGTTTTAGTGTACCTGTGACCAGATACACGAGCGAGAGGGGTTTTAGTGTACCTGTGACCAGATACACGAGTGAGAGGGGTTTTACTGTACTATGACCAGATACACAAATGAGAGGTTTTTTTTTTACTGGATTTGTGACCAGATACACGAGTGAGAGGAGTTTTAGTGTACCTGTGACCAGATACACGAGTGAGAGGGGTTTTAGTGTACCTGTGACCAGATACACAAGTGAGAGGGGTTTTACTGTACTATGACCGATACACAAGTGAGAGGTTTTTTTTTTACTGTATTTGTGACCAGATACACAAATGAGAGGGGTTTTAGTGTACCTGTGACCAGATACACGAGTGAGAGGGGTTTTAGTGTACCTGTGACCAGATACACAAGTGAGAGGGGTTTTACTGTACTATGACCAGATACACGAGTGAGAGGTGGGTTTTTTTCACTGTATTTGTGACCAGATACACGAGTGAGAGGGGTTTTAGTGTACCTTTGACCAGATACACGAGTGAGAGGGCTTTTTTACTGTATCTGTGACCAGAAACACGAGTGAGAAGGGTTTTACTGTACTATGACCAGATACACGAGTGAGAGTTTTTTTTTAGTGTACATGTGACCAGATACATGAGTGAGAGGGGTTTTTACTGTACTATGACCAGATACACGAGTGAGAGGGGTTTTAGTGTACTATGACCAGATACACGAGCGAGAGGGGTTTTAAGTACTATGACCAGATACACGAGTGAGAGGGGTTTTAGTGTACCTGTAACCAGATACACAAGTGAGAGGGGTTTTACTGTATTTGTGACCAGATACACGAGTGAGAGGGGTTTTACTGTATCTGTGAGAAGGGTTTTACTCTACTATGACCAGATACACGAGTGAGAGGTTTTTTTTAGTGTACCTGTGACCAGATACACGAGTGAGAGGTTTTTTTTAGTGTACCTGTGACCAGATACACGAGTGAGAGGGGTTTTACTGTACTATGACCAGATACACGAGTGAGAGGGGTTTTAGTGTACTATGACCAGATAAACGAGTATAGGTTTTTTTTTAATGTATCTGTGACCAGATACACGAGTGAGAGGGGTTTTAGTGTACCTGTGACCAGATACATGAGTGAGAGGGGTTTTACTGTACTATGACAAGATACACGAGTGAGAGGTTGTTTTTAATGTATCTGTGACCAGATACACAAGTGAGAGGGGTTTTACTGTACTATGACCAGATACTCGAGTGAGAGGGGTTTTAAGTACTATGACCAGATACACGAGTGAGAGGGGTTTTAGTGTACCTGTAACCAGATACACAAGTGAGAGGGGTTTTACTGTATTTGTGACCAGATACACGAGTGAGAGGGGTTTTACTGTATCTGTGACCAGATACACGAGTGAGAAGGGTTTTACTCTACTATGACCAGATACACGAGTGAGAGGTTTTTTTTAGTGTACCTGTGACCAGATACACGAGTGAGAGGTTTTTTTTAGTGTACCTGTGACCAGATACACGAGTGAGAGGGGTTTTACTGTACTATGACCAGATACACGAGTGAGAGGGGTTTTAGTGTACTATGACCAGATAAACGAGTGAGAGGTTTTTTTTTTAATGTATCTGTGACCAGATACACGAGTGAGAGGGGTTTTAGTGTACCTGTGACCAGATACATGAGTGAGAGGGGTTTTACTGTACTATGACAAGATACACGAGTGAGAGGTTGTTTTTAATGTATCTGTGACCAGATACACAAGTGAGAGGGGTTTTACTGTACTATGACCAGATACTCGAGTGAGAGGGGTTTTACTGTACCTGTGACCAGATACACGAGTAGTAAGACGCTGCATAGGTTCTGCCAATCCACAGAGTGGGATCAGATGCGAAACCCCAGTCCTCGAAGTTGATCGGGATGGGCATGTATTCCTTATACATGGCCTGTTGAATGTCTTTCCAATATGTCTCATTGCTGAAATAAATCAAAGGTCAAACTTGAAACAAATAAATCTATCTGAAGCACTACATAGCAAACTGAACAAGCAAATTTGCAGAATTAATATCCTCCATATACACCCCCACCAAGGACTGGCCTCAATATTTAACCGAGTTGTTGAACAGATGGACAAACAGGTAACGACATTCACAAACAACTCAAATGGTCCAAGGTCAATGTGAGTGAAGTTTGCAGGCCAATATTTCTTCACAGCACTTAACAAAGTTTCATAGAAAAACTCCAAACCATTTCTGAGATATGACTCTAGATAGACAAAAAGCTTAAATGTTTGGCAAATAAACGATCATAACTTCTGGTGTTCCAAGGTCAATATAAGTGATACTTGTGAGGAATTTCTTCTTGAAAAACTTGTTTCTGAGACATGAATCGAGACAGACAACAAGGTTAAGGTTTTGGTTATTAAACAAAGGACCATAACTCTGGTATTCCTAGGTCAATATGAATGATACTTGCAGGACTTTATTTCCTCATTGTACTAAACATTTACATAAAGTTTCACAAAAGACCCAGATTAGACAGCTCCTGTGGAAGCTGTCTGATCAGAGTCTGCTCTGTTTGCTTATGATATAATATAGATATGATTCTACAATTTCTGCAATGACCAAAAGTTCCTGTGTCCATGTGCTGTTATAACAATTAATCCAATTATACTACATGAATATTCAAAGAACAACGGGTTAAGTTGCACTTACTCTGCATGGAATTCCATATCACAAGCACTGTAGTAAATATTGTAACACATGTCATAGCCTACCATATGGTCCTGACCTGAAATAAACAAGTGTACATATATAGCTCTACTTCATAATTCTCCCTTTTACAGTCTTTGCAAACAAGAGTTGTTGGAACTGTCTGATAAGTTTGCTAATAATTGTTACAGACCTGATTTTCTACCATTTGGCTATACATCTCCTTTAATTCTATATCTTAAATACAACTAGAACTACCACTAAAGGTGATGAATACCCCCATTAGCACATTTGACACAAAGATGGGGGTTATAGAAATAAATCACTACAATATCTGCTACAGTTTAGAAAAAAACTCCGGAAAACCTGAAATTTCCTAAAAAATTCTAAGTCAAAATGCTGTAATTCCATTAAAAATCAATGCAGTGTAACAAAATTTAAACTTGATCTGTAACTCATTATTATAAAGCTACATACCAAATATCACATCAATATCTACAAGGGCTTAGATAAATATTCCGGAAAACCTGAATTTCCGGAAAATTTATAAGTAAAGTACCTAGTTATAGTCTACTTTCAGTCCGAATGACCGCTCAGCCGACTGTACATTAAAGTAAATCACTAAGTAAAATCACTGTACCGAAATTTCCATGAAAAATCAATGAAGCGTAACGAAATTCGATCTTGATCTGTAGCTCATTATAATAAAGCCACCTACCAAATATCAGTTCAATATCTGTTAAGGTTTAGAAAAAAAATCTCCGGAAAACCTGAATTTCTGCAAAATTTCTAAGTAAAATCACTGTATTTCCGTGAAAACTCAATGAAGTGTAAAGAAATTCAAACTTGATCTGTAACTCATTATAATAAAGCCACATACCAAATATCACTTCAACATCTGTAAAGGTTTAGAATGGTTTAGAAAGGGTCAGGAACGAAAGTCTAAATATTAGGGGTACCATCAATAGAATTTTAATTATTTTTACCCCACCACCAAGAGAATAAAAATTCATAATATACCCCCACCTAGAGAATTAAAATTAACCCTAACCCTCCAATAAATAAATAAATATATTTTTACATTTATGCAATTACTTTTTGTCAAGCCGACTTGCAAACCCAAATGACAGCCCAGTGTATTGCCACATTTGTGCATTAGTCTGACAGTCTTTCATTTCGTCCTGTTGACATCATACATGCTTCCGTGGTTCTGTTATTGCAAGTAGTTTTCTCTTCGCCTACTCGGATTCACTACATGTACCTGTGCTACCGTTATTAGGTCTATTTTCGGTTTATTTATTTTGTTTTGTTCATCCGTGCTTTTACATCGAGAAGCAAGAGCAGTGATTGGTTGAGACTACTGGTGTCTTAGTACTTTTTTCACGGTCTAGTCTGAATCAATCAGCCGCTCATTATGGAAGTGTGATCAGATAAGCGTCTAGATGATCAGGACTAAAAATTGCATGCGTCCACAATATTCACACAACGGAATTTTGCAGAAGAACCACCCCATCAATTTAATTTCTGATGTTGAAATACCCCCCACCAATAGAACTTTAATCAAATTTTCACCCCCACCAACAGAATCAAAATTTCTTTTGCACTCCCCACCAAGGTAATTTTAATAGGCTGTCGTTCCGACCCCCCCCCCCCCCCCCCCCCCCGAGAGATTTTCCTGGAATAGCCCTTAGGGAAAAGAATATTGCTCCATAAGTAAACAGAGCGGACCCTATTTGGGTCTACTCTATTTGAAAAGGCGAGAAAAAGTGTATATAAATGAAAGGGATCACCCTTTCCTTCATATAAACGCCTTTACATGTATTTGCAGAGTTGTCCCAGATCAGAAGGCTCCTATAGGAGCTTATGGTATAATATAGATCTTATTCTGCAGTTTCTGTCTGAGCCAAAACATCTTAAGAACATATGCCATCATAAAAGTCATTATTTCTTACATGAATATCAAACAGAGAAAGGGTTAAGCAACTATTGAGTTATACATACATTTGACAAGGCTGTCTATAACTCTTTCGGACAGTTTTTCTCCACTCAGAACATGGTCACTCATGTCTCTCACTACCCAGGGAACTTTGGCAAACTGTTTCATGAGGTGTGGCACTGTGTGGACAGTGTCATATTCAAGCACCAAGTTATTATTTAATTCTGCATATTGGCTCTCCGCTAGCAGATTACGAATACTGTAACCAAACTGAAATGAAGATAAAGTATATACAGTAAAACCTCTCTAAACCAGACGTTCAATTTAGTACAAATATTGGTCTTGGACACAGGTGGTAGCTTAATGCAGGATGAAACTCATGCAGAAAAAGCTCCTCTAGGATGCAGCTGCTTTCTTTTGCCATTTCCGTTTACTTACTTAGTTTTAACTAATACACCAATCCCTAGACTTCAGCAATCACAGAGCTAATGACTCCTTACAATCCCTCTAACGTAACATATTACGAAAGTTTACAACACAATCTACTACTTTAATATTCATGATGTCATTATTTCTTGCAAATATATTCATAGAGTAAAGGGTTGATGAGAGGTGTTTGATCACCAAGGGAGAAAAATAAGAATATCAAACAGTTTGTTACAGTAGAGCTCTGACCAGAAAAGCTTAAAATTTCAACCTAAAGTCTCATTATCTATCCAGATTTAATTGTTATCTTGTAGTTCACTACTCGAAGAGTGATACCAAGCTACTTTTGAATTACATGAACACAATGATGAAAGCATGCAGATGAGATCTATCTTGTTGGTAACCATAGGTTAGCATACAAGGTCTTTCTTCACATTCAGTACTGTAAATTCAACAACAATATCATAAGAAGAAAGAGTTTTCTCGAAGGAGAAAAGTCAACCAGTTGAAGACAGTTCTGGAAAAGGTCACTCATTTTACACTCTTTAAAAACTAAGCCAGCGTTGCAGAATAATGCATTAATTAATATCAGATAAATTATAAATATCAACTATTTCTCATTATTTTTCAAAGGTTTTGTCACTTTTATAATTAGATTTAAAAATAGAACTTACAATACAGTATATTCATATTGCTGGCATGATTTTAGCCAGCAAACAAACACTTCAATATTGAGACCAACCAGCTAATAAGACCATTTTTGGACAGTCCTTAAGGTGTTCTATTCTAAAGGTTTTACTATATATTACAACTATATCTATTAACTTTCATGATATTGGAAACAACTGAAAACCAAAAATCCTACAGCAATGTCTGATTAATACCTCCACAATATTGATTAGGACTCCTGTATACTCCAAACTTATAAACAATAGTGATCAAACGCACACATATATCACTTGCTGAAGTGAAGTGTAACGAAAAAAATCCTGACATGAAAGACAGACAGACAAACTGGTGGAAAAATGATCCTAAAGTGTCAAACTGCCAACAGCAAATGACACAAATCTATCCAAAGCAAAGCATGAGGGTATACCTGGTAGAACATCTCTAGTACTTCCTTGTAGGATAATGTGTGGGGGATTTCTGGGTTGTTAGACTTGGTCAGCTCCATCACCAGGTAGGATATGGGGGTCAAACCCAGCTGTTGAGAGCGGTCTGAAATAAATACACAGAACTTCACACAGGGTTGTCACAAACTAGAGGAAACATTTCCCTGACAAAATTTCAAATTTCCCTGACATGTTACATTCAGGGTCTCCCCTGGCATATTTTTCTTTGCCCCATAACTTTCGCCAAATGAGAAAAACTTGTGCCAAATAAGAATTTTGTTTCGCCAATTTGGATCTGTTGGAGCCAAAGTTAGAGCCAAAATTTTCCTTCAGATTCTTTGTCATGAAACCATCATTTATTCTTGAAAGTGTTTACTACAGCAGAAGCAACTTGTGTATGTTTACATTTGCTTTACTATTTCTTATCTTTGTTTATGTCAATAATTAAATACTGTTTTGACCCCTCTATAGGTCTCATCTACATTTAAGTATTGGATCATTTGTCCCTTATTTCCTTTCAGTTTTGTCAAAGATCTATGATAAAACATGTTTTTATCATAGGTCTTTGGTTCTGTATACATTTCAGATTATTATTTTATAAGATAAATAACTTGTAATTGAAAAATGTCATCATGAACTTGTAAGTACCATTTCTAATCTGTTTTACTCTCTATGCAACAAATAATTCAGAATATCTTATTTTAAATGAATAACATCTGTTAAAAATAATACCTGTTAAAAACACTAACAAAGAAGGTAAAAAGGGGCACAAAACAGACTGAAAGCATTAAACACATCTATAATTACAATTATAGGACACTCGATAAATAGTAGAATTAGTTTATTTCCCAATTATCAACTGTCAGAGAAAATAACACAGTAGTGCTGAAACAGTTTCTGATCCAAATAGTCTGTGATAATCCCAAACCAAAGCCAATTAAATGCCTATTTTGTGGTTCTTTAATCTCTTTGATGCATAGCCTTAGATGTCAGTTCCCCTGTTTGAGTAATAAACGTGCCACAAGGTTATTGAAATCACCCACGGCTTAAACTTGTAGAGATCGTCGCAATTGTTTGACACGACTGGTTCCCCGCATAATCTGTTTGCATACATGTACCAGTAGGGCACAAATCGAGAACCAGTTAGAATCACATCTTTCACGCATGATTTCCGGTGTATTCGAGGGGCTTTTCCCAGATAATGTGTGTAAATATCCGACACGCTTAATACACACAAATGGAAGAAACAGCGATAATTGACTGAGAGGGCCAAAATGGGTCTGTATTTCTCAGCACATTCTGAATTTTTTCCTTTCGCCACAAAATTTGCCAGACTTGATTTTTTTATCGCCAGATTATAAATATTTTCACCAACGGCAACCGCTAGCAGGAACCCTGACATTGCATCATTTGGTCTTTCTGTCTAAATTTTTTTTTTCAAATTCCTTCAAAATACCGTAACATTTGCCTATATTTTTAAATTTCACTGACAGTTCTCAAAATTCCCTGACCTTGAATTTTTTAATCAATTTCCCCGACTTTCCCCTGATGCTTGGCAACCCTGTCACAGGTAACATCAGGTATGGCTAAATCCTTTTCTGATACATGCATCTTTTGATGCCTTGGCAAACAGAGTAGACCCAGATCAGAAATATAGGCTGACTGATGAGGGTCTGCTCTCTCTGCTTATGGACATATATAGCATTGATTCTACAAATTCTGTCATGGCCAAAAAAACAATGCTGGTCTGATTTGGTGCTTGTCCACTAAAAAAGTAAAAGTCCATAACTCTAAACATATTTTCGAATCAAGAGCTATGGTTCTTATGTAGGGGCATTCTCCTCAATGAGATCTACAACCTATGAATTTTCATGTTGATACCTTATACTTTTCGAGTATACTGGATTTTCAGCCTTGAATTCAGAAGAACGTTACAAAACATAAATTATTATATCATGTCCTGGTTTATATATCAAATATAAAACTTCATGTATTTTCTTTTCATTTTTCTGCATTTCGTTCATTGTGAATTAGACTTGAACCTCTCTTAACCTTTCACATGATCATCCTGCCTTTCCAAACCTTTGTCTGTCTGTGCTGTCTGATCAGGGTCTGCTCTGCTTGTTTATCTGTTACAGATAGGATTCTCAATTGTTTGATATGGCATTTAATTTAATATCTAATACATGTACATTGTAATAGAAGAATTTTAACTCTTCAATGCAGAATTTACAAATGGACTATTCCAAATTTCAAAGTCATTGCTGTCTGATCAAGTTCTGCTCTGCTTGTTTATCTGTTACAGATAGGATTCTCAATTGTTTGATATAACATTTAATTTAATATCTAATACATGTAAAGCAAAACCTCTCTGTAATGTCCACTAAATTGTGTTAATTATTTGGTATTTAGGGCATGTGGTCGCTTAAAGCAAGGTGAAAGTTAAACAGAACACTACTATAGGAGCGTTCTGTTTTACTTTCACCTTGCTTTATGCAGCCACCTGCCTTTAACACAAAATACTTGATGTAATTTAGTGGCCATTATAGAAAGGTTTTGCTGTAATACAAGAATTTTAACTTTTCAATACAGAATTTTCAAATGGACTAGTCCAAATTTCAAAGTCAAGATTACTGTAAATATTCAGGGATCTTTTAAAGAAAAGTGTAACATGACAAACAGTGTAGATCCTGGTGAGAGGGCTGACTCCTAGAAACCCTCTAATCTGGTTCTCCATTGTTTGCAAAGGACACTAGTGACTTGTTTCCTGCACTGAAAGGGTTAATTAATCATTTTTCATAAACAGCAATAATATTCTTAAGGTAACAGTTAAAGACTGACAAACAAGACTTCTTTTGAATGTTGACTTTAACAACTCCATGAATAATCTTGCAGGAAATAATGACATCATGAATATTAATTAGATGCATTTGTATACTGTTATAACAAATAAAGGAATTTTATCATAACAGAAACTGTAAAATAATTCATAATCAAACAGAGCAGAGCATATAGGAGCCGTCTGATCTTGTTTGCAAAGGCCTAGAAAGGCGTATTTATGGAGGAAAGGGTTAAGATGTTTTCTGTAGTTCAAACCATTCATATCAAACATACTTAGTAAACTGGTAAAACTTGGAATCTATAGAACCAAATGTAACTCACCTCGACCAGAAGTCTCTGTGGTTATCCACATTTTACCTGCCACTCTCACAAAGAGATCCATGTATACAGTACCCACCAGACTGCCTGAAAATAAACAGCTATGAAGCATTTGGTTGGCTTATGGATAACTGCATATCCGCAGTATGGTGTAGGCCATGGGGGCACCATGCGGTATTCTATGCAGTATTAGGAACTTCTTTTTGTTTCCAGTCACAAGAAATAGATATAGCTAAAAGCAGATTTTATAGCAGGTAAGGTATTTTGCTACTAAAATAACAGGATATGATCCGCCAGAACCATTCTAGCTTAGGGCTTCCTGATTCTTTTATAACTTTAACTCGTTACTCCATGAATATTCACGCAAAAATTATATCATGATTATTAATCAGATAAATTGTTATAAAAGAATATAGACATAGGGAATTTTGGTCCAGGCAGAAACTTTAGAAACATACCTATATCATATCATAAGCAAATAGAGCAGACCCTGATCAGACAGCTCCTACAGGAGCCGTCCGATCTGGGTCCAAAGGAGTATTTATAGAGTAAAAGGTTAACACAACTATATAATCAATCATTTATTCAATGAATATAAATGTAAGAAATAATAACATCATTAATATTAAATACATGAATTTTCATAATGGCACATGATCACAGAACTTACATTTTTCGGTCATGGCAGAAACTGTGAAATCAGATCTATATTATTCCATCAGCCAAAAGAGCAGACCTCCTGCAGGAATGATCTGATCTTGGTATATTCTGTTTGCAAGAAGTGTTAAAAGGCAAATCTATGCAGTACAGGTTTAAAAGCAAGCAAAATAAATGGGATTTGTATTCAAAATCTTGGTCTGACAAATGAACAGCTAATTCTTGATGGTAAGGTAATCTTTATCTGTAACTTTTAATAGTAGTATCATGAATAGTTGTCTTTCTACATATTCTCAAATTTACCTACTTTGATTGCGCAAACTTTCATGAATGACAATGAATATAATAAAAGCTTTCTATGCTTAATGCATGTAAGACATTGTTACATCCACTTAGAGAAATATGAACCTTTTCCACTTCTGTATTCTTCTCCATAGATGTAATGCTGTATAATTCTGAAACCACTGTGGTAAGAATAGCATTTGCTATTAATCTGGTTAAATGATCTAGTTATCACAATGGTTTCAAAAAGTTATTTTCATTGAGACATGAAAAGGCGTCAACATGAGGGAATGGGTTAAACATGTATTTCCAGTTTCAATACATATTGTGTTTCTTTATAACCAGTTAACCTACCATCAAGATTATAGACATGATAGGCTCTAACATCTGGATTCCAGATATTCATAGGTGGTTTGGCTGCCTGAAATGACATCGATAGTTGAACATTAATTGAGTTTATTATATAATCCACTTTTATTTTATTAACCCTTTCCCTGTTCAATATTTATGTAAGAAATAATGACATTATGAATAAGTAAAACCTCTCTATAACCGCCACTAAATTTTGTTAATTATTTGGTATTTAGGGCACGTGGCTGCTTAAAGCAAGGTGAAAGTAAAACAGAACGCTCCTATAGGAGGCATACGCACACATGATATTTTGGTATTGGTAGAAACTGTACAGTCAGACTGATTATAATTTCGTAGGCAAACAGAGCAGACGGCTCCTGTAGGTGCCATTTGATCTGGGTTTACTCTGTTTGGAAATGTGTGAAAAGGCCTTTATTTGAAGGAAAGAGTTAAATACATGTATATATAAAAAATTAACACTAACAAATTTAAGTGATTTTTTGTAGGCTTTCTCACAGAGATAAGTTCAATTTAATACTCCACAAGTTGCTGTCAGAGTGATTTCAAAATCATCACTACATGAATTGTTTAGGTACAAAAGCAATTAAAAATGTCCCTTACAAATTTTATACCAATTTTAGATTCGGAAGTATACTGCCACTCTTCTGACCATGGACTTGAGTATACATTTCAAAGACCAAGTTGCATTCAAAAATAGGAAGGTACCTGATCTTTGTGAGCTAGTTTTGGATTTTGCACATTATTAGTATGCAGAGAAGACCATGATCTATCAATTTATGAATGCAGTACAGTAAAAACTCTCTACACCAGAATTCTAGTACAGAAGAATTTAGATTCTTTTAGGCAGATGGCTGCTTAATGCTGTGTAAAAGTCATGCAGAAAGCTCCTAGAGGAGCTTTCTGCATGACTTTCACCCTGCATTAAACTGTCACCTGTCTCCAGGACAGATATTTATAATGAATTTATCGTTCAGTTTAGAGGGTTTCCACTGTAGTCCATAAAATGTATACATGATCCATGGAAAAACAGAATGTGTTTGTTAAACACTATGCCCCAAAACAAATGCTGGAAACAAAATAATACCATGTGCTGGCTACCAAGCATACTTTTGAGTATCATTATCACATGTAATACATGTTACATATTATGTCTTTATAAAGACCGTTCTGACCCAACGTGCCCATGATAATCGCTAGCCAGATCAAACTAAGTGACTTGTTTGTCATTCTTTAATCTCTATATCGCAGATCAGTAAGAGTAATACATATGCAGTAAGTAGATATCAAAATTGCATACAGCAAAAACCTGTGTACGAAGTAGCCCTTTTGACATTAGAATTTACTGGATTTGCTTACATTGTGCCGGTAAAGCGGAAATCAGGAACCAGTTGGAATCACATCATTGATGCATGATTTAGGATTTTCGTAGATTCCGTTGGGAGTATTTCCCAATTAATACGGTGTGAACAACAATCATGCTTTGCAAACAAAAGAAACTGCGATAATTAAATGAGGGGTCTCCAATGGGTCATATATAGTGTTTTTCATTGGGAGGGTCTGGGAGTGACTGCTTACAGCAGTGTGGCCGCTGATACCAGGTGACTGCTGAAGCAGGTTGGTATATATGTAGTATTAAAGGGTTAACACTTGTTACTTCCTATAATAAATACTAATAACTATTTTCATCAATTGTACCTACCTCTATTTTGACTTGAAACAACATCCCTGTTAGTTTAAACATGGTTTCCAAGACATTTTCTAAACCGAAGTATTGTCTTTTGTCTATTCTGTTCACTCTGCAAAACATTTAGAATAATTTAATTAATACTTGACTCCATAGAAACACCTTTTGGTATCTTTGCAAACAGAGTAGACCCAGATCAGACTGTTCCTGCAGGAGCAGTCTGACTAGGGTGTTTTGTTTATGAAATAACAATCACAACAGTTTCTGATGTTGTTAAATTGTGATGCCATCATAAATATTCAGCTAATTAAGTCATTTATTTATGACATAAATATTCATGGAGTAAAGGGTTAACCTACAGTTTGGTTTATGCAAACTTTCATCCACGTAACTCTTTCCCTGTTCTATATTTATTTCAAATTTGGATACCTATTGAATATTCATGGGCAAAATAGTTATAATGAAACATGGAAGGTAGAAAATTGTAGCCATTTTAGAAAGTACAAAAAGAATCTTTCAAATTCCATTAGTAAACAGAGCAAACACTGATCAGGAGCTGTCTGATCTGGGTCTACTCTGTTTGCAAATGCGTGAAAACATGTTTACATGAAGGAAAGGGTTAAATGATACAACCAGTTAGTCTACTAAGTGCAACTTGCAAACAGATTGGGTCCAGATGATCTGTGAGTTACCCAGCATCTCTTCATAATCCAAACTGTATGACACTCAATCAATACAGTATAACCTTGGTTATCCGACATACCTTCGGACCGCCTGAAATTGTCGGATGCATCGGTGTGTCTGTTGTTCAAAATCGGAAGAGAAATATACGACGACGATAAACATTGACTGTTGATATTTATTTACATTTGGCATGAAACCCGTTAGAATCAAATATTAACATTCTGCACGCTACATAAATGTCGTAGGAAAAATTAGCGCAGCAATTCTGAAAGTTTATGAAAATAAATGCACACTGGAACTCTGTTAAACCGAGGACCGTTTTACTGAGGTATCCGATATAACGCCGGTGGTCTGTGTCGGCGAAATTTTTTTTTTGTAAATACCTTATAATATGATTGAATATCGCTATGAAACATACGCCATATTTCACCCCAAACCCTATATTTCAACCCCATTAGACGGCCAGCAGACAGCCTGTTGGCCCGATTGAAAAGTGTGAAAACCCAATACACACTTTCAGATGACTCACCTGTCAAAATAGAGGCTGCGCATCGTAACTTTCCGACATTACAGAAATCGTCGATCGAAATATCGTGACCGCTTCGGAAACTTCCGTTATGATAGGAAAGTGCATAGATTGGCCGCGTCGGTGTATTTCGTTACGTCGGAAGTGAACGAAATAAACCAAGCTTTGACATTGGCCTAAGGGGAAGATTATAATCAATGGCCTGATAATCCTTTCAACTCTTTTACCTGTTAAATGTGCCAATATGGGGTGTTGAGAAGTTTGTGTGCAAGTTACTTTAATTGCATGGCATCGGGTGTTTATGAAAAACAAACATCATTAGAAATCTAAACCCTGACTCAGAGCGGGGTTGGAGGTTATATGCTAATGTAGAAAAGGTGTGTACTCTTTGACCAATCAAATGAAATTTAAAACCCCAATAAATCACACGAGATAAATCAGTTATAGGTGGTCCCAATTCAATACAACATCGGAAACGCAGGTGTGAAAAATGCCGCAATTATCTAATTGGGACCTCCAAACAGTGTCGGATAATGGTTACGCGAGGATCCGTAAAACGAAGGTTTTAATTACAGAGAACAAAGAAGGAAATGTTCGGGACCAAACATTGCTGTCGGATAGATTAGTTTGTCAGATGCACTAGGTTCCGGATAACCAAGGTTATACTGTAGTTTCATAGTTTCACAAAACCTTTAAAGAATTGGAAGCACGTAAAAAATGCACCAGGTAACAGTATAACACTTTAGTCTATGAATATTCAGGATAGAAATGATCACATCATGAATATGAATTAAATAGCATATAAACACAAGAAATTTTTGCCAAAGCAGAAACTGCATAATCAGATCTACATCATTCCATAAGCAAACAGAGTTTCTGGATGACAACGGCAACGGGCAACATAGACGCCAGAGTTACAACAATGGCTCGTATTCTTTTTTTCGCAAAACAGACATGCTAAAAAATAGGTCAATAAGCAACACCAAAAAATTCACTTTTAACTGGAGGAGTAAACGTATCAAAGTATAACTATTTTGAGTGCGACAAATGCAACTAAATAACAGAGATTTTGGATGAAAACCAAGAATTCTCTACAGCAAAAATTATGAACCCACTTCGTTCCCATGTATTGGGTTCTCAATGAATATGTCAGTACTTACTTGTATTTTTGTTCTGCCTGTAATCGTTTGAAGTAGGGAATGTCCCACTGTTGTAGATCAATGTCCAGCCCCCGATCAGCTATAAAGTCTTTGAGGTCTTTGATCTCTTTCTTAGCCATGGGTAAAAAGTGTTTTCTATACCTGAAAACCCAAGATAAACTAGAAATTTGTCCTCTATACAATAAACACATTCCTTTGTATAAACGCGTTTGCATGCATTTGCAAATAAAGCAGCCCCAGATCAGTTGGCTCCTATGGGAGCCATCTGATCAGGGTCTGCTCCGTTTGCTAATGGAATTTGAAAGATGTTTCTTTACTTTCTAAAATGACTACACTGTTCCATCTTCCACTTTTCATTATAACTATTTTGTCCAGGAATATTCAGTAGGTATTGAAATTTGGAACAAACATAGAACAGGGAAAGGATTACTTTGTGGAAATACTCACGTTTGGAACATGTGTTCAACAGCCTCCACACTGTCTGCCATTCTGTACTCGTTGATCATCTCTGCATAGCAGGAATAACCAATTTCTTTGGCTATATCATTTCTGAAGGTAAAATATCCACACTGATTCAAGATTTTCTAACTTCATTTTCTCAACTCAAAAAGCAATTCTTAAAATCCAATCTTAAGCTATCCCTTTTTTTATATACAGTAAAACCCCTCCCAACCGGAATTCTAGTAGAGAAGAATTAAGATACTTTTAGGCAAGCTGCCACCTATCTCCAAGACCTATATTTATAGTTATACTAAATTGGACGTCCGGTTTCGGAGTTTCACTGTAACTTATATTTTGTATCAATGTACTAGCACCAGGAGAGACAGCATCAGATCTAACTAAAGTGTGATTTTACCCTTTACCTCATACAAACACCTTTTAATGCCTTTACAAACAGAGAAGTACCAGATCAGATGGCTACTGTTGGAGCTGTCTGATCAGGGTCTGCTCTGTTTGCTTCTAGGATTACATATGATTGATTCTAAAGTTTCTGTAACAGCAAAAAAGTTCTTGAGCTTTGGTACCATTTTCAAATTTATTCAATAAATATGCATGGAGAGATAGATTTTAGTATAATTATTCTGACATTAGGGAAAGAGTTTATCTGTATTCATGATCATTAATGTAGCTGAAATACATCACATATGCCCTGTTACTACCTGTCTGTCTGTCTATCTGTTAATCTAGACAGAACAGAATAGAAAAATATAAATCAAGCAAGTATTTTCGAGAAATTCATCGTCCCCCACCGGAGACTGCTCTTAGCATTTCAATAGGCATCACTGAATTGGATGAAGTTTGATAGGGAGAATTGATATCACCAGTATATATGAGTTATGCTCTGTAACTTTCTATTAATGGTCCTTATACAGTGTAGTTGGATCAGTTCATTTTCAATGTGTCTGTTGATCTGAGTGGACCCATGTTTCAACATTTTACTTCCCCGGTTGGTGGGTGAGTCAAGGTCACTGAGAATCAAAGCAGTGTTGGACACTCTATTCCACACAAGAAATTTGGAAACCGTAACCCAAGTGGTTCAGATTATTATCATTCAGACAATTTTGAAGACAAGGTCAGGGTAAAGGTCACAGAAACACAAAGTAGTATGAGACACTATGTCATCTGAAGATGCATCTAAGCAAGAAAATTGAAAACCTTAAGTCAAGTGGTTGGCAAATTTTTAAACCAAAGACATAGTAGTATGTGACTCTCTGCCTTCCCAGGATGCTTTAAATTTCGAAATCCTATCCCAAGGGGTTGAGGATATTTCATCTAGACAAATTTCAGACAATATTTTACTAAAATTGAGGTCACGCTAAATATCAAGGTTACAGAGACACTAAACACTTCCACTTCCTAAGATGCAAATTTGGGAGTCCTATTTTTGAAGAGGTTGAGAATATATCTGGACAAATTTCTAGACAAATTTATACTAAAATTGAATTCAAGGTCAAGGTCGGCACTCAATATGCACCCACACAAGAAACTTGGAAACCATAACTCAAGTGGTTGTGGAGATATTGTCTGGGTATAAATCCAGACGGAAGACCGGACAGTGCAAACCTATAGTCCCCCCTCCAGTGGCCAGTGGGTTGAGATGGGATGGGATGGAATGGGACAAGACAAGATGAGACGATACAAGTCAAGACAGAGACAAGACAAGATCAGAAAAGATGAGACAAGACAGTGACAGACAGGAGGATATCAGGAAGAAGACTGTTTCAGCTAATCTCATATTCTATAACGAAGTGCATCTTGCCTTCTACTTATTTCTCATAAGTGGGGGTGATTTTTGCCAAAAGAACTGTAACATCCCAAATGACAATTATACACCATACTCAGACTTATTCCTTCTGGTACCTGTATAATCGGATGTCATCTATCATCTGAAAGGTGTGTGTTCTGATATCTCCTGTTTTGTGCGAGCCAACAAGTTGCTTGTCTACCCATACACCAGACCGCAGACCTCTCCGTGGGCAGTACTCCATGAATGGCTCAAATATTTTGTCTGTCAGGCTCACAATCCATGGACCTTTGTCTGGCTCATTGCTACAAACCAAACAAATAAAAATCACAAGAGCTGAAGATAAGAAAAAAAAAAAGACTACTTTCTTAACCCTTTCCTTCATACAAATGCTTTCTCAACCCTTTGCAAACAGAGTGTTCATTAACCCTTTACTTGACAGTTATGCTTTTGCAAACAGAGTAGACCCAAATCAGACAGCTACTGTAGGGACAGACTGGTCAGGGTCTACAATATCTGCTTATGAACTAATATAGATTCAATTCTAGTTCTGCTATAAAAGACCAAAATTTCCTGTGTTCATATGCCACCAAAAATGAATGAAATTGGTGTTCATGATATCATTATTTCTTACGTAGATAGATAGATTTATTTCAACATAAAATGTAACATACATGGTAAGACATAATTACCCACATAATTACCCACATAATGTGACATTGTAAAACAAACTAGAACTATCACTAAAGGTGATGAATACACCTGCACAGCAGCCTTGATTGCAAATCCAAGTTTGAGACACCAACTATCCATGTAACAGGACCACATGACAAAAATACTCAAAGTTCAATTCAATAACTTTAAAACTGAAAGAGGAGTTTATTATGGTTATTATTATTTCAGATTGAAGGAGGAGTTTGCGACACCAACTACCCATGTTTCATGCCAAAATGACAAAAACTCGAAGTTCAAGGGGAGATAATTCTGCAATGGCCAGCGGTAAACGCATGAGAATTACGTCTTGCACATCTACCATTCATGGTTCTTATGTATTACAAATATAAATTCATTAATTTAAAAACTGAAGGAGGAGTTTGCGACACCAACTCCCCATGTTTCATGCAAAAATGACAAAAAACTCAAAGTTCAGGGGGAGATAATTCTGCAACGCCCAAAGCTAAACACATGAAAATTGTGTCTTGCATATCTACAATTTGTGGTTATTATTCATACCAAACATAAATTCGGTAACTTTTAAACTGAAGGAGGAGTTTCCAACACCAACTACCCATGTTCAAATGCCGACAGACCGCCCAACCACCGGATATGCTGATTCCAGTATACCCCCTTAAGCCGGGGTATAAATAGTACATGAATGAATAATGAACAATAACAATCACATCATACACCAAGGATAACACAACAAAGGGAAAACTTCTATTTCCATTATGGTCCTTAATTAATGATGGTACAAACATAGGGTGGCATGAGTTATGTTATCACCGATAAAATGGAATATAAATACTAAGCTTGTAAACAAATAGTAAAAGGCTATCACATGACATTATCAAACAATTAGAGCAGATTTTTGTCATTACTGAAATTTTATATACTGACCAGTGCATCACAAATCATTAGAAGCACCCATCTCAATATGACACTGCATTAATAAATAGTTACCACAGGCAATATATCAAATTATAACACTTGTTCTATAATATGAATGGGAAAATCTATAAACACAATTTCATGTAAACCATGTATCTAGGAAAACTTAAACACACCAGGCAACATAACTTTCCCTTATACTCCTGTAAACTTGTCATTTAAAATGAATACTCATGTACATGTATCAAACATGCCATTCTAATGAATACCAACAAGACTTAGGGCTGTTAATACCAACAAGACTTAGGGCTGTTCCATTTAAATGTGTATGGGGTGCAGGAAGGCACTTTCAAATTCGGCTACCCATCCATAGAAGTTTTTTTTACTAATGCACAACAATGATACGGTTTTTGCAGCGAAACCCACTCATGCATAGCTGTTCTTTAAAATGCCTTTTTGCCCCCCCCCAAACACATTTTAATGGAACAGCTCTTAATAGGGTTAAGTGGAGAAATTAAGAAACCACTTTGAACAGGTATCTTACCAATGTGTCTCATTTGGAGCTCTACTTACTACAAAGTAGTAGTAGGAGATAAATGTCTATATGTACCACAACAATGATAATGATAACAATTTAACCTTTAACTCTTTCCATCATATAAACTCCTTTTTATGCATTTGCAAACAGAATAGACCAAGAACAGAGGGCTCCTACAGGAGTCTGCTCCGTTTGCATTTGACATGATATAGATCTGAATCTACAGTTCTTGTCAAAGAAAAAAATTCCTTGAAAAGTTTACATTATAAAAATTCAGCTAATAAATATTCATGATGTCATTATTTCTTATATGAATACTGCACAGTGAAAGGGTTAACTAATTTGCTCATATTCAAGTAGCAAACTAGAATTGTTTTTAATACAAAAACTGATGTCTCCCCCAGCGTGAGGATAAACTTTTCCAAAGTCTCATAAATCATCGAACCGAAAAAGGAATAAACTATGCACAACAAGGCATGGTGCTGATCAATCCTACTTAGTTTCATGAAAATCAGACCAAATATTTTGGGGAAACCCCGCAGACAAAATCTTCCATGTAAAAATTTCAATGTCCCATAACTCTGTAGAAAATCATCAAACTGGAACAGGAATAAGATACGCACAACTAGGCATGATGCTAATCAATCCTATGAAATTTAATGAATATCCAATTAAAGGTTTTGGAGAAACTCTGCGGACAAAATTTCCATGTAAAAATTTCAAAGTCCCATAAAATCGGGGGCAATAACTCCAATATTATTGAAACCAGAGTTAAGAAACTTGTGCATAACACTTCCATCATGCTCTTCCATAAATGAAATGCCATTTCAATAGTATCAGAAGAACAGGACTTACTGATCAGACAAAACAAAATGTAACTAGAACTGTAAGCCAAAGGCTAACGAATACCCCCCACCTGTCTGCTTGTCAGAACACCTATCATCAATCTGAACATATGTACATACAGAAACGTGAAGAGATTTAAAAACAATACATGCCCCAACCCAATTTATGTAATAAAAATGAAGAATAATTCTTAGAAATAAGACCCTTTCATGAGGTTTTTGTCAAATCCAAAGTTCTAAAGCTAGGTACCTTTTCAGAAAAACATTAAGTTCAAGGACCATAACTCTGACAAAAAGTATTCAACCAGACCCATATTTGAACTTAAGCTGTACCTCATCTAGATTTATTTTTATGTCAAATATGAAGTTAATATCTGCAACCATTTCCAAAGAAAGACCGGAAAACTGAAAATATGACAAAAAATTAAAGTTCAAGGGCCATAACTCTGGCAAAAAATTATTCAACCAGACTGAGATTGGGAATTAAGCTGTAAATCATGTAGAGTTAGCTTTATGCCAAATATAAAGTTAATATCTGCAACCACTTCCAAGAAAAGTCAGGAAAACTGAAAATTTGACAAAAAATTAAAGTTCAAGGGCCATAACTCTGGCAAAAATTATTCAACCAGACTGAGATTGGGAATTAAGCTGTAAATCATGTAGAGTTAGCTTTATGCCAAATATAAAGTTAATATCTGCAACCACTTCCAAGAAAAGTCCGGAAAATCCCAAATTTGAAGAAAAAAATTAAAGTACAAGGGCAATAACTCTGGAAATAATTATTCAACCGGACTGAGATTGTAACATAAGCTGTAACTTATACAGATGTAGCTTTGTACTAAATATAGAGTTGATATCTCGAGTCACTTCCATAAAAAGTCCAGAAAACCGGAAAACATTGGTACGGGACTAAAAAGGGGAGATAACTCCTGAAGTAGTGGTCCGATCATAACGGAAATATGCGGTGCACAGGTTTATATGGTCATATGGCTATATATGAACTTTCAACAAAATTGAAGCAAAACTGTAGAAGAAGAAGGCCGGACAAAATTGTGTCCACGGACGGACAGACGGACATACTAACAAATGGGTAGTTGTGTGACTTTTTCCTTTGATCTTTTCTTGTGGGACTAGTCCCACAAGAAAAACTATTTTTGGCTCTAACTTTGGAAAAGAATGATCTGGAAGCTAACCCTAACCCTAACCCTATGTCCCACAACTGGCCAGGTTAATGTCACAAGAAATGGCCAGGTTAATGTCACAAGAGATGGCCAGGTTAATGATTTTACTTGTGCGACTAGTTAGAAAAAGTCACACAACTACCCTTTGGTGAGTGCGGACGGACGGACGGACGGACAGACGGACAACCTGATTCCAGTATACCCCCCCCAAACTTCGTTGTGGGGGGTATAACAAAGAAGAATAACTCCCAATAGTATTGAAGCCAGAGTCATGGCCCTTATACACGACACTTCCCCTCATCATGCTCTTTCAATGTATGGAGTTTCAATCAAATGGCATTAGCCATACAGGAGTTATAATCCAGACAATAAAGTGTGAATAATTGACCTTGAAATGTGACCATGACCTTGAATTATGACCTTGACCTTTGACCCATGTGCCTGACTCTTGCTGTCTGCAAATCAGCTTGTCAAGGAGAACATTTATGCCACAGCATTTTGGAATCCTTCCAAGGGTTATACAGATGTGGAGCAGACATGAAAATTAAGGCTAAAAAACATTTGACCTTGAATTGTGACCTTGACCTTTGAAGAATGTGCCTGAATCCTGCTGTCTGCACATAGGCTTGTAACGGAGAACATTTGTGCCATAGCATTTTGAAATCCTTCCCAGGATTTAAGAGATATGGAGCGGACAAACAGGGTGTGGCTAAAAAACATCTGACCTTGAATTGTGACCTTGACCTTTGATTCACATGCCTGAATTGACCTTGAAATGTGCACATTGTCCTCTTGAGTCGAACATTTGTCCCAAAGCATTCTGAAACCCTTCCATATTTGTGAGAGATGAGGAGCGGACACGAGTGTGACAGACAGACAGACGGACGGACAACTCGACCAAAAACAATACATCTCTCCATTATAAATGGGGGAGGCATAATAATGTCATCAACTCATCATGACTATTATTGGCTGAATTTTTATGATGGCATATGAACTAAGGACTGTTTGGCCAAGGCAAAACATGTAGAATCTGGACTATATCCTTCATATTAAAGCAAAACAGAGTAGACCCTGATCAGATGGCTCCTACAGAAGGAGTCTGGTCTCCGTCAATTCTGTCAGCCAAATCATCAAAATATATTTCTATCAAGTAAAGGATTAATCTATTAATATGCTGATACTAATTGTGTAAAAGACAAATCTCTGGTGCAAAAATTTCCTTCACTAGTAAATAGTTCTTATACAAGTATTGTTTAACCCTTTCCCTCATATAAACACATTTTCGCACATTTGCAAACAGAGAAGACCCAACTCAGACGGCTCCTCTAGGAGCCATCTGATAAGGGTCTGTTCTCTTTGCTTATGGAATTATATAGCTCTAATTCAACACTCTCTGCCACTGTCAAAGTTTTAAAATAGTTTGGCTCATTAATATTCATGACATCATTATTTCTTTAATGAATATTAAACAGGGAAAGGGTTAAATCACTTATAAAGGTGCAATAATAATTGTTCCGCCTCACCTGTCTTGGGCCATCAGTAGCCTCAAATGTTTGGGTAACTCCTTCACTATCTCCCAGTCATCATTTGTCAGTGTCCTCTGGAAGTTCAGTGAGTGTGGTACAACCTTATCTCTGTAAAAGACATCAACTCTTTCAATGCTGAATTTTCAAAGTGGACTGGTGCATCAATGTTTAACCCTTTCCCTCATATAAAAGCATTTTCATGCATGTGCAAACAGAGTAGATCCAGATCAGACGGCTCCTATAGGAGCTGTCTGATCAGGGTCTGCTCTGGTTGCTAAAGGAATTTGATAGATCCGTTTCTATTTCCATATTTCATTATAACTATTTTGTCCATGAAGATTCAGTAGGTATTGAAATTTGGAATAAACACAGATCAGGAAAAGGGTTAACTATAGAGTCAATTCAGTATGGCAAGGTACACATTGTGGGGAGGTTTTTGAATGACAAACAGTGCAGATCAGAAAGCTCCAAAAACTTTATTCTATAGCCTTATAGCCCCAATTACTTTCATTCTGTATGAACCCTTTCCCTTATAGAAATACCGCTTAAAACCTCTGCAAACAGAGTAGACCCAGATCAGACGTCTCCTGTAAGAGCCATATGTACAGTGTCTAATCTGCTTATAGAATTATAATTCTGATAGCACTGTTTCTGCCACCGCCAAAAGATCATGTATCATACACTATTATAAAAATTCAGCTTATAAAAATTCATGTCATTATTTCTTTACAGTAAAACCTGTGTTAAGCGGCCAGTCAAGGGAAGCGGCCAAATTGACCGCTTAAGCGAGGTGACCACTTAATCGAGGGTCGGATATTTTGGGAGATTTTTCTGTTTGGTCAGACAAAAGCAAAAGATATCTACATGTACCTTAATGCCTTATCCAACAGATTATGTATTTTATCCTTGTAAATACAGGAAAAATACAACATGTACTGTACATTGTATGCACAAAAGAAAAAATAAACATCAGGGAGAATTATTTGACACATCCCGAAATACAAATGTACATGTCTACACTGCACTCGATTCTCTAACGTGAGGAACTTACGTTTGGAAAAGGCGTGAATATTTTGTTTTGATGTTATCTCTTTTGATTCAATACATGCAGACAAACTTCTCAACACCCCCATATTTGCACATTTAACAGGTAAAGGAGTTGAAAGGATTATCATGCCATCGATTATGATCTTGCCCTAAGGCCAAGGTCAACGCTAGGTTTCCGTAATGTCGGAAAGTTACGATGCACAGCCTCCATTTTGACATGTCACATAATGTGTCAGCTGGCAGTGTGTATTGGGTTTTCACACATTTCAATCTGGCCGCCAGGCTGTCTGCTGGCCGTCTAATGGGGTCGAAATATAGGGTTTGGGGTGAAATATGGTGGCCACTAGCCGCGGAAAGAAGGTGACCGTCTAAAACAGGTGCATTAAAGACTGATTTTCGTCGGGAGGTTTCAAAACTGACCGTTAAGACGAGGTGACCGTTCATTTAAGGTGACCGTTAGGTCAGGTTTTACTGTATACATAAACATTCATGAGGGAAAGGTTAAGGAGCCAGCCATATATACATTGTATACTGGTACACCTAACATGACCACTCTGTATAGGTTCTACTGTACATCAACTATTACTAAAGCTCTGAGGTAAGTCATGAATAAAGTCTGGCTTTTTAACCATTACCTTCTGAATATTCCTGTATGAAATAATGGAATCATGAATATCTATTAGCTGATTTTTAAAATGGTACATGTATATGGCAGAAATCTGAAGAAACAGATCTATTATTCTACAAACAAACAGAACAGACTCTATCAGATGCCTCTGGGTCTAGTCTGTTTGCAAAAGCTTAAAAAGTTGTCTCCATCAGATAAAGAGTTATACACATGTGAAAATATGTACTTACAAAAACTCCTTTTCTTTGTCAATGATCATATCTACTCTTCCTCTGACAAGCCTTCGCTTGTTTCCTGCCAGCTCAATGCCGTTTGCCCTGGACTCAAACTCGTAGAACTTCAGCAACCTCCGCTGTGGCTCTGTGAGGTTGTCACTGTCAGCTGCCCATGCCTGCAATAAGAATGCACACATAGCAATCAAAGGCCTGAACAGCCATAATTGCTTTCGAGTTTGATAAGGATGTTAAGTGTAAGGGAAGAAGTTGCTGTACATGTTAATCACCATTTTTGACGTCTTGGAATTGTTTAATGTAATACTAAAAATATGACAGACTGTAGCAACAGTCAAACCATAAGCAAAGTGGTTATTAGTAACACTCAGACAGTCCTTGACCTCAACAAGTCAGAAATGCAATGCTGAGTGACAGTGTCCATCTTTCAATTCATATCAAAGCAATATCAAATGCTGTTGTGTATTTCAAAGCACTACCCTCCTTATTAATTACGAATCCTAGAATTTTAACTACTGTTTAGACAATGTAGTATGAAATTTTAGTTAAATTTTGTTCGGATTATACATGTATGCAAACACACACACACATTAATCCAAAATCTTGGTTGATTCATAATGATATCAAATGTACAGTAAATTCCTAATAATCCATATGATGTTTTATCCTATCAAAACTCCACCATGAATTCCACTGATCATAAACTTATATGAATCCCAACTTTTATATTCCAATTTATTCTTGAAATGTGGACTGACAGCATTTTGTTATTAACACTCAAGATTACAGATAAATCGTTTTCAAATTAATTCTATAATTGTTCTATCATTACTGGGTCTATTCAAAATAGCCAAACGGAGACTAACCCCTGTAAATATACATGATCAGAGTAGACACTGTTTTACACCTTTTTAAAATATAACTTCATTTCCATCAGATCAGGATATTGATGGCCAAGAATGATATCATCTCTGGCTATTTCATATCAAATTTGTTGTCAAATGTTCTTTGCTATGACATCTCCCAGGGCTTTTTCTTTGATTTTAGGGAAAGGGCATGGCCTTACCGGAGGGGAAAAATAAGCGTGAAATGAATGCTTATGGGGAAAAGGTCAGAAAATATCAACATAACATTTAACATGTTCATATTTTCTCTATCAAGTGACAGTACAATTCAATTAAAAGCATTTCATGCAGTTCTGATAATTTAATGGTGTTTTTCTTGTGTGTTTTGTCTGCAACTGCATAACTCTTGGCTATTACTAAAATTGTAAACACGTCATCAATGAGTTTTCATAAAAACCCATTATAAATCAGAAATCACAGTAAATCTCAACTATTCCATTAACCAAGACAAATATGGTCGGACTTTTGGTAGATAAAGATATCATCGGCATTTTTTGTAAATGAAGAAGCCTACATGTATGTCTCGCATTTTTGCGGTGACAATGGCATGAATGGAAAGTTCCATCTCGGTTTGTGGAGAAACTAATTAAATCCATTGTAGAGAGTAATACGCATACTAGCCTGTTAACACGGCAAGAGAAGTTGGCATTTCTATTGTGTTTCATCAGTAAAATTACGCTAATAGAAAGAAATTGTTGTGGTACTGCTGGTATGAAAGCGAAAGTACAGACACTGCGATTCATAAACGCTATACGGATTACTCGGATCTCTAGGTTAGACGGATGTATAGAAATGCGGTTAGCGTTTTATCACGTACACGGTGTCGATATAAAAGAAATCCCTCTCCCTCCCTATCGGCGGAGAGGTAATTGATCAATGAAAAACACAACAGGTTTTCCTGTTGGGAAGTCTTTGCTATCGGCGGAGAAGAAATTTATAATTTACAGACAAGCTATTGCTGCTGTAGAAACGCCAATGTGTTGCGAAAACAATGTTTAACTAAACACCAGGAATGAGGTTCATATACGCGTATATGATAAATGACGATTTTCAAGCTTGCGCAACTCATATCCGCGGATATGAACTTCATATCTGGTCGGATCCGGTGTTTAGTCATACCGATATTCTTTCGCGTTTTTTGGGAGTATATTCAATAATTCAAGCTTTTAAAAGGTTGATCTTGTGTAGACTAGAAGTTATCTGACAAAGCGAAGTGTTATTAAATGCATGAAAAGTAAATAAATTAATGAACAATTCACAACAAAACTAGTTTAGAATTGAAGAGAACTATTTTCTCTTGCGCATGTTCACAAGAAATAGTGAACTCTTTGCCGTAAAAACGACCGATCGCTATATTGCATTCTTCGAAAGCAATAGTAACACCTAGACCTAGACTGAAATAGTACAGACCAATATCAAACAGCTCCTGCAGGAGTCATTTGATCTTGCTCTGCACAAGTTGCCTAATACTGTCAATCTCAATACTTAGGATTATTAGGGAATTTCCCTTTCCTGATACTGTTATATGGGTCATTAGGGTAGATGAGTGTACTAAGGCTGTATGGGATACACAAGGTTGGGAAGACAAATAGGCATCAGGATAAGGTCAGAGTAATGAACACAAATAAATATTCATGAATATAAATCATTAAATGTATAATCTTTCTAACCACTCAATGTAAATAGCAACTTGTATCAGTGGTTAATTGACTAATTGTTATTAATTACAGTCAAACCTTAGTTATTTGAGTTAAAGAGGACTTGATGTTGCATTTATTTGCACTGGTTTCGGAAGGTCCAAACACAGTTGGTTATCACATCCAAAAATAGGTACAGTAGAACCCCTGTTATGCAACCACTTAATGAATAAACATGGTTGTCTTTATAACCAGGTAGTTGCTTAATGCAGGGCAAAAGAAATGCAGAAAGCTCCTAGTGGAGCTTTCTGTCTTACTTTTGTCCAGCATTAAGCTACCACCTGCCTCTAACATCCAGAAATATACCTCTTTTAGGTGGTCACATTAGAGGGATTTCACTGTATATCCAATTATACAACATTTAGCAGACCATAACACAGAATCAAATGTATGGGTTACACATGGGTATAATACATGTATATTAAACTGATATAACAACATAGTCACATACAGTACAATCACAATCATTCACAATTAATGTTGATAAAAGTCTTACAATTGATCTTGATGTCCCCCAACCTACTTGGAGTTTTAGATACAACTTCATTGAAATGAAACCAGTAACTTATAATATGAGTAATAAAACAGTAAAATATGCAATTAAAATCAGTTGTGAACACTTTTTTTGATCAATATCATGGTCAGTCAACAAACAAATTAAATATCAGTGTACGGCTGTGTTTCTTGTTGCAGTTACTGCTATTACATCCTGGTTGCACCTTTCCTCAATTTCGTCATGTGATGTTCAAAATAGCAACAATAAACTAGCCAATTTGTGCACATCAACCTTTTCTGATTACAGGTCTGAATTTCAGCCCAAACACATACATTGGGTTGTGAAATCCTTTTGAACAAGAGCACCGCTGTGCAGCAAAATACGCCCGTCGGCAAAGTCAGTGATAAGCCAATTTAATAGGAAATTGAATCTGTTACAATGTGAAACTATCATTGGCAACTGCCTAGTAGAGCTATATATATAATATAGACCTGTTGTAACCAAATTAAATACTTAGCTTCATCACCATACAGGGAAGACAGCTATTGATTTTGTGACAAGTCCAATGACTTTTCCTGCAGTAACCCCCCTTTTCATACATAGATTTTTAAAAGAAAATAGAAAATACACTGAACGTTTCCAGGTGTATATATATATATGCATTCTGTGTCTAGTTATGAAGACAGGCGACTGTTTAAAGCAGGTTGAAAGTAAAGCAGAATGCACTGTAAGGGGCATTCTGCTTTACTTTCAACCTGCTTTAAGCTACTTGCTTTAAGTCACTTGCATTCACTAATGCAAATATTATATCAGCTCATCATATTTCTTTCTTCTTATCCGAAATTCTTGAGGTTACAAAATCAAATGCACGCATGGGCCGAGATATTATGACCATAAACATGCTGACAAAATTTCAAAAGGATTGGATTAAATTTGATTACATTTGTTCACCCCATAACAGACAAAAAAAAACATAACAATTCCACTTAAATATATTAAAAAAAGGGGAGATAATTTAGTAGTGGGTGGGGCAATGTTGGTGATTATCGAACTTGACCAAGTCATTTTGACTATATACATGCTGACTAAGTTTGATGAGGATTGGATTTTATTTGTTTGAGTTAGAGAGCGGACAAAAAACGAATTTTGTTTAAAATTTGTTAAAAAGTTAATAAAAAAGGGGAGATAATTCAGAAGTGTGCAGGGCGATGATGCTGATTATCGAACTTAGCCGAGTCATTTTGGCCATATACATGCTGACCAAGTTTGAAAAGGATCCGATTCAATTTGTTCGAGTTAGAGAGCGGACAAGAGAATTTTGTTAAAAATTTATTAAAAAAGGGGAGATAATTCAGAAGTGTGCAGGGCGATGTTGCTGATTATCGAACTTAGCCGAGTCATTTTGGCCATATACATGCTGACCAAGTTTGAAAAGGATCCGATTCAATTTGTTCGAGTTAGAGAGCGGACAAACAAAAGTTCACGGACGGACGGACGGACGGACAGACAGACAGACAGACAGACGGACGGACGGACGGACGGACAACGCCACGACATAATACGTCCCGTCTGAAGACGGGCGTATAAAAAGGGCTGGTTTTTGGATAATACACTTTAAATAAGACATGCTAGTTTTAATGTAGCAATAGAGGGAACAAATCGGGACTATGAATTTATTTTGAGCAATATTAGGTTTACTGTTACAAAAAAAAGGTTGTTGATTAACTGAATTTCAACTGTATTTACTCTTCACCAGAAAAAAACACCTTTTGTCACCTTTACAAACAGAGTAGACCCAGACAGCTCCTTTACAAGCCATCTGATCAAGGTCTGCTCTGTTTTGCTTATGGAATTTCATGGAACTCTTTCTATAGGTTTTTTTCCAGGCCAAAAACTTCTTTCATTATTGTGACATTACTTAAATTTCAGAACATGAATAAATATTATGTAAAGTAAATATATTAAGTAAATATACATCATTACAAATATATTCACGGGGTTATTTCCCTTTTAAAAATTGAGGTTACCAACAAATACAAACATTGTTAGATGAATTTATCTCTGCCTATAAGTGACTGCTTGTGAATATACAAGGGTTACATCATTGCAGTGTTAATGTGTACCTGGCAGCTGCTATAGACTGTTTCATTCAAAAACCTTGCAGACCTGGCTCTATTGATCTGATTCTGGACCTGAAAATATAACATAAGTTTAGCTTGAAAACTTTTTTATCAAACTTTTTCTCTCTCATATTCATATTACAGCTCTGAAAAGAAACCCAAATGATTCTAACCTGTATATTTTATTTGAAGTATGGTTGTTATGTGCATGTTGTGATCAACTATGTTACAAACGATAATATAAAATTCAACCATGACCGAAGTTTTTACTTGTTTTAGTTTCAAATCAAAATATGAAGAAGCGTCTAATAAGTTATAACTGTGCATGCTAGCAGCTGAATTTTTATTAACCATGCAAACAGGATCCAGATGAGACACAATGTAATTATGCATCTCATAAGGATCAAAACTGTTTGTGTGGTTAAACAAAATTCAGCTGCTAGAATACAAAGCATACACAAGAAATGAAAGAAAGTAAAGTCTGAAAATTGTCATTAATAATATCATCTTTTCAAGACAATAGCTGTCAGTATATTTTGTAGTACGTTTCATGAATCAACTAACCCTTTCCTTCAAATAAACGCATTTTCACTCCTTTGCAAACAGAGAAGGCTAAGACCCAGATCAGATGGCTCCTGTAGGAGTAGTCTGATCAGGGTCTGTTCTGTTTGCTCATGAAAATAAAACAGATCTAACTCTACAGTTTCTGTCAATACCAATAGCCCTTGTGCACATGTGTCATTATAAAAAATCAGTTAATATTCATGATGTCATTATTTCTTTCATGAAAATTAACCCTTTCCCTAAATATGTTTATTCCAAATTTCAATACCTACTGAATATTCATGGCAAAATAGTTATGATGAAATATGAAAGGTGGAACACTGTAGCCATTTTAAAAAATAAAGAAACATGTATTTCAAATTCCATAAGCAAACAGAGTAGAACCTGATCTGGTCTACTCTGTTTGCAAATGCGTAAAAACACTTTTATATGATGGAAATGGTTAATCAGGGAAAGGGTTATGGTATGTCATTGTTTCGTACCCTCTCTAGCAATCCTCTTTTATAAACAGTTGGATTTGTGCAGTACAGAATGTTTACTGTCCGTTCAGCAAAGGCCAGTGGCATTAAGACTCCCTCAAGTGGTACAAAGAACTCATCAAAGTTCACAGTTTTTGTCTCATCTGAAAATTGAGAGAAAAAAATCATTTAAGACAATAAAACAATCCTCAAAATGTACTGTAATTATTCAAATTAATGAATTTAAAGCCCCATAATAGTGTAGCATCACTTTTCTATGAAAAATTGAAATTATTGATATTTGTCCAAATATGTTTTTAAATCACTAAGAAACAAATTCCGACACTTGCAAAATGTTTCATTCCGAAAAAATTAATGGGATTTACCACAGGAAACCTAGTTGGACAAATCATCCATTATATTATGCACATGAGCTACTGTAACATAATCATCATGTGACGTCTGCGCTCAAAACAAGAGCTGAAAAATATAAAGGGCCATAACTCCAAAACTTTAAAATTAAGAGTTATAGTTCTTATGGGGGGCTTCTCCTCAATGAGATCTACCAGTACCCACCTATGAAGTTTCATGTTGATACCTCTTATACTTTTTGAGTATTGAGCTACATTAAAGTTTTTGCACGAATGAATGAATGAATGAATGAATGGTGTTTTACGGCCCATCAACACTGATGGTCATTTAGAGCCGAATAAATAATGTAGATAAAACTATAAGATGAAATTAAATATAGACAATCTCACTAGATTTTTGCACGACGACGCCTACAACTACGACAAGGCCTACGACCCAGTGATCACAATAACTCGACATTTCTTCGAAGCAGACGAGCTAAAAAGTAAACAATAATTGCAAGTAATAAGCCGTGAATAAAATGTATATATTAGACTCATCACCTATTTACCCAACTAGTATTCTTACCAGACAGAAGTTGCAAAAGGTCTTCATACTTGAGGTCATACTCAAAAGAGAGCTTGGCACAACCTGTTATGATATTGTTGACATGCAACTGTGTGTAGCTTGGAAACTGGTCTGTCCTCATGATAGGGTTTGTCTCCTTTGTGTCCAGAGGTACCTCTGGCAAACTGAAAAGGAATGTTGGGAAGCATTTTTACCACTCTAGACCACAGTGCTTGATCATGTTATACATTTTAAAGCTAGAATATACCTGTTGAATGCGAAATTCAGCATGCTTTTGCCACTCTTATTTATTAAATATCGTTATACACTTCAAATATCAATGTGACCATGGCTACTGTACTTTATTACTGTTCAAACAAGAGCACCAAATGCAGATGCAAACGCTCATCTATTTTTGCAAAATCAGTATTTCAAATGGAAATCAACTACAAAAATATGCATGATAGAGTAACAGCCCTTTATCAAAGTGTAGCCCACATAGTGGTCTTCTTCTTCTTCTTCTTCTTCCTGGTAATGGCCACCATCAACTATTTGATTATTTTGCCATTGTCAAATGCGATACGTCACAAATTTCAGTCAAACTTGTATTCATAATTTAAAATATTGATTTAAAACTATATACACTCGTGTGCATCTACATGATTGCAGCTACACTAGCCTTGAATGCGGCTAGTGTTTCAGATTGTGCTATATCTGGGGGCAGAGAGTTCCAGTCCTTGATAGTGCGTGGGAAAAAGGAGAACTTCCGGTAGTCACTGTTGGTAATCGGTATTTGAAACGATAGATTATGCATATTTCTGGTGAATCTTTTAGGTGGGATCAATCTGTTTTCTGTGCAGATAGCTACACTTTGATGTTGTATTTTAAAAAACATATTCAGTCTTGCCTCTTTCCTCCTGCACTGCAGTGTTCTCCAATTTAGATTGTTTAGCATGTCTTCCACACTCGATCTATTTCCATGTTTGTTACAAACGTATCTGGCTCCTCTCTGTTGGACCATTTCAAGGGTATGTATGTCCTTCTGTGGTGATTATTAATATTATGTGAAATTTGATCCTTTTTTGCCTTATTAAAATCATTGCTATTTCTTTTGCTTATTTGTAAAATGGTTTAGTTTACACCAAATATCTTGATAATACCGTTTCAGTAGAACCAGAAGCAATAACACGTGAATGAAGTCATTCCAGCTGGTTACCGATTCACACTTTATCAGACCAGACATGTCAAAATGACTACATTGTCTACAAGTTTCGTTGTTGACAGTTTCAATATCTTCTTTAAGCATGTGCATTACTCAAGCGACATGATACTGCATGAACTGGTAATAAAATGAGAAAGAGAGACCAGACATGGATGAATGAAATTCATTGTTTAATACAAATATTCTCTTCAAAATGTCAACCAACTTTCACTTGCAATTGCCATGCTGGAATTGGAGATCCAGACTGACAGACATACAATCGATGGAAACCTAATGTGAGCTGTCATGAATATTTGTTTATCCATGAACATATAGGCCTATATTAACTTCTACAATATTCAGCAGATAAAAGCACAAAACATGGTAAACTGTGTTCTTGCATTGAGATGTCAGTTTTAAGTGGTGGAGCAGTGGTCTAGTGGTAATGCACTGGACTACAAATCCGGAGGTCCAGGGTTCAAATCCTCGTCCCTCCCAGAAAGTTCAGAGACACTTTACTGTGTCTCCAACGAATTACGGTCGTTTCGTCAAATTGCCAGTTCGTCAAAAAGGCGATATATAGTTTTGACGAAAGACGTTTCGTCAAAAAGGATATATTACCTGATATATATGAATAGTATTTCAATAAATTTGTTAAATGTATATATGTTATTTTGGTGAATTAAGAAACCAGAAAAATTAACTGATCCCCAGATTATATAGGGCTATAAGTAATTCTCGAACAACAAACAGATTTTTTGTGTATCCGGAACTATCGAGTTTGGTAATGATAGGACAGCACTTAAAATTTGTAATATACAAATTATGAAGATGAATCTTGATACCGATTTGTTGATTAAAATGTTTAAAAGTTTTATCAAGTAAGATATGTAAAGCAAAAAAACAAATATTAATTACTCTATAAGTGTGCAAAAATTACACGTAATTGCCTTTTCACACCTACAACCAGTTAGCGACACGGGTTCGGCGGCACAAACTTTTATCAACACTTTATTGTGTAATTAACGTTAATCCCCCTTCCTAATCAATCAGCACCGCTAGTGAAACTGGTGCGTGATCACTTTAATGTGCCCTTTTCGGATTATGCAGAAAACTGACAAATGCCATCTTCTGCATGTATAATCACACTTCAAAAATGTATTAGCCTTCAGTTTCCTATGTAATTGTCCTCGGCAAAATTCGTCAAAAATGTCATTATGAAATAGCACCGAATGTCAAAGAGTTTATGCAGATCTTATCTGGATCCAAACTATTTGCAACAATAATAACGCCTTCAAAATGGCTAACCTTCTGTTTGCTAATTCAGTATTCTTCAATATTTCTCTGAGTTAATTAACGTGGATGTGCCATTAAATAGCCTCCGAGTGCCATCTGGATCTAAACTATTTGAAACAGTAATCCCGAACTCGCTCGTAGCGTGCATAAAGTATACGGTACTGTCGCATTCTTCACCATTTCTGAGTTAATTAATCACCATAAAGCATACAGTTCTGATCCAGATCGCATCTAGATCCAAACTAAGGTTAATAGATCTAATCATATAGGTCATTTCGTCAAACTGCCAGTTCGTCAAAAAGGGGATATATAAATCAATTCGCTAAATAATCCTTTTTGACGAAACGACAACCCCCTTTGTACTGTATAACCTTTTTGACGAACTGGCAGTTTGACGAAACGACCGTCACCCTCTCCAACTGCCACAGAGTCTGTGTCCCAGAACACATGGCACTGTTGCTCAATGGTTACAGTATGTGCATGGTAAAGCAGGGGCCCTGGGTCCGAGTTAGTGGTCCTGGGCCCCTGTTTACGATCTTTTACCAGTTGTCCCGTTTTAGTTCTACTTCTACATTTTGGCACACAACGAAAATTCTACCGTGTACATGCCCGATTTGTTCCGAGTTATGACGAGCTCCTCCGGTGAAAAGGGTGGAGTAAGTTTTAGTTATGTTAAGTCGAGTAAAACATGCTCTGGTTTCGAGCCACGATCTTTTCACCAGTTACACAACAAGGAAGACGAAATCATTCCAGCCGAAATCACGTTCCAAGGAGACTCCAAAATAAAAGCAAGAATGAGAAGAAAAAGACTGATGAAAATATATCAAAGAAGAGAAGACAAACGTACAATACAAAATAAGCTCCTGTTGATGACGCATAGTGCCTACAAAGCCTGTCTTTCCAACGAAGTCTTACAGAATTATGTAAGAAACGGCGACAGCCGTGCACTATGGAGGCCGCCATCTTGCTGAGTATAGAGAGTCAATTTCGTCCTCCAATTCGTTCGTACCTACGTACCCCATTTTTAAAACATACTAAATTCTTTTGCACTTTTTCATTACTTCATTTTTAGATGTCTAACTCTTTTCTAAACAAAAAAAATATCTGTCTACACACTCTTGGCCAAATGAAAGCCACAAGCTATCGCTTATCGAGTGATATGCAAACAAATCAAAGTACTGACAGTCTAAAATGACATATTGGACAATACAAAGCTGTTTGAGGATTTCATTTAATCTGATTGACAGATGCACATTTTTATCTATCCAGATAATTAGTTGTTTAATGGATCTACTAATAAATCCATTCTTTCATTAGTCCTTTCAATCATATCTGTCAATCCATCCTTCAATCGCAATCCACCCATTAGATCATGCCATCAATCCATATATCAGTTCATACATTTGTCATAGTGTGTAGGTTTATCATCACTTGTATGAGCTTGCTGCACAAGCACACTTTTATGGCGACCTGGTAGAGTGCATGACTGCGAACCTGGCGACCCGAGTTCGATCCCGGGTCTGAGTGGGTATGTTTCGATCTTTATAAGAACACCCAGTTTCATTTGGCGACCAACGTGGGACTGTGACTCTATATGTGCTTAGAGTTCAATTCCCAGTTGTTTTCATACCCATAGAAATTCGGGACGAATTTCAACTTGCTGGGGAAGTTTGTCACAGTGTGTAGGTTTATCATCACTTGTACGCCCTTGCTGTACAAGCACGCTTTTATGGCAACGTGGGAGAGTGCATGACTACGAACCTGGTGACCCGGGTTCGATCCCAGGTCTGAGCGGGTATGTTTCATTATAAGAAAACCTGGTTACATTTGGGGCCCAACGTGGGGCGCCAAATGTAACATGGTGAAAAATTTATGACCCGACTGGGACTCAAACCCAGGGCCTCTCGCTTACCATGCCAACACTCTGCCGGCTGAGCTACCAAGCCACCCAGTAAAGCCTATCAACTTATTTCACCATAATCTCTACCCGGCTACAAACTATTTACATTATGGTTAATGAGTGTTGCTGTAGGTATTCACTATTGGGGTTGGAGTGTCAAACTCTGCGGCCTGTGTCTGGCAATTTGTAACTGATGCTGATAGAAGGTTCCAATCCCTGATTGTTCTAGGGAAGAATGAGCTTTTGTAAATTGTAGCAGAGGCTATCAACTGGTTCACCTCAATCTTTGACCCTCTACACAAGAACTTGTCCCGAATCCATACTCAAAGAACACTCCATGAGTTTCTTATTATTACAAACTTCATATAAATTACCCTGTGGGTTATTCACGTTTGGCGCCAAATGTGACATGGTGAAAAAGTTGTGACTCGACTGGGACTCGAACCCAGGGCCGCTGGCTTACCATGCCAACACTCTACTGACTGAGCTACCAAGCCACACAGTAAAGCCTATCAACTTATTTCACCTTGGTAATCTCTACCCGACTACAAACTATTTACATTATGGTTAATTAGTGCTGCTGTAGGTATCGGGGTTGGAGTGTCAAACTCTCTGGCAAGTGTCTGGCAATTTGTAACTGATGCTGGTAGAAGCTAGGTTCCAATCCCTTATTGTTCTAGGGAAGAATGAGTTTTTGTAAATTGTAGCAGAGGCTGGTACCTGGTAGAATCTGTGGACTTCTCTGGTCCTGGCATCACTGTTGATCAGTGGATTTTCGAGCACCTCAACAATTCTGTTTCTAATTTTAAAAAGCATTATGACTCTGACGAGATAGCCATGTTATGTGATTGTCTATACATTACGTATGTTGTTATCAGTCGGCCAGTATGTTTTGTATTGATATCACATGATTGTGTTTTCATTAATAAATATATAGTACATAGAGGATCTTATATGAGTGTTCATTACAAATTGTTTTTATGAAACTCGTTACTATGATGAATATGACACTCGCTAAAGCTTGTGTCATTATATTATAGTAAACTCGTTTCATAAAAACAATTTGCAAAAAACACGAATGTAATATTCTTTTTATCACATAAGCCATAGAAAATGAAATAGGCTATAGCTGACGGCTGTTTCAGCCATTGCTTACAAACAGCCTAGTAATACTACGGGCAACGCACATGGAGCACTATGATTGGCTAACACTTAAATGAACGCTACGATTGGCTAACAATTGCTAATTTGCATTAAAAATGCACTAGTGCATTTTCACCATTTACGACACTCTGTTACGGCCCTCCCACAAGGCAGATCGTGTGATAAAATCATGCATTACATATATATTTACAGCCTTATTGAAGTTTGTCAGCATTCCTAAAAAAAACCAACAAAAAAACATATGGCTCAGCCCGGCGACATATCATTATGAAATTCATATATTAAATATTCATGGTGTCATCATTTCTTACATGAATATTCATCAGGTAAAGAGTTTAGCCCAAACAGCAAACAATACCGAATACTTTTATACGCGTCACTCAACTATAGTCCATACAATGCTTTGATTATAATTGACAACACTCCTTCCCAATGTTACCTCCCTTGCGAGCAGGACATTCAGGCACGGCAGGGCACCAGACTAGGAAGTTTTTGTTCGTGACGTCATGGGTGGGGATCAGGGCCAAAATAATGGCGGACATCTTCATGTGTTGTGTCTCTGACCAGGAAAAAGAGCAGAGAAACAGGAGTAAAACTATTGACAGACAGATAGCTAAAGAGAAAATTCAATTCAGACGAACTGTTAAAATCCTCCTCTTAGGCGCAGGTGAAAGTGGAAAGAGTACATTCTTGAAACAGATGAAAATTATTCATGGAGATGAATTCGACGAAGAAACTTTACGAGAATACAAATACACAATTTACTCAAATATCATTAAGGGAATGCGGGTTTTGGTTGACGCAAGAGATAAATTGGGCATACCATGGGGCGATGACAAAAATCAAAAGCACGCACAGTTTGTATTTGGTTATGACAACTCCAAGTTAGACGAAACGTTATTTCAGGAGTATGTTGACCCGTTGTCAAAACTGTGGAAAGATAACGGAATTTTGACAGCTTATGATAGACGAAGAGAGCTTCAACTGGTAATTGTTTTCAGTTTGCAACTTCATATTTTTTATAAATTAAACTATAATAGGCAAAATGTTTGTTAAATGTCTTAGATCTTTTGCGGAATGAGTGCTGGAGATTTTGCTTAACACTTATCCCCTCGTAAATTATATGTGTTTTCATGGGAAACAGGTCAAACCAGCCCCAAGTCAACCTGGCCTCAAGTCAAACCGGCCTCCAAAAAGTCAAACCGGACCTCAATTTGGTCAAACCGACCTCCTTATTATATTTTGGCTGGTCAAACCGGCCCCACGAATAAAAAGGCTTCTAATATATATATCTATCTTTTTAATAATGAAATGTTTTATTGATACTTTTATTACTTTTTTATCACGAAATATAATGTTCGAGAAACCTGTGATGCGGAAAATTTCCATTTCTGCATATAATGTAACAGAACAATAAACACTTTTCTAAGACACACACACTAATTAGTAATGTATGTGTGCCTTTAATCTAACTGAACAATGAACACATTATTATTTTTTGCTACAAATACTAATTGATATGTTATGCATGTGGCGGTAAATTTAAGGTACTTGGTAACTCATTCCCTGTGCTATGCTTATTTCATTACATACCGAATATTCAAGGACAAAATAGTTATTATTAAATTATGGAAGGCATACATGTGATAACCTCCTGAGGCATGTCAGGTAGATTTAGGAAATTTGTCGGGTAGATTTGACTTTTGTCAGGTAGATTTTATTGACACGACAAAATTATTATTAATATATGGAGGAGAAAAAAGAAATTTGCTTGATACCTATGTTTGTTATACATTATAATTCATACTTTACCATAAATGCATACCATTCCATTATTAAACCTTACATTACACACATAACATTTACACACTTAACCCTTTCCCTCATTTAAACATCTTTTTCACGCATAAATTTGCACAGAGAATAGACTCAGATCAGGCGGCTCCTACAGGAGCTGTCTGGTCAGGGTCTGCTCTGTTTGCTTATGATATATAGGAATGATTCTACACTTTCTGGTTTGGCAAAAAAATAATTCCAATGTGGAGTTAAAACCTCCATTAAGCCTTTCCTTCATATAAAACAAGGTTTCATGCATTTGCAAACAGGGTAGACCCAGATCAGACAGCTCCTATAGGAGCCATCTGATCAGGGTCTGCTCTGTTTGCTTTTGAAATTTTAAAAATGTTTATGTACTTTCTAAAATGGCTATAAAGTTCCAATCTCCAAATTTCTTTATAACTACTTTGTTTGAGAATATCCAATAGGGACTGGAATTTGGAATAAAAATGGAACAGGGAAAGGGTTAAAACATGACAGACATGCAGTAATAATTCTAGATTTTTTTATTTGTCAAAAGGACTCATTGAAATCAATAGGTCTCAAGCCCAAAACACTGGGATCCTTATTAAATAATGTCATGAAAAAATCAAGATTTATTAGTTTTATCATATAATGAAAAAGATATTCCATTTTATCTTAATTTATAATAAAATTTTTAGGGGGGTTTTGTTTGGCTTATTTTATAGCCCTTATTTAGCTATACTCCCAATGACAACCTTAAAAGTCCTTTACTCAGTTCAAGTTAGTTAAACCTTTACTCAGTTCAAGTTAGTTACTGCAAACATTGAGCAGACACAGAAATGTCGAAATCCCATCAGGTCAAGAGTCCGTGTTTTAGCCCGTATCTACAATCGTTGCGAAAACTGATGACATTTCAACTTATATAGTTATTATTTTTTGAAGAGTTTGCAATGGTAGATAATAATTTATGGTGTTTTCAATTACTTCTTTAGTGTCATTACCACTTATTATACTAATGAAAAAAGTAAATTAGTGTACAAATCAAATTCATGATTATCAGTCCAAGCAGTCTTATTTTCGAAGTGTTTCGGCCCATTGCAACAACGAGGCCAAGCACAGCTGTCTTTGACAAGGAAGCAGAGAAGCATTTCTATGTCTTATAACTTAATTGTTAGAATACAATTCCTATTATAGGTTCATGACACTCCCATGTCGCCTCGCTTGAGTAATAAACCTGCTGCATGTGATATTTGTGGTAGACGTTTGCATTTTGAAACGACTGGTTCCCGAACAATTTATTTGGTAAAGTAGTAGACTGAAAACAGGAACCACCTCGTGATTATGTAATTCGGGAATTCTCCATGGTCTCCACAGGGGATTCCCTTGATTGGTCCCTACCAAAAAAGACCGAGCATGGATCACAGCATGATAGCAAGCTAAAGGCGGTCTCTGTGTGTAGAGAATTAACAGATAAACTCTGTCAGGGAGGAAAATACATGTCACTAAAAAAATTGCCTTGGCATTTCAAAAACGGTAGATCGTTAAAGTAGAACGGTAAACCACCTCTGAAAACGGTAGAATTCACCTACCGTCGGTAGTTATCACATGTATGGGAAGACCATTTAAAAACTAAAGGAAAAGATCTTTCAAATTCAATTAGCAAACAGAGCAGACCCTGGGTCTACCCTGTTTGCAAATGCGTGAAAACACGTTTATATGAGGGAAAGGTTTAAAGGTGTTAATCCCATTTATTATTGTTAAAGATGAACACTAATTGCTAAGGGATGCACATGGCAGTAACACATAAATGTATTTAAGCTGTTAATCCCTTTGTCTTCAGTGTTGGGTTCCGTCAATAAACAGGCTACATTAATTTTCGGCATTTTTGAAGAGTGATATATTCTGTTCAGTGATTGTTCCAGACCACCTGATCAACGCGAACAAGTCTAAGTGCTCTACGGACAGATTATTTATGTGTGTTTTATATAGGATGTATTCAACTGACAGGTTAATTATATGTGTTTTAGAGTATTCATGATGTTCTGTGTATATGTTCCATGCTCATTAAACAGATAATTTTTAACCCTTCAATCCATGATTATTTATGTTAGCAAGACCTATAATATTCCATAGCAAACAGAACATACCCTGTAAGACTCAGATCCATCTGGTCTGGGTTTCTTTTGTTTGCATTGATGATAATGCATTGTAGTCAGCCCTTTACTCCATAAATACGCCTTTCTACGCCTTTGCAAACAGAGTAGACCCAGATCACATAGTTTCTATAGGAGATTTCTGATCAGGGTCTGCTCTGTTTGCTTACAGTATACTATAGATCTGATTCTATATTTAATGCCTAAGTAATGATAAAAATGAAACTAATTAATATCAAATCATAGAGTAAGGTTGAAAAGAACTTAAAACGAATACACATACGTTTATATGAAGGAAATGGTTAATTCTGGTTCTGAAATTTTCACTTGATATCATCATTTTACAACATTTGAAATCTATATGTACTTTTGAACGTTACTTTATTTTTGTGTGCAAATATGTCTACATACCAAGATAAACATAATACCTTATTCTGAGACATATACATACATGCATGTATGTGTCTCTGGTTCATTCAACTGACACAATGAACGCGTGTCTAATAGGATTGTCACTAACAACATACACGCGCGTGCCATTAATTGAATTATTACACCTACCGAAGGACACATGTGCGGTGCCATTAATTGGCATTAACTAAGCGCCAATATGTCACTTAATCTAAATGCGAGCTGAGTATAAACTATAGCTAATACATTGCCGAATTTCCAACTGACCAAAATATATGTGATAAGCAACTAGATCTACATTGGGTTTCTAGAAATAATTAATATTTAACATGGTTAAAAATTCGATTTAAAAATGTGGGGCCGGTTTGACCAAAAAAATAATTCATGTGAGGCCGGTTTGACTTTTTGGAGGCCGGTTTGACCAGGGGCCGGTTTGACTTGGGGCCGGTTTGACTAATTCTTTTTATGCATTTACAAACAGAGTAGACCCAGATAAGATGGCTCCTATAATGGAATTTGATAGATCTGTTTCTTTACTTTCTGAAATGGCTGCAATCGGGGCAACAGATAAATGTTCGTACTCTTGATACTAAAATCGTCATCAAACCCTATGTTATGACAACACATAGAATTGTCTCGATGAGATGATTTCAAAGAGTGGTCACAACACAGAGTTTATTGAGGAGTTATTCTTGAAAATGCTTTAATTTACGCATCTTATCTGGCCCCCGTGCTACAATGTTTCACCTTCCATAAGTCACTATATAAACCATTTTGTCCACGAATATTCAGTAGGTATTGAAATTTTGGGGAAAAAACATGGGAACAGGGAAAGGGTTAAAGATGATTTCGCCTGTTATATATAGAAAACCCATCGGAGATATCGCCTAGAATGGCAATTATATGTAGTGATTGTATTTCCAGCTATTGTACTGATGGGTACCAATAGCACAACAAAACAATTAAAAAAATGTTTGTAACAAGATTAACTTGCCCTGTGGTGTTATTATCTAGATAGTGTTGATTAAGATTAAATTATCAGTGTAACACTGATCACCACATGGAATTTGAAAGGTAGTGATGAATATACAGTCGACTCTCGTTATGTCGAGTTCGTAGGGACCCGTTAAAAACTTCGACTCATCGAGAGTTCGACTCAAAAATCACATGCCATTTTTCAAAAAAATCCAGTTTCTTTCATTATGTTCACCTTAAACAAGCTGTCATATTACAAGCATACTAATTAATGTGCTTGTACAGTTTAGTCTTCACATTGTGTAGAAGAATCGCACTCTGTGTATATAAAATTGTACATGTGCGTGTTGATCCATTACTGTTTGAACAAACTTCTGTCTTTCCTACCCTCCACTATGCCCTAATTTATAAGACCCTGTCCAATTTTCAGATCCCTTTTTGCCATTATCATTGAATTAATCGCCGTTGGTTTGGCGATTTTTAAAGCGCATCGTTTGTTTACGCCATTTCTATGGGAAATCCCTTTTCCACAACGGGCAACGGAAATACGCAATCACACGTGAACTAGCTGGTTGCCGATTCGCGTACTTCCGGTACATTTAAGAGAGCATCCTTATTCGGGAAACCAGACGTTTCAAAATGTAGTCACCATTTTACATGTTTCGCCGTGAGCTGTTTCGCTATTACTCAAGTGACAAATTAAATTCAATGTTGAACTGCATGTATTGGTAATAAAATAAGGAACAGGCATTACTTTTTCTCCAATCTCTACAAAATCGTCCGGAAGCGAGGATGCTTGAGAGTTATCTTTCTTACTACAGTAATCATGATTGATACTTAGGACGAATGAACGGTAATGTGTCATTTTACTAAATAACGTTCATTCAATGCGGCATTGTTCTACAGTTTGAATAATTATCTGACATCAGTGATTGTTTACCCACAAAACACTGTAATTACGTGTGTCGCGATCACCTGGCGTACTTTGCCAGGGTCGGATCAAAAGGTCCACTTCACACCTCGAACTCAATCAGACTGAGAGGTGTGACTTCGATACAAACACCGATAATTACATGCAAACAAACACTTTGGGGACGGAAAACGACTTCGACTTAACGAAAACGTGATCAGTTCGAACTCGACTTAAAAACTTAAATTTATATAGAATATATAGGAAGAAAAGTTGGGACTTTACAAATACTTCGTGTCAACGAGAAATTCGTGTCAAGCGAGTTCGCCATAACGAGAGTGGACTGTATATACATTTAGCATTAATTATGCAGAAAGTACAAATGTTGCATACTTAGATCTCTATAATGATTAATCTATATCATCACCATGAGTCCATAACTGATTTAAGTTACTGTTATGAGTTACTCCATAAATAAACTTTTGCAAACAGAGAAGATCCAGATCTGACGGTTCCTGTAGGGTCAGGGTCTGCTTTGTTTGCTTATGAAATAATACAGATATCAGCATTTTTTTCCACCCAATAGGGAACGGGTCCGGTACCCTTCAGATTGGGAATTGTAAACTCTTGACAATATCTGTAGATTTATTATCACTGAACGTAAACCAGTCTCGATGAAGGGGCATGTATAGATCTTTATCAGGACCATGCGGCCGTATTCAGTTGTATGGTTTTATACATACCCCAAACATGTCAGTAGAGTTACGTACCTTTGTTTACGTTCATTGTAGACCTACATTATGGCAAAAGATAAGTTTGAATTTGGATAGTTTGCTATGAATTAAGAGAAAAATGATTTGACATGTTGGGAAATGTGTTTATTTTGATTGGGAACGGGTCCGTTATTTGAATTCTTTTGATTGGGAAGGGTCCTGTCGTCGAATTGGGACGGATCCGTGTCGAATTGGAAACGGTTCCGTTCCCCGGTATCGTTCAAAGAAGGAAAAAAAAATGCTGGATATGATTCTACAGTTTCTGCTGTGTCCAAAACTTCCTGTGTTTATATGTCAGTATTGTGACTATAACAATTAATCTAATCAATACACATGATGTCATTATTTCTTACATTAATATTAATGGAGTGAAGGGGTACAGATCTTCATTGTTTGCCAAACATGTCCAATTAAAGCTGCACTACCATAGTTGTGAAATACATCGCTATATACATTACATTTAATTGCTTTAAAGGCAAACTCTCCAATAGGTTTACTATAAAACATCATCTTTAGGTGAAATATCAGTAAACCTAGGCTATGAAAATACAGTAAAATGGCGATAATCCGAGGACTGTCGGGAACTGAGAAAATGCTCGGATTACCGCTACCCTCAGATTATCCATAAAATCTTACTTTGTGGATTCAACATGTCAAATCTATCGTATATTGTATGCATGTACATGTGCTTTTTGTCTACAGAATGCTAAACAGTTTAATTGATATGTTTGCGTATTTTTAGAAAAGTCTCGTTCAACCAAACGCTTATTACGAAGGTAAACAATCTTTATAAAGTATTTCAGATGAATAATGCCGAGGGTTCCGATTATTAATTAATTCAACTTGCCCTGATTTTTCTTATCACGAAACGGCACGGGAGCAAAGCGATGATGTTTGTTAAAATCCACAACTAAATGAAATGTCGACAAATGGAAAATTAGGCTAACTAAAATCCATACGTATGAGGTTATAAGCTATGACTGTTCAATGTCTAATAGTTTGAAACCAAATTTGGGTTTATTGTGAAGGGTCCGTTGAACGGAGCAAACTCAGTGCTCCAGATAATTTTTGGCTACCATCAGTACGGTACTGATCCAAATTGAACTTCATCAGTACAGGCTATTTCCGGCCAGTACATGTAACCACTAACCAGTATTCCGGGCCTGATTACTCAATAGAAATAACCAAAAGTGCCTAATGAAGTTTCATTCAGATAATATGCATACTCATGAAGTAAAGGGTTACATTGAGGGGTCACATTGCAGAACAGGAGCTGTGTCATTTGACTCAGTCTATTGTGTTTGCTTAGAGATAAGAGAATATGGTGTATCTGATTCTAAAAACTATGTATCATCAATTTATGGCCAAAATCCCATTATATATTACTTAATACTTATATATTATATTTAACCCTTTCATCCATACATAAACATTTCATCACCTATACAAACAGTGTAGACTCGGATAAGGCAGATCCTGGAGCAGCCATATCAGAATCTACTCTGTTTATGACATATTACATGTATGACATTTCTCGTGTACCAAAGGTAAGACAAATACATACATTGTATATGTGCCAATACTTAAATATAAACTTCATTAAGAATACATAGTTGGTGGAGCTCCACATGAATAGTCTTGAAGGTAAGGGTGAAACTAACTGCATAGAGAAGACTATTTTAAGTTAGGTCTTATTCATGAAAAAAGGTTGAAAACCAGCTATGCTTGACTACTTTTTAGAAGTGTATTGGGTAGACGATTCTTATAGGTGGTTATAGAAAACATTTTTGGTCAGAAATAAGAAAGTTGGCATAATACAACCTTATCAAGGCATCTTTAGAACAAATGAATCATGGAGGAATATTCCAAAGATCTACTTTATGATACAACTCTGTTTAGTCCCATCTCACGCATTCAGTTAGTTTCTATCATGCGTGTTGAAATTTAATAAAAGTTGATGGGAAAGTGTTAAAAGTTGATGGGAAAGTCTGGTCTGAAAACCATGCAATTTTCCACAAACGTTTTTTTTAATATTGATGTTTGGTACGAAGTGCCTCAAGGCCGCAAAACACACGTTAGTACGTAACCCATCTGAATGCCTCGACGCTTTTCACCAACGTATTTTGTTATGCCATAAAATATGCCTGATATAATGAAGTTACTTGTGGAAATGGGGTCTGTTTTTTGCCCATGGTCTAAGCGAGAGAAAATCACATTATTTCGTTGACATTTTTGCGCGTTTCTGGTTTCCGCTTCCACTACGAGGCCGCTGGTAGCCAGCGTCAAACTCCCCACAGTGATCTCCCTTGTCTCTCCATATCGTAACGATTAGGGGAGGTCACCGTGTTGGAAGTTGATATCGTGTATGATGAAACGCTTTGTTCACATTTAATAAGCGCCCGAGTAACATTGACCTGCGAGTCTTTTTTCCTTGCTTTTATAAAAGGCGTCTAGAGCAACTAGCGAGATTTTAGGTGTTCATTTTACAATGTGTAGATCTTGTATACGGATCGTTTTGGTATTGGATCCGTACGGGCAAAAAATGATACGTAACAAGTACTTATGGATTCGAATTTCTATCCGTACCGGCAAAATATTTATCCGTACAGGACGGATGTACGGATACTATCTGGAGCACTGAAACTACAGTGAAACTTCGGTCTCGGCTGTGAATGGTGTTTACCGTTATCACTTATAGAAGTAAAGAATCGATGCATTATATACAATTATGCGTTGTACATGTTGAACTCACAATTACTGCCTACATACGTGTATACTGTTGGACACAGTGTTATTTACACATAGTTGCAAACTAACACAGTGGCTCCTAATTGCTGGGGCACATGAAGTCGCGAAAAATCAACAATGGAGGTGTGATAAATTGACTTCGATGTGTCCGCGATGCATGCTCAGATTAGGCAGGTAATTTAATGAAGCAATTGATTGAAGGGACCGAGAAGCGTGCTCGAAAAATCGAATTATCGAGACTCTGATTACACTGTACATAGTTGTATTGAAATAATAGATTTCATGTCCGGACCATACAAATTCCCTCGGATTAGACCATATACTCGGAAAATCGCTCCTCGGATTATCGCCATTTTACTGTATTGCAAAATACTCCCAAGTCTAATAAAACACTTGATAAATTTAATAAAATATATTCTTGTTGAATAACGCTTTACTTTATGAATAGTCATGTAAGAAATAATGGCATCATGAATGATTATTAGGTAAGGTTATATTTTGAAATTGTAAATGAAAAAAGAACGCTTTGGCTGTAGCAGAAACCAGAATCATATAGATCTACAGTAGAACATGTCTTAACCCATTCTATGTTTATTACAAATTTCAATACCTACTGAATGTTCATGGACAAAATAGTAATAATGCAATATAGAAGGTGGAATGTTGTAGCCATTTTAGAAAGTAAAGAAACATCTTTCAAATTCCACTAGCAAACAGAGCAGACCCTGATCAGACAGCTCCTCTTGGAGTCATCTGATCTGGGTCTTCTCTGTTTGCAAATGCGTGAAAAACATGTTTATATGAGGGAAAGGGTTAACCCTTTCCTCCATAAATACTCCTTTCTACGCCTCTGTAAAAGTAAATTCTTGAAACCATAGTGCTCCATTGGAGCAAATACTAAATATTTATCACAATGGTTTCAAAATTATACGATTCTAACATTTTCCTTTTCTCTTGTAAATGCTCCTTTTCGGTAGATTCATTCGAGGTTGGGTCTAAAAACAGCCTATGAGGGATCAGAGGGAATGGGTAAAGCAACTTTGAATTGATTGAGCACATAAATCTTAAAAAGTAGGGGTTGCTTAGTGCAGGACAAAGGTAATGCAGAAAGCTCTTACAGGAGCTTTCTGCATTACTTTTGACCTGCATTAAGCTAACACCTGCCTTACAGACCCATACTTAAACATGTATCTCTTTTTGATGGTTGCTTAAGACAGGTATTACTGTATATTATTTCATATTATAAGCGAACCATGCAGAACCTGATTAGACCCCTACAGAGTACAGAAGCAATCTAATCTTGTTCTATCCTAGTTACAAAGGCCTTAACCATTTCACTGTATGTTTATTCCTAATTTCAATACCTACTGAATATTCATCATCATGGGCAAAATAGTTATAATGAAATATTGAAGGTGGAACATTGCAGCCATTTTAGAAAGTTAAGAAGCAGATCTTTCCCATTCTACTTGCAAACAAAGCAGACCCTGATCAGACGGCTGCTATAGGAGCCTTCTGATCAGCATCATCTGGGTTTACTCTGATTGCAAATGCGTGAAAACATGTTTATATGATGGAAAGCAGAGCTCCAGATACATGTAAGATTCATAGATTTAAGCATTCAAGAATATCTCCTTTATTTCTCCACGGAGAAATGACGATTTTAGTATAAATTTTGGGTACGTACCTTTATCTGTAGCGCTGGAAAAGGGTTAAAAGGTGTATCTATAGAGTAAAGGGTTAACAGTCACTTAACTGCTGCATGTTCATATCAGCCCATTAACTCATAGGCTATTTTTAGACCCAACCTCTGAATAAAGAACTGTGTAGATCTGAAAACATAATGATAAATTGAGCATTTGCTCCTATGAAGCAAAATGCTCTATTTATCACAATGGTTTTAAAAAGTTACTTTTACAGAGGCGTCAGAAGTCATTAATATGAGGGAATGGGTTAATTGAGAACTGAATCATCAATGTACATGTATAATAAATTTTGTATTGTGTCCATTTATCATGCATTATATTATTATAATTAGGATTTACAAAAATGATCCATTGCTGTTTGTATTCATTATACAGAAGTTACAGAACATTATGTCATGATGATAGAGTCACATGACTAACCCCTTTCCCTGTTCTATGTTTATTACAAATTTCAATACCTACTGAATATTTATAAACTGAATATGGAACATTGTAGACATTTTAGAAAGTACAGAAACAGATCTATCAAATTCTATTAGCAAACACTGAGTAGACCCTGATCAGACGGCTCCTCTAGGAGCCGTCTGATCTGGGTCTACTCTATTTGCAAATGCGTGAAAACACAGTTACATGTATATGAGGGAAAGGGTTAACTAAATTCTACAGAAATACTCAAGGGGGTCCGGTGATTTTTCATATATATTGCTTTTATTTCTTGATGAATTTGAACTGGCCAAATCTGGTTTGATTGGTCATTTTGGCTGCCAGCCGCCTCTTATTGAAAACACTGCTAAAAATTGCACTGTTATCCTCAATGGGCTTGATATTAAACTCGAAACTCATGCATACAGCAACAAGTACCAATGTACAAGAATTGGATCATAAGGGCCATGACCATTGCATTGTTATATTTTGAGTTATTCTCCTATGTTCTACATACATATCTGCTAGCAAGTGGCACATGATCGTGATATTGGCATATCTTTGATATTTGTCAGTTAACCCTTTCCCTGTTCTATGTTTATTTCAAATTTCATTACCCACTGAATATTCATTCGTGAACAAAATAGTAACAATGAAACCTTGAAGGTGGAACATTGTAGCCATTTTAGAAAGCAAAGAAACAGAACTATTCAAATTCCACTAGCAAACAGAGCAGACCCTGATCAGACGGCTCCTCTAGGTAAGGGTGAAACGGTACACTACCCCCACGGTTCAGTTCGAATCACGGTACATGAGCCACGGTTCGGTACATTTTCGGTACACAACTTTTTATCTTGCAACCAATGTTGGATGAAGCTTACCTACAGTAACTTCCACAGCTAACAGTGATGATGATAAATCTCTTAAAATTAAAAACAATCAAATATTTAAGGATAATCAAAGACCTATGATATGTTATCATAGGTCTTTGGGGAAATGCACTTGTAATACTGAACACTATGTCATAGACTATTAATTTATAGTTCTTAAAATACAAATCGTATCTACTAATCTTTTCAACTGGAACTTTAAAATAACCAACAATGTGCTGGAAACAAATAAACAAAGCATTGCAAATAGTGTACATGTAGATATGATTAGATATCACTGATAGAAGTTTTCTAATCTTGGACTGCACTGTTTGTTTCTATAAATATTATACAAGTTTAAACACTGTGAGATGATAATTGAAATTGATCCTCACTGTATGATTTCCAATCAATGTGCATTGCAAACAGTGATAACCAGAGCAGCTATCACTTTCAAATGACTCATGTTAACAAGGCAGCTTATCTGGGTCCAAACAGTTTGCAATGGACTATGGTTGAAAATCTCAGAGCAGTTTAAGTCTACTATATAATATGAATAATACCCAGCACAGTAAGGGTTAATAACAATAACGGCATTCCAGCAAGCTACAGGTCGAAAGTTTGGAAGTATTTTGACTTTCGGGAAGGCTAGTCTGAGAGCAGAATGGCAACATGTAAGCGTTGTTTCGCGGACATGCCATATAAAGCATCTTGATCACAAACTGACTGTTGTAGAAATTACTAATGATACTGTTGATAGACTAGTGAGTTATTGTGGCAATGTGCATCTTTCAATTTGGAAACAGTTTCGTTTCGCTCGGGAGAAGCCATGTATGTAAACTATGAGTAATGTACTTAACACGTAATCTAATTGGATATTATTTATAGAATGAACCAATCAGAGAACGGCTTTTATATTATTACGACAGATTAGTCCCTAGATATTACGAACTTTTCGGTACGAATCGTAAAGTGGAAATTAATACCGAAAACTGACCCGTAAGTGAAAAAAACATGGTACATGTGTACCGAAACATACCGTTTCACCCTTACCTCTAGAAGCCGTCTGATCTGGGTCTACTCTGTTTGCAAATGCGTGAAAACACGTTTATATAAGGGATAGGGTTAATATATCGAAATCGTTAATATGCTCAAACTGGAGCTCTCCAGCAGGACACTGACAGGGAGAAGTTTCGTGGGATTCAGGGAGAAATTTTACCTATCTACATGTATATGTTCTACATTTATTGAAACTTCACCCTAAGCTCAAAACAGGAAGAAGTCAGCAGGGATTAGGAATCATTTTCTCTCAAAATCACCTCCTAGCTTGAACCCTGCTTTGAGCTGAGTCAGTGACAGGTCTGTCTCTACAGAAAGAAATCCTTAAAAGGACTGTCACATAAATACAAATTTACAGATTTTGTTATACACTTGTAATTGTTCAGCATTTCTATTTAATCTCCATTGCTATTTCTTCTAGTGAACCTTTTAGTTATACTCCATAGAAACATGTTTTGGCCTCTTAGCAGAGTAGACCCAGACCAGTAGGAACCGTCTGCTCAGGGTTCTACCACAAATATTATCAGGCTTTGTCAAGCAGTTAACGAAACTAAAACGCGAGCAGACAAATTCTAATAAATTGTCGAATAGCATCTGGACTTCGATAAGTTGTGTCTTCTTTGGCGTTTATTTAACTGGTTTTCTTGTGATGTACTTTTTTTCAACATATAAACAAATGATTTATGTAATTGTCAGGCATTTTAAAAACACATTGCAAGTAGAGACTATCACACTAAGGTAATATTTATATCATGATATATACATGTAGACAGTTAATGTAGTCATTTATTTCTTCTTCTTTCTTTTTTTCAGGGAGACTCTCTGAAGTACTTTCAGGACAATTTAGATAGAATTGGCAAAAATGTGAGTACATGTATATCCATCAATCTATCTGTTATTTTAAAAATTAGAATTTTCTGTTAACCGTTTACTCCACTGAATACGCCATTCTACATCTACATCAGACGATTCCTGATCAGGGTATGCTCTGTTTGCTTATGGAATAATATAGGTATGATTCTGCAGTTTTTGCTTTGGCAAAAGTTTCATATTGTAACGTTCGTAGAACGTTGATTATGCAAATGAGGCTGACCAGATCATTGTATCGTGGGAAGTGGAGGTAATATATAGCACAACAAACATCTCTTGATGTGAGCTTAAGCTTTGCATCGACAGGGTTTGTTGTTGCTGGGTCTCTCGGTTTGCACGTTACAAATGGTGGCAGCGGTGGGATAAAGACAACTGCCAGACCGGAGTTGCTTTACCCACGGGTCTCCCAGGGTCCAAGTCTCGGGACGAGACTCTTGGAGGGGAGAGTAATGTAACGTTCGTAGAACGTTGATTATGCAAATGAGGCTGACCAGATCATTGTATCTTGGGAAGTGGAGGTAATATATAGCACAACAAACATCTCTTGATGTGAGCTTAAGCTTTGCATCGACAGGGTTTGTTGTTGCTGGGTCTCTCGGTTTGCACGTTACAATATGTTGATATGCCATTTTAAAAATTAATCTAATTAATATTCATGATGTCAGCATTTCTTACATATTCATGAAGTAAGGCTAATGCCAATATTATTTATATATTTTTTGAAGACACTTGTATAATCACTGAGTGACCAATTCATAGAGTTCTGAGGTTTCACTGTAAGGTAAATAGATACGACTGACTAAACGTTTTAATTAACTGGTAAACAAGCATGTCTGAATTTTTGCATGTTTTTCATTTGACTATCAATTCAATTTAATTCAAATACTTGATTGTGTTAAACATGTACATGCTTAGAGCTGTACACTTGTGTAAATTGTAATACAAAATATAGTCTATGTAGAGAGATATTGAATTGATTCTCAAATGCTTCAAATATTACATGGATTACATTCAAATCAAGCACTATTCACCTACAAGTTAATGCTACATATTCACTTAAACTTGACGAGGCTTGTGCAGAAATGTAAGATTTTGGGCCATGGCTATTATGCCTGTAGTTTTTTGTTTATATAATACCCATGTTATGCCTTCCATTCTACAAATGCTTTTTAATGCCATTGCAAATAAAGTAGACCAAAATCAGATGACTTCTGTCTGACCCATTTGATTAGGGTCTGCTCTGTTTGCTTACATAGATCCTATTCTGCAGTTTCTGGCGTGACCAAAACTTCCTGTACATATACTGATATGCCATTACATAAATTCAGATAATAAATGTTCTTGATGTCATTATTCGTATGTGTATATTCATGGGGTATGTTTATTCCAAATTTCAATACATACTGAATATTCATGGACAAAGTAGGTATAATGAAATATGGAAGAGGGGACATTGTAGCCATTTAAGAAAGTAAAGAAAGTTTTTAGATCTATCAGTTTCCATTAAGTCATATCTCGGAAATGGTTTGAAGCTTTTCAATGAAACATTGTGTAAGTGTTAATACCACAAGGATACATGGCCCTGCAAGTATCACTCACAGTGACCTTGGAATACCAGAGTTATTGCCCTTTGTGAAACACTTAACCTTTTTGTCTGTTCAGAGCCATATCTTAGAAATGGTTTGGAGTTTTGCAATGGAACTTTGTGTAAACTTTCCAAGTATGATGAGATGTAGCCCTGCAAGTATCACTTGCATTGATTTTTAAAATCAAGAGTTATGCTCCTTTTCCAAAAACTTAACCTTTTATCAGTTTGGAGTCATATCTCAAACTATTTGGAGTTTCACTAGACCGCAGGATTTGTTCGCACCTAAAATTACTTATTAAAAAGTTATTATGGCCCTGTCAAACTATAGCGTATGAGAGAAACGTATGAACTGGGCATGAAAGTTTTTTAAAAACTGGTCATACTCACAACTTTTGAGCGTATGAACCCAAATTTTCACTACTCTCTTCAGTGAACGTATTAGCAGCGTATGAATAACATGTGTAGCGTATATCTGACGTATAGGCAGCGCATGAGAATTTGAAACATATACTAACTTATGTCACTGTCAGTGTAGTGTATATCGGCGTAAGTAACATACCTTTACAGATACTTTAGCGTATTCAGCGTATGCGTAGTGTATGCATAATGTATAATTCACATGCTCGTATTCACGCTGAACTTTTTTGAACATGTTCAAAAAATATTTTTTGTCTGCGTATGAGAACATACACCTGTGTATAACTCCAGTGTGCCATCCCGTAAGAAATTATTTTCTGCAAAACTTTTAATCTTTTGCAATTCTCGCCTTAGTGTGATACCCCTTAAAGAAATTAGTGTCTACAAAACTTAATCTTTTACGATTCTCAAAGTGATTTTTTTCATAAATGAGTGTATAATGAGTGTATGCCATAAACTCAACACATTATCTACACACATACTAATGATATAAAAAACAAAATCATACCCAAGTGATACTGAGCTTAACATGCAAAAGGTGTGTGGGTGGGTGGGGGTGGTTAACCCTATACCTGATGAATATTCAAGCAAAAAATAATGACTTACTGTATGAAGTTTAATTTGCTACATTTTATTATTGTATTGTGAACAAGGGAGGTATTGACCAAGGATCAGATTTAAACACAGGAGCCGTCTGATATGGATCTGCATGTGTCTAGGTGTAATTATGAAGAAAAGGTTTTAGCAGTTTAAACCTTTGAAGACCCAGTGAAAACATTAGATGCCTGGTAATACCAAATTCTAAAGAATTTCGCCAAACCCGCTTAGGGCTGTCAGCTTTACAGATGTGTCAGATCATTTGTACAAATCATTTGTAAAAAGGTGGGAAAAACATTTAACGACATATATATAACAATAAAGCTACTGCGAGGGCCACAACATCAACATCAGTTTTAGCATTTGTCTGTGTGCAACTGTTTTATGTCACATCATTTTACTAACCAACTGTATCAAACTTCTCACATGAAATTAACCCTTTCCCTGTTTTATGTTTATTTCAAATCTATTGAATATTCATGAACTAAGTAGTTATAATGAAATATGGAAGGTGGAACATTGTAGCCATTTTAGAAAGTAAGGAAACATGTCTTTCAAAATCCGTCAGCAAACAGAGCAGACCCTGATCAGACGGTTCCTCTAGGAGCAGTCTGATCTGGGTCTACTCTGTTTGCAAATGCGTGAAAACACGTTTATATGAGGGAAAGGGTTAAGATGCTGTAGTGTCTATTGGATGCAGTCATGGACTTGTATTCATTAGGCTAAAGAATTCCATGGTTACTTGAATATTTATTTATCTCATAAAATCAGTTCTAGAGAAATAAACCTTAACCCTTTCCCTCATATAAACGTGTTTTCACGCATCTGCAAACAGAGTAGACCCAGATCAGACGGCTTCTAGAGGAGCCGTCTGATCAGGGTCTGCTCTCTTTGCTAATGGAATTTGATAGCTATGTTTCTTTACTTTCTAAAATGGCTACAATATTCCACCTTCAATATTTGATTATAATTATTTTTTCCATGAATATTCAGTAGGTATTGAAATTTGGACTAAATATAGAACAGGGAAAGGGTTAATGTAAAAAAATAATGCAGTACACAATATTGTAAGAGCCATTGATGAACTACTCAATATATTTGCTACAGATTCTCCATAAACTATCCTAAGGTTAAGATATTCCTAAGGAGCTTCATAATACAGGCCCAGGTCTCCTATTCTGTAACTATGCTTTGTTGCTAATATTCAACCAAATACCTTCATGTGAACTTATGAAGGCTTTCTTCTTCTCATTAATTATTGAATTATACTTTTCAACATAATCTTTAATCCTTAAATTCCTTTATTCCATAGATACACATTTTAACATCTTTGCAAACAGAGTATATCCAGATGTAATGGCTCGGGTAAAAGATACCTGACAAGGGTCTGCACTGTTTGCTAATGAAATATTACAGATATGATTCTACTGTTTCTGCCATGGCCAAACCTACCTTAATTTAGGGGTCATTATAAAATTCAGCTAACAAAATTTGTATTCTGCTGATTTTGTGTGTAAATAAATCATCACAAAGATACATGTGCAAGTATTTATTAAATAATGCTTTCAGTCCATTTTTTCACAGTACATGTATTCATATCATTGTTATATAACTCCAAATACTGCTAAATCTGTGGAAAACTTTTAAGAGGTAGAAATAAGAACTGATTTTTACGAAAATAAACAGACATGTTCGACCAAGCTCCAATTGACTCTAAATTAGAGGAACATTACAAATATTAATTAGAAGTTCAAAACAAGTGAAAACTAAACATGAAAGAAAATATATTTTGTATACATTGCAGTAGTTGACCTACATCAAACTGGTCACATCCAGTATACATATATCAATTTTTAATCCCCCACCGCATAGCGGAGGGGGGTTATAGGAATGGCCTTCGTCTGTCTGTCTGTCTGTCCGTCCGTCCGTCTGTCCGTCTGTCTGTCTGTCTGTCTGTCTGTCTGTAACAATTTCGTGTCCGCTCCATATCTCCTATACCCCTTGAAGGATTTTCAAGAAACTTGCCTCAAATGTTAACCAAGTTGAGACGATGTGCAGAACATATGTGGCAGATATGTCGGCTCAAGGTCAAGGTCACATTTGAAGGTCAAGGGTTTTAACCTTCAATTTCCATTGCATTTTTGTGTCCGCTCCATATCTTCTAAACCCTTTGAAGGATTTTCATAAAACTTGAGTCAAATGTTAACCAAATTAAGACGATGTGCAGAACACATGTGGCAGTCATGTCGGCTCAAGTTCAAGGTCACATTTGAAGGTCAAGTGTTTAAACCTTCAGTTGCCATTACAGTTTCGTGTCCGCTCCATATCTTCTAAACCCTTTGAAGGATTTTCATAAAACTTGAGTCAAATATTAAATGAATTGAGACGATGTGCAGAACCCATGCGGCAGTCATGTTTGGCTCAAGGTCAAGGTTACGTTTGAAGGTCAAGTGTTCTAACCTTTAATTTCCGTTACATTTTCGTGTCCGCTCCACATCTTCTAAAGCCTTTGAAGGATTTTCATAAAAGTTTAGTTAAATGTTAGCTAAATTGAGACGATGTGCAGAACACATGTGCCAGTCATGTCGGCTCACGGTCAAGGTCACATTTGAAGATCAAGTGTTCTTACCTTCAATTTCCATTATAGTTTCGTTATCTCCTATACCCCTTGAAGGATTTTCAAGAAACTTGCCTCAAATGTTAACCACGTTGAGACAATGTGCAGAACATATGTGGCAGTCATGTCGGCTCAAGGTCAAGGTCACATTTGAAGGCCAAGTGATTTAATCTTCAATTTCCATTACATTTCGTGTCCGCTCCATATCTTCTAAACCATTTGAAGGATTTTCATAAAACTTGAGTCAAATATTAACCGAATTGAGATGATGTGCAGAACACATGTGGCAGTCATGTCGGCTCAAGTTCAAGGTCACATTTGAAAGTCGTGTTCTTACCTTCAGTTTCCATTATATTTGTTTCCGCGTCCTATTTTCTTAACAACTGGAAGGTTGAATTAACAATTACAATATTATTACACTTTGTCAAATTAAATACTATCTTGTCTTGTGTTGTCTTATCCTAATGCATGAAATGCAGTTTTAAAACCCATTGTATCACCTTAAGGTCAATGTCTTAATTTAGGTGGCGGCAGTGGGGGATATAGCTGTCCTTTGGACTGCCTTGTCCCTATAGATAGATTCCCATTAATTGCGGACACGTTTCCATTGTTTTCTGTAACACTCACATTTTCTCATTTAATTGATACAAACAACTCTTCAGTTAACCATTTCCCTGTTCAATATTTATGTATGAAATAATGACATCATGAATATCTATTAACTGAGAAGAATGGACCGCAAAGAGACTGCTATACAATAAATATATAGGCCTTGCTATACAATAAATGTATAGACCTGTCTCTTGGTCTTACGGTCTTTTTGCAATCCATGGAATAAAGACTTAACCCTTACAAAGCTGAATATTCAAATGGACTAGTCCAGAATTCAAATAGGTCAAGCTTATTGTGAATATTTAGAGATTTTTCTAAAGAAAAATATAACACTAGACAAACAATGCAGACCCTGATGAGAGGACTCCTATAGGAACCCACTTATCTGGGTCTACATTTTTTGCAAAGGACATTAATGGCTTGTGTCCTGCACTGTAAAGGTTAAACCTAGTATCAAAACAAACAGGTTTGAGTGTGGTGGTTTCTGTGGTGGAATATGGTTTCTACTGCTCCCCATAGAGACAAACACTTGAAATCACTCTACCTGGGTATCTGTCAAAACATTTCCAAGTGTGAGACAGTTTGGATCCTGATGAGATGCTTAGTTACTTTGTGTCTCCTCTGGATCCATACTACATATATATAAATGTATATATATATATATAGGTTATCAGTACTTATCACAAAGTACTTGCTATCTTGCTCTTTATTATCTCTTTATTCCATATAAACACCTTTTCATGGTGGTTACTGTGAACTTGTGGCACAAACTACAAATGAAAGGGAAAGGAGGAAATAATATCAAATACTGGTCAACCTATTATTCATTGCCAACTGCTTATGAAATAAGTAAATTTTAGTTTATCTGGGTTTATCCTTTACCCCATATTATATGCCTTTTATTGATTTTGCAAACAGATTTTACAAACAAATCAGATACATATGTAGGTACTTTAGGAACCATCCGATCAGAGTCTGTGTCATGACCCAAACTTCTTATGTTCATTTACCATTATATAAATGAAGGGCGGGAGGGGGAAACACCCTCCCACACTCTCCCCTGCTCAGCACTTCTTATAATAATTGAATGTACAGTAATATGCGTATGATGTGCGTATAATTCTTCAAGCTCTGGCTATACCTACAGGGCTCAAGCAAGAGGGTGATTTGAAGAAAATTTCTCCCTAACCCTGCTGACTTCTCCCTGTTTTGAGCTGAGGGAGAAGTTTTATTATATAGAACATATAGGGAGATACAAAATCAAGACCAAACTTCTCCCTAAATATTACTAAACTTCTCCCAAATGGAGAGCTCCAGCTTGACCCCTGACCTATGTAAATTAATATGATAAATATTCATGATATCATTATTTCATGGAGTAAAGAACTAAGTTTTGTCTGTCTTTGTAAATGTGTCATTTGTTACAATTTTCAAGATAAGAAAAAAAATTGGGTTCTTAAAACATACAATAAAATGTCAAACACTTATAACATGATGAGACACGAAAGTAATCAGCAGTTAGTTCTGTCTGCATCAGCCTGTTTGAAGTTGACATCGTGAATTCTTTTATTGTGCAGAGAGTAGGGTATTTAGGAAATCTTATCTACCCTAACAACCTTAAGTTTTCTAACAAACTTAACTCTTTCCCTGTTCTATATTTATTCCAAATTTCAGTACCTACTGAATATTTATGGACAAAATAGTTAATAATGAAATATTGAAGGTGAAGCATTGTACCCATTTTAGAAACTAAAGAAACATCTATCAGATTCCATTATCAAACAAAGCAGACTCTGAACAGACGGCTCCTATAGGATCCGGGTCTAATCTGTTTGCAGATGCATAAAAAGGCATTTATATGAGGGAAAGGGTTAAGCAAGTAGTGCTGACCCTGATCAAATAGCTCCTGAAGGAAAATCCATCTCACACTCTTGCTTGAATAGAGCCTTCACTATTTTTATGCCCCCAAAGCTAGGCTTTGGCGGCATATAGTGATCGCACCGTGCGTGGGTGGGTGGGTGTGTATGTGTGTGGGTGTGTGTACCTTTTGTCCGGAGTATATTTCCTTTGTCACATCAGCTACGGATACCAAATTTGGTGTGTGAGTTCATCTTGGGATGGCGGAGTGTCGCGTACCATTTTCATGTCACTGTGACCTTGACCTTGACCTTTGACCTTGATTTTACAAAAAGCTTGTCCGGAGCATATCTCCTTTACCTTACCAGCTACAGATTCCAAATTTGGTGTGTGAGTTCATCTTGGGATGGCGGAGTGTCGCGTACCATTTTCAGGTCACTGTGACCTTGACCTTGACCTTTGACCTCGATTTTACAAAAAGCTTGTCCGGAGCATATCTCCTGTACCTTACCAGCTACGGATCCAAAATTTGGTATGTGAGTTCATCTTGGGATGACGGAGTGTCGCGTATCATTTTCAGGTCACTGTGACCTTGACCTTTGACCTCGATTTTACAAAAAGCTTATACCTTACCAGCTGCAAAAAGCTTGTCCGGAGTATATCTCCTATACTTTACCAGCTACGGATTCCAAATTTGGTGTGTGAGTTCATCTTGGGATGGAGGAATGTCGCGTACCATTTTCAGGTCACTGTGACCTTGACCTTGACCTTCGACCTCGATTTTACAAAAAAGGTTGTCCAGAGAATATCTCCTATACCTTACCAGCTACGGATTCCAAATTTGGTGTGTGAGTTTATCTTGGGATGGCGGTGTGTCGCGTACCATTTTCAGGTCACTGTGACCTTGACCTTTGACCTCGATTTTACACAAAGCTTGTCCGGAGCATTTCTCCTATACCTTACCAGCTACGGATTCCAAATTTGGTTTGTGAGTTCATCTTGGGATGGCGGAGAGTCGTGTACCATTTTCAGATCACTGACCTTGACCTTGACCTTTGACCTCAATTTTACAGTCCGGAGCATATCTCCTATACCTTACCAGATACAAAAAGCTTGTCCAGAGCATATCTCCTATACCTTACCAGCTACGGATTCCAAATTTGGTGTGTGAGTTCATCTTGGGATGGCGGAGTGTCGCGTACCATTTTCAGGTCAATGTGCCCTTGACCTTTGGCCTTTATTTTACTAAAGGCTTGTCCGGAGCATATCTCCTATACCTTATCAGTTACAGATTCCAAATTTGTAATTTGTAAGTATTGGACAGGTATGCTTAGGCAAACAGTGTAGACCCAAATCATACTACAGGGTCTACACTGTTTGCTACTACATTAGCATGAATCAGACATTATAAAGAGCTCTAAATACTATTCATACATGGGTAGGCCATGCTGTTCAAATACTTGCAGTGTCAGAACTTTCAGATGAATTACAGCATTATAACAATATATGCCCATATCAGACAGCTCCTGTAGGAGCTACTGGGTCTTCATTGCTTGCTTACAACACTACCTAAATCAGATGCTATACATGCTTATGCAAAGAATGTAGATCCATATTAGGTAACTTCTGTTGCAGCTGTCTAAGAGCCAGTGTTACATGAAACTTTGACCATGCGTTTAGAATTGACTGAGGGTATGTTTTTAACGTTAAGGATCGACATAGGGTCTTTCTTAAGCGTTAAGAATCAACTTAACAGTAACAATCAACACAGTATGTTTTTTTAATATTGAAATTTGACCCCGTGTCTTTTTTTTTAAAACGTTAAGAATTTACCCAGGATCTGTTTTTAACGTTGACAATCAACCCAGGGTCCTTTTTAACGTTGAGAATGACTTAGGGTCCTTTTTAACTAAGTTTTGACCCTTGGCTCTTTTCTTAGCTATCATAATCGTCAAAGGTTCTGTTTCTAATGTTAAGAACTGACTCCTTTGTCATTTTTAACAGCATCAAAATTTCATGTTACACCTGCATTACATTGTATTGTTTTTCCGCCAAAATGCATTTCGGTGTCAAACACTTTGGGGGCATTTGTCACCCGTGACGACTCTCTTGTTTTTACTAAGTCAGTCTAATTTAAAGTTCCTTGTTTCCCTGTTCAATATTCATGTAAGAAATAGTGACATCATGAATATTTATTAGCAAAATTGTTTTAATGTAAATTATTCTGGAATGTTTTTGCTTTGACAAAATCTGTAGAATCAGATCTATATGTCAAAAGCAAACAGAGCAGGCCATGATCAAATGGCTCCTATAGGAGCCGTCTGATATGGGTCTACTATGTTTGCAAATATGTGAAAAGGCAGTTATATGAAGGAAAATGTTAATGTTCATTTACTTAATTTTTACTTGAATATTCAAAGGTTAATAACAGTTCTAGAAGTATAGAGGATACATAAATTCGTTTCTAATTAACCCTTTAATCCTTTTATCTCGAGTTATCACACAGTTCGAATTATCTGAGTTTGAGATAATGAAGTTCATCTGTACATGTATGTTGTATGTAAGTCCAAAACCTAAAGGGTAAATCTCTAAGTTTTTATCTATTATTATTTTCTATTATTGTATATTTTAGGGATATGTGCCTATCTTGAAGGACATCCTCCATGCAAGAAAAGCCACAAAGGGAATTCATGAGCATCAGTTTGATATCCGAGGAATCCCTTTCCTGTTTGTTGATGTTGGGGGCCAGCGATCACAGAGGCAAAAGTGGTTCCAGTGCTTCGAAGGTATTACTTCAATCCTGTTTTTAGCCTCTTCAAGTGAATTTGATCAGGTTCTCATGGAAGATCGCAAAACAAACCGACTTATCGAGTCATGTGACATTTTTGAAACTATCATCAACAACAAGACTTTTTCTAAGGTGTCCATAATCCTCTTCCTCAATAAGACAGATTTACTAGAGGAGAAAGTGAAACATGTGAGCATACAGGACTATTTCAATGACTATGAGGGTGATCCTCACTCCATGCAGGATGTACAGACATTCATACTTGGCATGTTTGACGATAGGCGGCGAGACCGATCAAAACCTCTGTTTCATCACTTCACGACAGCAATCGACACAGAGAACATCAAATTTGTGTTTCTAGCTGTCAAAGACATTATTCTGCAGGATAATTTAAAGTCGCTGATGCTACAATAGAGGTGTGCTAGGCTACCAAGGTTTCATGCCACAGGTGTAAGTGCTGCTGCTGTATAATCAGAACTCAAGTGTGAAGATTATAATATATTATTATACAGTACTATATAATTGAGAGTTGTGATTTCCAAGTACATGCAGAGGTCCAGATAAGATGCGTAAATTAAAACATTTCAATAATTAATCTCCACCAAATTCATGTTGTGACCACTTTTTAGAAATGTCTGTTCAAGACGATTCTAAAGAGTGGTCACAACATATGGTTTAGTTGAGAAATGACAATTTTAGTATTTGAATACGCACCTTTATCTATTGCTTTGACATGTACACTAAGCTACTTGATTAGCATAGTGCATACCATGGTCAGTTAATGACACAATCAAGAAGTTATTATATGGTGCAACTTGAAGGGTGAAAGGGCTTTCAGATGTGTGCTTGCTTATAATCAGCAGTGAGTGAACAGTGAATAAAAGGGTGTATGACTACATAACATCCATCCATGTCTGGAAGTGGTTCAGGAAAACATGTATTGATAGTCACAGGGTCACGCTAGATCCGTTCACCATTTGTGTCTGGCAGGAATTCTGTATATTGTACAGCTTTTGTCAATTTGGACAAATCAAACAAACATGGGGAGTAATCAAAACAGCTGCATGCATAATTACAGAAAATCAAACAGAAGGCTGGCTATTAACCCTGTACTCCATGAATATTCTTTTAAGAAATAATAACATCATGAGAAATAATAACATCATGAATATTAATTAGATGAATTTTTATACAGGCATATGAGTACAGGAATCTTTGATACTGACAGGAACTGTAGAATCGGGTCTGTATGATTCTAAATGCAAACAGAGCAGGCCTTGATCAGACAGCTCCTAAGGCAGCCTTCTGATTTGGGTCTAGTCTGTTTGCAAAGGTGTCAAAGACATCTCTATGAGGTACAGGGTTAAGGTGTATGTAACTACAGAATGCCCAGTCTTGTGTATATTATATACACACAATCACATAAGAGTAAAATTTACCCTTTACTCCAGGAATATTCATGTAAGAAATAATGACATCACGAATATTTATTAGCAGAATGTTTATAACGGCATATGTACACATGTAAACAGAGTAGAATCTGATCTTATACTTTTTATAGGAGATGTCTGATTTGGGACTACTCTGTTTGCAAAGACACATAAAGGTGTTTATTAGAAGGAAAGAGTTAAATTGCAAACTGTTCATTGGGAGCTTTCAGAATTAGTTCCATCCAGCATCAAGCTTCAATCTGACTTACTATTACCTGATAGAGATGTCCTGTGTCTAATTAGGGTCTGCTCTCTTTGCTTTTGAAATTACATATACATATACATGTAATTATTTTTTTATCATGGCATATTTTGGCTGTGGCAGACAATGCAGAATCAGATCTATTTAGTTATTATGATATGTAGCTCTGATTCTACAGCATCTGCCATGGCCAAAATAATCTGTTAATATGCCATGATAAAAAAGCAGCAAGTAAATATTTATGATGGCATTAGTTTTTACTTGAATATTCATCAGGTAAAGGGTTACGGTAACCCTTTCAGTGCCATATAGACAGGTCTGTAATATAATATGCAACGGTTTGGATCCAGAAGAGACGCTGAGTAACTCGGCGTCTAATCAGGATCCAAACTGTTTCACATTCTATTTATCTTTGTATAAAGAAATTGAACAAGCACCCGCTCTAAAACTTGAAGCAGATGAAAATGTGTACAGCAGACAACAATGCTGGCACTGAAAGGGTTAAGACAGACATTAGACTAAGGGAGGTGCATTAGGGAAGTGGTTTTGTACATGAGTGGCAGTGAACACTGGCTTCTGCTGCTGATTTACCTAGTGAAAAAAGGCCATTCTGCTGTGACCATGTATGTGTGAGGAGTTATGCTTGGACTTGTGCAATTAGAGAGGATAATTATGTTATTATTGTTACCTGAAAATATCCCTTACATCTAACCAGTGGATATAAGTGTAGTGTTCAAGGGAGGGAAGTGTGTGTTCACAGCCGTTTACCACATTAACAGCGATCATGGTTTGATTGTAAGTGTATCTGTGTAGCTGGATCTTCTTTTTTTTTTATACAAATGTACATGTAAACAAACACCACCTATCCATTGATAACAAAAAATCAAACTATATTGTAACTGGTAGATTGTAAGGGAAAAGAAAGGGCTGGACCACGATAATCAGAGCCCTAGATAACTGCTATGTCCTTATTTCCCCACCAAAGTGTAACTACAGTAAAACCCCTCTAATGCGACCATAAAAACTGGGCATAATTCTGGGTGGCAGAGGCAGGTGGTAGCTTAATGCAGGACGGAAGTTATGCAGAAAGCTCCGATAGGAGCTATCTGCATAACTTTCATCCTGCATTAAGCAACAACCCGCTTATAAAGGCAGCCATGTTTATTCATTAAGTGGTTGCATTAGAGGGGTTCTACTGTACTCATTAGAATTATCTGAAAAGAATGATTACTCATAAGAATCATCTGAAAATGAACATTCTAATATTCCATAATAAATTCTAATAATTATGTCAGAATTATTATTAAAAAATTATTAATAAATTCTAATATTCCATTCTAAACTTCCTTTATAAAGGTCCATTATAAATATCCAGCTAATAAATATTTATGATAAACTTCATGTTTGGTGGAGAAATGAAAAAATAATGTAATGAAACCTTCAGCATAACATTTTGCCTGGTGAATATTCATGTAAAATACATGTATAATGACAATCACATCATGAATATTTATTAGATAAAGTTTTATATTGGCATATGAGCGCAGGGTTCTTTGGCCATGGCACAAACTGTAGAGTCAGATCTTTGTAATTCTATAAGCAAACAGGGCAGACCCTTCGCTGATGGCTCAAACAGATTTGGGCCTTCTCTGCAAAGGCATCTCTATCAGAGAAGGGGTTAACTCGCTTATCTAGAGCCTTGACTGATGTCACAAGAAGAAAGCCATAAAGACATTTTGAACTTTTTAAACAAACATAACCTGCAACTTTTGAATGCAGTTCTTAACTCTCCTTCATATAAACAATAAACATGTTTTAATGCATTTGCAAACCCAGTAAACCGAGAGCAGATGGCTCTTATAGGAGTCGTCTGATCAGGGTCTGCTGTGTTTGCTATTGGAATTTTATACATGTAGATCTGTTTCTTGACTTTCTAATCTTGACTTTCTAAAATGGCTGAATTGTTGCACTTTCCATGATATTTGATTAAAAACTGTTTTGTCCATGAATAATCAGTAGGTATTGAAATTTGGAATACACATAGAGCAGGGAAAGGGTTAATTCTTTATAAGCTAGCTGCTAATTAGTGATAAACTATGCCGATATGATAAATCCAGATAAGATGCAGACTAATTTTGCATTGCATCAGGATCCAAAAACGGCAAAATGCTTGATACTCTGTATATATATATATATAGAGAGAGAGAGAGAGAGACATAGCAGATTACAATATTTGCAGGTAATAATTACTTGAGATCAGGATTTGAACAGTGTGAAATAAAACAACATAATACCAGATAATGATTTGTGACCAACAGTACAGACTGATCAGATACACTAGTTCCTATGCAGCTTTCAATCTTTCCTTGAACAATTCTAGTGTTTTGTCCAAAAGCTGCCGTATTTATGCTTAAGTATTCGGACATCTGTCATCTGGTCTCCCCTCTCTTCCAGTTTGTACATCTTAATAAGTCAGTTTAGGACCATTTTTGCAACATAAATATTGACTTACTGTAGCAAATAGTCTAGACCTGGATCAAGCATCTCCATCAGGAGCCATTTGGTCCTGGTCGGTACAATGTATGTAAGTTTGTTTGTCCTCGTACATGTGTGTACTTATGGTAATATGAGTATTGTAGAGAGTTTGACTCTATTTGCTTATGCAATTATAATATTGTTGACTGCAGTGTCTACCAATACCAAACTTCCTTTGTAAAGGTCCATTCTGAAAATCCAGCTAATAAATATTTATGATGTAATTACCTCTTACATAAATATTAACAGGGAAAGGTCTAAAAGATAACAGAACTCATCACAAGACTTTCAGTTGTGATTATGGTTTATATTAAATCAATACGATATCATGTCTATACATAGTTCAGATGAAAAAAAGTATTTATCAAATGTTTTAATGCTTAGATTGGAGATAGTAAATAAGGCTTTATAGACTTGTCACGTGGCTTCAGTTCTGACAAGACAGAATTCTCATATAACCCCCTTAACCCTTACCCTCATATAAACGCATGTTAACACATTTGCAAACAGAGTAGACCCAGATCAGAAGGCTCCAATAGGAGCTGTCTTATTAGGGTCGGCTTAGTTTGCTTATGAAATTATATAGATCTGATCCTCTCCTTTTTGTCTAAGCCAATAATTTCCTTTTAATTTTTTACCATATAAAATAAATTCATGGATATACATGAAAGTGTTATTAAAGTCTTAAAGAGTGAAATTAATTCTTGTATTAAAATATGAAATACTGACAATAGACAGAGCTGTCGATAAGATGCTTAACCCTTTCGCTGTTCTGTGTTCATTCCAAATTTCAATACCTACCGAATATTCATGGACAAAATAGTTATATTGAAATATGGAAGGTGCAACATTGTAGCCATTTTAGAAAGTAAAGACACAGAGTTTTGGAATTCTATTAGCAAACAGAGCAGACCCTGATCAGACGGCTCCTCTAGGAGCCGTCTGATGTGGGTCTACTCTGTTTGCAAATGCGTAAAACATGTTTATATAAGGGAAAGAGTTGATTAGGAAATCTTAGTAGAATAACTTCTTTTATATTTCTCTGCCAAACTGTATATTGCTGCTGCTCATTAGAAAGGCCTCTCTGAGAGTCATAGAAGTCAGTGATTTTGTTAGACTTGGATTCATCTTGTCTACTGCTCTGAGTAGAGAATAAGATCCTAAACGTAAACAAACAGGGCAGACACTGATCAGACAGCTCCTTTGGGAGCTGTCTGATCTAGGTCAACTCTGTTTGCAAAAGCATATATCGTTAAATACAGGATTATCAAGTAAAGAGTACATCTGTCATCGATACATTTATTCCAGTTGCCAAATTTACTACCAAAATGTGTGTCAGAGACAGATAGCTGGTTTGTCAGAGCTAGTTTTTATATACATGTACCTCTCTCTTTTAACTTTAGCATGAATTTATGATGTTAACCATACAGTTCCAGATAACACTGAGTAATAGATGCAGAAGAAAACCTTTTAGCAGACTGTTATTTTTACTTATACCTGATAGAGACACCTTTTAATGCCTTTGCAAACAGTTGCCTCCTGTAGGAGCTGTATGATCAGTATCTGCTGTTTGCTTATGGAATAGTATGGATTCTTCCTATTACCAACATTTATTTTAAAAGTACCCTTTACCTTGTGAATATTGTCTGGTATGTAAGAATGAGTATTCATTAGCTGAGCTTTTTAATAGTCTATGAACATTTCATGTTTTGGCCTTGGTAGAAACTGTAAAATCAGATCTATATATTATTCCATAAACAAACAGAGCAGAATCTGATCAATCTCAGATGGCTCCTGTAGGAACCGTCTGATCTTGGTCTACTCTGTTTGTTTTTAAGGCATGAAAAGGTTTCTCTATCAGGTAAAAAGGTTAATGAAGCGTCTCTGCATTAAATGACACTGCCACCTGCCTTAAAGACCCAGAATTAAAGTCGGTGTTAGTAGCTATATTACAGATGTGTTACTGTGTATTTTTTAAAATCTTTTACTCCATGAACTTTCATCATCATGTAAGAAATAAGGACCTCATGAATAGTAACCCTTCGCTTGCTGAATTTTAAAATACATTTCCCCTTATTTACCCATGCCCTGTTGTATAATTACATATCTCTTCACTGTGTACAGGTATTGCGCTGTGCAACCACTGCTGTGGAGTGCACTGGTTGCACAATCAACTTGTAAATAGTGCAGACCCTGATGAGACAGCTCCTGCAGGAGCTGTCTCATCTGGGTCTTCACTATTTACAGGTAGGTATATTGACGCGATTAGCAAGCGAAGGGTTAAGTAGATTAATTATTGTAATAGCACATGGACATACATGTAGGAAATCTTTGACCATGGCAGAAACTACATAGATTTGTATCTATATAATATCAAAAGAAAAAAGAGCAGACCCTGATCAGAAGTCTCAAATAGGAGCCATCTGATCTGGGTCTAATTTGTTTGCAAATGCATAGAAAGGTGTATTTGTGGAATAAATGGTCAATGTAAGATGTTTGTATTAGTTGTTGGTCTACACTGTTTGCCCTTTCCAGAACTTTATTGATGTCCAAACTAAGGTATTATTGTTTATGCTTGCTCAAATGTTGTATTACTTAGAAGGGGCGTGTTTTGATTAACCCTTTACCTGATAGACAACTAAGACACCTTTGAAGTCTTTGCAAACAAAGTAGACCCAGGTCAGACGGCTCCTAAGATCGGGGTGTGCTGTTTGCTTATGGAATGATGGTGCATAGATCTGATTCTTCAGTTTCTGCCATGGTCAAATATTCCTGTGTCCATATGCCATTACAAATATTAAGCCAGTATATATTAATTCATGCAGCCATTATTTTTTACATGGATATTCACTGAAATTCATGAAGTAAAGGGTTAAATTTCTCCACCAAACCAACATTTGTAGGCCATAGTGAGTGGTCACAACAAAGAAGTAAAGGCTTGTTGATAACAGTATCAACAAAACCATGTAGTTACTAATTTTACCAAATCACTTTGCTGACATGCATGCATGTGTTAGCTACATTTTGTCAGCTACAATATCACAAATAATTAAGTCTTTTACATACCAGCTCTGAACTTCTGATAACCTAGCATGCAAGTAATTTGGATTAAGATGAGATTCTGATTAAGTCAGTGTCTCATCAGTTTCCAAACTGTTTGATGCTTTGATATTTGAAGAGTCATGAAAAAAATATTTATTTTGGGAGTTTTAGCATATGAAGATTTTTCCAGACAGCTGTTATTTTACATGTAAAAGGTTAATGGCTGAGAATGTTGTGGAAAAGATCAAAACAGCTATTAGCCTTTTAGGGTGCCAAAACTATTGTCTGCTTAAATCTTTCCCTGTTCTATGTTTCCAATAGGAGCTGTCTGATCTGGGTCTCTGTTTGCAAATGCTGAAAAGGTGTTTATATAAAGGAAAGTGTTTATATTTCGTTGGCAGAAAGGCAGACCATTAATTTGTTTCCATACTCTTTATTTTATAACTCTTTACTCCATAGATGCCTTTCAACACCTTTTGCAAACAGAGAAGACTTAGATCAGTGTTTGATCAATTTCTGTTCTGTTTGCTTTTGACATAATTGATCTATTTCTACAGTTTCTGCCATGGTAAAACTGCCTGGTTAATGATGCCATTATAAAAATACAGCTCATTGATATTCATGCAGTGATTATTTCTGATATGGATAGTCATGGATTAAAGGGTTAAATGCTTCAAACAGTCTGAATACTGTACTGATGTTTAGTGCCTATAGTATGCACCCAGATAATGCATGTAAATTAAACATTTCACTGTCAATTTCATTAGCATGCAGACACTGCTTGTAATGCATTTTCCCTCATTACATAACTTAAGTTTCCATTGCAGTGCAAATATTTTGGTGACCATGACGGGCCATTGATAAGAACCATACTTGTTTATCCCATTCCCTTATATTGATACCTCTCTAAAATCCACTTTTTGAAACCATTGTTTTTTTAAAACAATGGCTTCAAAACTACACAATTCTAAAAAAAAATCATTTTTTGTAGTAATTGCTTCTTTTCGGTCTAAAAATAGTCTATGAGGTAATGGGTTATACTTATTAGAGGCTGTTTCTGATGAGTTCCAACAAGATATGGTTTGACAGAAAACTATAGAAACTATTTTACCCGAAGCCTCTAAACAGCTCTTATCTACAGCTCTGCATGTTATATTGCTGAATGATAGACATCATGGGAATTAACCCTTTACCTCATGAATATTCATGTAAGAGATAATGATGTCCTGAATACCAATGAGCTGAATTTTATATTGGGCCTTGGCATTGTGAAACAAGGAATTGTTACCTTACAGATACTTTAAAATCAGATCTATATATAATTTCATAAACTAACAGAGCAGACCCTGATCAGACTGTTCCTAGTCTACAGCAGACTGTTCCTAGTCTACAGGAGCTGTCTGATCTAGGTCTCCTCTGTTTGCAAAAGCATCAAAAATGCCTCTGTAAGGTATATGGTTACAGGACTAGTTTACCAGTTTAAAATCTGACGTGAATGATCCATGAATCAATTTGTATTACAAAGAGAGAAATAAATTCTTGCTTCACTAATTAAGCTGGTGGCATTTATTTTGGTAGACCGCAATATTGCACCACAGTAAAAGTTGTCAAAATATAGGTCATTGCATTCCTGGAATGTTTCAGATATACCCATAATAGTTATGAAATATTGTTTATTTCTTGACTTTTATGTATGTACTTCTAAAGCTGTAACATAATATTAACTCTTTACACCATGAATATTCATGTAAGAAATAATGACATCACGAATAATATCAATTTGATTATTTTTTTTATACAGGCACATGAACACATGAAATTTTGGCCATGGCAGAAACAAAATAATCAGATCTATATAATTTCATAAGAGCAGATCCTGATCAGACAGCTCCTGCAGGAGTGGTCTGATCTTGCCCTCTACTCTGTTTGCAAAGGCATATTTATTGAGTAAAGGGTTAACAGGCATTAGCAAATTGTGTAAACCCATATCGGAGGGTTCATCAAGATGCTGGCTGACCAGATCTTCACTGTTTGCAATTCATATTCCCCTAGCAGATTAACCCTTTACCTCATAAATATTCATGCAAATGATAATGAAATCATGAATATTTAAAATACTATATGAACACAGGAAAGTTTGGCTATGGTAGAAACTGTAGAATCAGATCTATGTAATTTTGTAAGGAAATGGAGCAGGCCCTGTTTGGACTTCTCCTACAGGGACCATCTGATCAATCCACTCTGTTTGCAAATGGGTGGAACGGCATCTCTATCAGGGAAAGTGTTAAGATAGATCATTTCACTTTAAAAATTCCAGCACTCAGAGGACTAATGCCTGTATTCATGTGGTATTATTTTATCTCACCTGATGCATTTTGATGCACATATTGAGTAGAGGCATTTATTTACAGTAAACTTATCTTCACTGTAAGTCAACCCTTTAACTGATAAAGAAGTAACCATATATCATTGATATTAATTAGAAGATTTTTTGGGGGGAATGGCTGAAACTGTAATATCAGATGTATATTACATTTATTTCATAAACTGAATATAGTGTGCAGGTACATATAGGTGTATAGTCATAATTAGGTTATACATGTACTGTACTTCATTCATAGCTGCAATTGCAAAGTCAGCTAATATGAGCAAATGCATAATATGTCACACAAAAAAGGTTAAACAGATATCCTACGCTTGGCACAAAACTACTGTAATTATGATCTTTGCAAACCGATTTGGATCTTGTTTATCTAACCCTTTACTCCATAGATGCCTTTTTATGATTTTACAAGCAGAGTAGACCAAGATCACACAGCTCCTGTAGGGGCTGTCTGATCAGAGTTTACTCTATTGATTATGGAAAATTCATCTGATTCTACACTTTCTGGTATGACACAAACATCTTGTGATTGTTTGAAAAACTGAGCTAATTACTATTCATGAAGTCAATTTTTCTTTTATGAATATTCATGGAGTGAAGGACTAAACATTTTAAACATTCAGCACCTTGTAACTTTCATTTGTTCAGTAATAGATATCTAAATGTAATGGAAATGTTCTTTATTCACAGTGCAGCCATGACATGGTTGACTCTATTTTTACCATGTAGTTATTTTAAGGTTTCACTCATTCTATTCCAACAGGAAGATCGTGATGTTGTTGCATCACCTATCAAGTTGTATGGCTAATCAGTAATCTATATAACTTCCGTAGCTGTCTTCAGGCCTTCACTTCCAGAAACTTAGCTGTTTTGCAGGTATAAAGTCTGATGGTTTACAATATTTTTGCAGACTCAATTTCTTTGGGAGTCTGAATTACACAAATTACCTTAGGTATTCAGATTGACAAACTAATATTGCAGACCCAGATCAAATGGCTGAATTTATTACAACAGCTGTGACATATGTTCAAATTGATATCTGATCTGCACTGCTTGAAATTTCATATTCTAGATATATTTCATATGTATTCAGCAGGCTATTTCACTGTCACTTTCTGTGGACTACGAAACTGGCCATCTGCTATAAATGTCAGTTTCACTTTTGTTTCCTGTTCTTTAACCCTTTCCCTGTTCTATATTTATTTCAAATTTCAGTACCTACTGAATATTCATGGACAAAATAGTTATAATGAAATATGGAAGGTGGAACATTGTAGTCATTTTGGAAACTAAAGAAACAGATCTTTCAAATTCCATTAGCAAACAGAGCGGACCCTGATCAGACAGCCCCTATAGGAACTATCTGATCTGGGTCTACTCTGTTTACAAATGTGTGAAAACACATTTAAAAATAGGAAAGGGTCATAGTATGATGTATCAAATGGTTTGAATCCTGAGGAGACCTTGAGTAGATTAGAAACAAACTATTTACAAAAGTGATCACAGATTTGGCTATGGTGGCCACAGATTTAAAGCATTATCAGAATATTCCACTTACAGCAAATATCTTGCCAAGAGGCCTTTCACTAGTTGTATTTTTAGATTAGAATGAAATTACATTTTGTGTTTTCAAAAGAAAAACCTTAATTATATGTTTATGCGTACTTAACATATTTGTGGTATCCAAGAAAAACCGCCTTTGGGGTAGACCTCATTGCTTTTTTTTTTTGATAAAAAAATAGTCTGTATTGAATTGTTATTTGTTGTTTAAATACATACTTGTAAATACATTTACAGAAGTATGTTTATACAAGTTTTCTTTCATTAGAAAGTGGGTTTTTTTCACATTCAACCTTTCGATTGCTTAGGCTGGTTTTTTGTCACTCAAGATAAATCAATTATCTCAACAGCAGGAAGAATGACTAATATATGGTGTAATACCACTCATAATTTATTAATGAACAACCTTGTCTACATTTTATGAGCTTTAGATTATAGCCAGAAGTCAATTAAAAGGCTTACATTTACAGTCAAACCCCTCTAAACCGGAAATTCAATTTAGCATAAATATTGGTCTTGGAGACAGGTGGCAGATTATTGCAGGGTGAAAGTCAAGCAGAAAGCTCCTCTAGGAGCTTTCTTCATGACTTTCACCCTGCATTAAGCAGCCACCTGCCCAAAAGCATTTAAATTCTTCTCTACTAGAATTCCAGTTTAGAGGGGTTTTACTGAATACTGTAACTAAATCCTTGCCTTCTTACAGTCCTTATTTGTACATTTATCCCTTTCAATGGTGGAATAGTCCTTCATTGTTTTATCAGCAAAATCCAAACAATATGAAAGGGTAAAATTCATGAGTGGATTTTGAATGACAAACAGTACAGACCCTGATCAGAGCGCATCTCTAGGAACCCTTTTATCTGTACTGTTTGCAAATCCCAGTATAAACATGTCCTGCATTAAAGGGTTTAAATACGTTTATAAAAATTAAAACTATGAAATATATACATCCGATTAATCTGTCTTTTGTTGAATATGTCATAAGTAACTCATTCAATTTGTTATTATATGTAGTTTCCTAATTTGCATCATTACTTAAATATTTCAACAGAAATTTCATAAAGAAGAATGAAGAAAAATTGCAAATTAGCTTTCATTAGAGCATGATATCAAAATGATATTTAAAAATGGAATAAGTTTGTCAATGTACAGCAGATTAAGTGTTGAACTAATCTCCTGTCAAATAAGGAGCAGCAGATTTGACTTTACCATAGTATGACCTGACTGAGGATTTACCCATAACCCTTTACTCCATAAATATGCCTTTCTATTTATAATAATTTATTTCTTATGAAATTATACAGATCTGAAGCTGCAGTTTCTGTCAGTATTATAAAAACAAAACAACATTGTAGTGTGATTATAAAATTCAGCTAATCAATATTCATGATTTCATTATTTCTTGCATGAATATTCACGAAGGAAGGTGTTAATACTCTTAAGTATTTGAACAGACAAAAATAGGCAAATAGTGCAGACCCAGATCAAACTACTCCTTAAGGATCAGTTTGATTCAGGTCTATACCCGTTGCTACTGTGTCAGTTTAATATAAAGTTATAAAAAGATAGTTATAATTGACATATTGAGTTTTAAAAACCCATGTTAACAAGTAAGTAAGTTTTACAATCATACCGTACATTATAATGCTCAGTTATCATTCCTTTGCCTCTTACATGTAGATACACCTTTGTAAACAGAGTAGATCCAGATAAGATGGCTCCTGTGCTCTGTTTGCTTATGGAATAGTAAAGATCTGATGCTGCTGTATCTGCCATCCTTTGTTCATGTACCAAATATAAAAATTCAGATACAGTAAAACCTCTCTATAACGGCCATTAAATTACATCAATATTTTGTGTTAAATGCAGGTGGCTGCTTAAAGCAAGTTGAAAGTAAAACAATGCTCCTATAGGAGCATTCTGTTTTACTTTCACCTTGCTTTAACCCTTTCCCTCATATAAACGTGTTTTCACGCATTTGCAAACAGAGTAGACCTAGATCAGACGGCTCCTAGAGGAGCCGTCTGATCAGGGTCTGCTCTGTTTGCTGATGGAATTTGGTAGATCTGTTTATTTACGTTCTAAAATGGCTACACTGTTCCACCTTGCATATTTCGTTATAACTATTTCGTCCATGAATATTCAGTAGGTATTGAAATTTGGCCTAAATATAGAACAGGGAAAGGGTTAAGCAGCAACCTGTCATAAATACCAACTAATTAACATAATTTAGTGGCCATTATAGAGAGGTTTGACTAATAAATCTTTATGTACTGGTATATGAATATTCATCCAGCGAATGGTTAGACAGTTACCATATGATGTAAATAAGCTTGTTTTGGCCTGCTAAGTGTAACAACTTAAATGAAAGTATTTCATTAACATTTTAAGTGTAAAAAATAAATGGCATTTGCTTGTACTAATTAAAAAAATTCTATAGCCTTCATTCAATAGTTTGACCCTTTGAATGCGGGAGTTGGTTGGCATTTGCAAACAGTGTAGATAAAGATCAAGGGCTCCTAGAGGAGCCCTCTGATCAGGGTCTGCACTGTTTGTTATTCAAAATCCTCTCACAAACTATAGCTCTTCATACTGAACAAACTTTACTTTTGATGGACTATTCCACTCCCTTAATTAGCATTGAAAGGATTAAATCTGTCAGTGCTTAGTAATTTTTGTCTGCCTGGATTCTAAAATAGCATTTTACAAATTACATAAATTTTACAAATATTTGCTGATTTATTTTGAATATATTTAAAATACATGTAATAAAGCCAGTTAAGCCGTATTTAGACAGCAGTGAGTCAGTTTGTAACCAAGAAGTGGCCTATAGATAATATATAAGTTAGGGTCTCTAATTGTCCCTGTATGGTCACCTTTGATGACCTTCATCCTTATCTCGTTACCATCAACCTGACTCACATGTGCAAACAGCTTGGGTCTGAGTAAATGGACATCATGATTTCATCAGAATCCAAGTTGTTTGACACTCAATCAATGGTTTCTCAAAAGTTTTATTGAATCACATGGAAACGAAATTGAACAGATCTAAATTTGAACAGACCATTTAATTTTATTGCATTTAACCCTTTCCCAATTTAATTTTTTTGTAAGAGTTAATGTGTCATGAATATTAATTGAAATATTTATTATAATAGTACATGGACACTGGAATTTTGGCAAAGGGAGAAACTGTGGAATCGAATCTATATTAGGAGCAATCAGAGCACAGCCTGATCAAATTTAGCCATCTGATCTGGGTCTTCCCTGTTTGCAAAGACGTAGAAAGGCGTATTTATGGAGCTAAAGGTTAAGAAACTAGCATGACTTATCAGCCTGTACTCATCAACCAGTAGGTCATGATCTAGCTACATGTAGTCAGTATCTAACAAGATTACAAAACTTAATGGAGCACTTTGGAGTTAACCCTTTACTCCATATCAATGCCTTTTGATGCCTTAAAATCGTCATTTCTTCTTTACTGATACATGTAGATTGGATTATCGAGGGTTTTCTGTATTACACTGTGGTACACAGAGATAACATCTAAATATAATACACTAACCCTTTGCCTGCGTAATGTCATTGTTGAAATTGCTGTCAGTTTTCATGCACAAGGTTAAGTTCTCTGCAGTAATATAATGAGAGTGTCCAAGTTTTTCTGCTGATGGTAGGCAGATTTACCAGGGTTATCTGGCTCTAGTGTGTTTGCAGAAGTATCACAAAGATGGATCTTGTACTGTGGCAATGCTATCTCTGGTTGTAATGGAACAAACATATGATTTAAACCTTGAAGCAACCTTTCCATTATTTTACAGTCAATTCTGCCATCAAATTCTCATTATGATCCATCATATATTACACTCTGGCTTTTGGTTTTTGAAAAGAAATGCAACAGACATTGCCTTTGAAAATGTAAGCAGGCAACATGTTTTTTTAGTTGACAATTACTTGAAAGACTATGAGTAATGCAGACTAGTTTTGTTTGAAGAAGGAAGTATAGGTATAGATTGCATAAACACATGCATGATGGATGTGGGAGTGTACATGAGTTTGACACAACATTCATACAATACTAATGCACACTGGGTTTACTCTAATTACCCTAAGTAGTAGGACAGACAAGTGTAACAAAATAGTGCAGACCCAGATCTAACGGTTCCTTTAGGAGCCATTGAATCTGGGTCCACACTATTTTCTGTTATGTCAGTCTAAAGTTATCAGAATCATGAATGGTACCAAATTGAATTATTCAGCTTCAGGGGAGGTGTGTACCAAATACTTCGGGTAATTAGGTTATGACATTGTCCTTCACAGAACTGAAGCTCTCATAGTTTCAGTTTTATCCTTGAATGCAGATAACAAATTAGTCACCTAAAGTCTTTGCACACAGTGTAGACCCAGATCAGGGATATTCTCCATTTGGTTTGAAGCTGTTTCTAGCATCATTCAGCAATACTGTATAACCTGTCTCAACCCTTTCCCTGTTGCATATTCATGTGAGAAAAATGCCATCATGAATATTTATTAGCTATTTTTTTTTATAATGGCATACATGTACATGTATGTACACAGGAATTTTTGGTATTGGTAGAAATTTACTGGTAAGAGTCATAATTATCTAGTATAAATTCACAAGCAAACAGAATAGACCACTGGTATGGGAGCCATCTGTTCTGGGTCTACCCTGTTTGCAAACATGTGTAAAGGCATTTATATGAAGGATAGGGTTAAGTGACCATATATGTGCATTTATTGCACGTTGGAGTCTTAAAAAAGCAGGTGGACGCTTAATTCAGGGTAAAAGTACTGCATTAAGCTTCCACCTGTCCTGTCTTAAATACCCAGATTTAGACCTTTTTAATGGTTGATGAAGGCAGGTTTTACTGCACTAACAACCTTGGGTTACCATTGGGAAATAGTAAGTTTGGATCAGATGTCAAGTAACCTTGTGTCATATCAAGATCAACTTGAATTTGAAGCAGATGGCAATATTTTGCAAATGACATTTATTTAGATCGCTAAAGGTGAACTGCTACATTATTTAGGGACAGAGCTGAAAGTACAGTTTATATGGAGAACAGTTGTTGTTGTTTTTTTCACTGAAACTAATTTTAGCTATGACCTATATCTTCATACTGAGCTTAATCCTTACAGCACTATGGACCAGTTTTGTGATTACCGTTGCTAACAGTTCTGGTCCAGATCATAAGACACGGTGTAACGCTGTGTCTCATCAGGATCCAGATTGTTTGACACTTAGGCACCAGTTGTTGAAAATAAAAAAAGAAGCTATGTTTGAGAACTGTAACAGACGACAATATATGCAGAAGAGATTTACTATTTGTTGAAAGGGTTATAAGAGTGGCGTAAAACAGGTTTTACTTTTTATAGGTATGATTAATGAAATGTGTCAAGTGAAGCTTGAAAACAGGGTAGTGTGTACTACATTAATTTAGATATGAAGTGTCCCATTAATCCTTTACCCCATGAATATTTATGTAAGTAATAATAATATCATGGAGATTAACCTATTCCTGCATAGGCTATTTTTAGATCCAATCTCTTTGAAAGAATCTACCAAAAAGGAGTATTAACTAGAGAAAAGGAAAAATTTAGAATTCTGTAGTTCTGAAACTATTGTGATAAATAGAGCATTAATTTTGCTCCTTTGGAGCAAATGCTCTATTTATCACAATGGTTTCAAAAAGTGACTTTTACAGAGGTGTAGACAAGCGTATTTATGGAGGAAAGGGTTAATTAAAATAATTTAAATTAAAATGATTTCTATAATGGCATATGAACACAGGACTTTTTGGCCATGGCAGAAACTGTAGAATTATATCTATATGATATGTATATTATTTCATGACCAACAGCAGACCCTGATTAGATGGCTCACTCAGGAGCTGTCAGATCTGAGTTTACTCTATTTATTCTGCAGGAGCATATTTTTCATGCTGATGATATTGCAAGTACATTCAGAGTGAATTATAACCCAGGGCTGTTTCTGAAACTGCTAAGGGGTAGATTAATGACCCAATTTCTAATTTACCCTTGACCTTGTGTGTGAATGTACATGTAAGGAATAATGACACCATGGCATGAATATTGATTAGGAGCTGTCTGATCTGAGTCTATTCTGTTTGCAGAGACAAGAAAACGCATATGTATGAGGCAAAGGGTTAAGACTTTTAGGTATTACCTATTATTGATAATGGAAGGAGTCTTAACATGAATATTTCCCTCTTAGAATGAATGAGCAGAAATGTATTAACCCTTTCCTCCATAAATACACCTCTGTAAAAGTCACTTTATGAAACCTATAGGAGCAAGTGCTCTATTTATCACGATGGTTTCAGTACTACACAATTCTGACATTTTCCTTTTCTCTAGTAAATGCTCCTTTTGGGTAGACTCATTCAAAGAGGCTGGGTCTAAAAATAGCCTATGGAGGAAAGGGTTAATGACAGAAAAGTCCACCTTGAATAAATAAAGGCCATATCCCAGTTGCTGGAGAAATGCCAGTGATAAATAATGGTTTTTTTAGTTGTAACAATGTTGAATAGATCAAGTGATGGATGTAGGCATTGTAAGGATTGTGTATATTAAAAGCCTTAACCCGTTATACAAAAAATCATGACTTCCTGAATATTAATTAACTGAATTTTTATAATGGCCAATAAATTATGAATATTTTGGCCATGGCAGAAACTTTAGAATAAGATCTATATTATTCCGTAAGCAAACAGAATAGACCCTGATCAGACAGCTCCTACAGGAGCCATGTGCTCTGGGTCTATGAACTTTGGGGAAAGATTGACTATGGCAAAATATAGAATCAAGTGTATATTATTCCATAAGCAAACAGAGCAGACCCTGATCAAATGGCTCCTACTGGAGTGCCTGATCTGGGTCTACTCTGTTTGCAAAGGTGACAAAGGCATATCCATGAGGTAAAGGGTTATAGTTTACATATGTAGATCCAAAGTAACTACACCTCGGCATAGGAATCGACAGGATACAAACATCTCATACACTTATCAATGTGTCTAGACTTTTATCTCTGTTGAGTACCTGTACATGTATAATTTTTATCGTGTAGACAACTGAGGAGATTTTGAATTGAAGTTAAAAGGTTTTCTGTAGGGAATTCTGTGAATTTTACTAGAATAACTAGATGTATGAGGACTAAAGAAAGAACTTCTTTTACCCTTATTCAACTGTAAAAATGATGTCTGCTTAACACTGCACACTATGAATATTCATGTAAGAAATAATGACATCATGAATATTAATTAACTGTTATAATAGCACATGGATACAGAAATGGTTGGCCATGACAGAAGATGTAGAATCATATCTATATTATATCATAAGCAAACAGAGCAGACCCTGATCAGATGACTCTTTTAGGAGCAGTCTGATTTTGGTGTACTCTGTTTGCAAAGGCTTAGAAAGGCATATTTGTGGAGTAAAGGGTTAACCCTTTACATGATGAATATTCATGTAAAAAAATGGCATAATGAATATTGATGAGATGAAATTTGATAAAATGACAGGATTGTTTGTGTTGGCAGAAAATGTTATAGAGCAGATGCTGATCATGAGCTGGGTCTACTCTCTTTGCGAAGGGGTAAAAATGCATGTTTGTAAAGAAAATGGGTAATTGCTCTTATGAATAGTCACAATATTTGTCCACTGTGTTACTACCGGTACTTTACATTATGGCAGTATATTTTCATAGAAAACAATCAGCTAGGAGAATCTGCAGGGCTAAGTGCCAAACTGTTGTGGCTTCAATTGATGCAGCAAAGTAATAATTATGCTGTTTGCAAACAGTCTGACTACAGATAAGGTATGGAGTGGTTTGGTGTCTCATCATGATCTAATTATTGACACTGATCAGAATTTGCATTAGAAATGCAAGAAAAAATCAACTGACAAATTAGGAAGACAATCAGGCTGGGCTCATATTCTGGACCATACAACTTCATAGCTGTAAATGCTTATACATTTTGAATGATAAAGTTACTGCCGTTTTGCAGCAAGAGCTTGATATATTACAATGCAGACTAATAGCTGATATACCTGTTGTAAAATGGGTTACCTGTAAAATGCGACGATATACAGAGATGATAAACATGTAGTACAACACAGACTGTAAGAGATGATATACATGTAGTACAACACAGACTGTAAGAGATGATATACATGTAGTACAACACAGACTAGATGATATACATGTCGTACAATGCAGACTAATAGATGATATACATGTAGTACAATGGAAACTATGTAAGAGATGATATACATGTAGTACAACACAGACTATGTAAGAGATGAAATACATGTAATACACCGAAGACTATGTAAGAGATGATATACATGTAGTACAACACAGACTATGTAAGAGATGAAATACATGTAATACACCGAAGACTATGTAAGAGATGATATACATGTAGTACAACACAGACTATGTAAGAGATGATATACATGTAATACACCGAAGACTATGTAAGAGATGATATACATGTATTACATTGCAGACTGTATGAGATGGTGTTGGTCTTTTCTACAATCTTTTTACAACTTTGTTCGGAACTTTATTATCCTAATTGCCCTAAGTATACAGATAGACAAACATAGGCAAATGGTGCAGAAGGAGACATTTGATCAGGCTTACACTATTTACTACTATGATAGTCTTATTTGAATTACCAAATTGAACTACAGTAAAACCTCTCTATAACGGCCACTAAATTACATCGGGTATTTTGTGTTAAAGGCAGGTTGCGGCTTAAAGCAATGTGAAAGTAAAACACAACGCTCCTATAGGAGCGTTCTGTTTTAATTTCACCTTGCTTTAAGCAGCGACCTGCCCTAAATAGCAACTAATTAACACAATTTAGTGGCCGTTATAGAGAGGTTTTACTGTATTCAGCTTTTCAAATCCATGGAGATGGGGAGATTGGTGTTTCCGAATACTTTGGATAATTAGAGTAAAGCAGTTTTATGTTATATCAAACTTTTATATTGCATTTTTAGCTCACCTGAGTGAGGCTTAGGTGAGCTTTTGTGATTGCTCATCATCCGACATCTATCTTTCTGTCCGTCAACAAATGTTTGAACAACATCTAAATGGCAGAAAGTAACTTTACGTAGATGATCTTGGTATCATGCTCTATGAAAACCGTCAAAAGATTCTGGATCAATGTAGAATTTGGATTGCCATCATGGCATGGCAATCAAATGAAAAGTCGTTAACCCTTTCCTTCATATAAACGCTTTTTTACTGCTTTGTAATCAGAGTAGACCCAGATCAGGTGGCTCCTAAAAACATCTGATCAGGGTCCGTTTTGTTTGCTTATGAAATTAAAATAGATCTGACTTCAATTTCTACCAATACTAAAACATCCTTTGTACATATGCCATTATAAAACTACATAGAAAACCTTAACCAGTGATCCAATTTGAATAGAATTGGATAAGAATAGTCTTCTGGTGACTCTCTGCTTAAACTGCTAAAACCAAACTGATATACAAAAAAAACATTGCTGCCAGGAGAGGGGCTAAATTTCCTTATATTACCTTTAAATAGGGAAAACTTAAAAAATCTCCAAAACCAGGGATCCAATATGATAGGAATAGTCCTCTAGTGACCAGATGGAGAATTAATATGGCTACCATGAATTTTGAACAAACTGAATTACCTTCAGTTGAATATTTTTAAAAAACTACTGTGGCATTATTCTTCTATACTGCATTTTGCATCAATGGTTGTGACTAGTTTACCTCTATCTAGTGCTATTTTTTACAGGTGAGTGATACAGGGTCATTATGGCCCTCTTGTTATATAACATGTTTCACCTTGAATATTTAACCACCGATCTTTCCTTTCCACCGGTGTGTAAACTGAATTAGTGAATTCTCAGCACCCTTCTGTTAACTTTAAATTAGCAGAGTAGCAACTGGCATATAGACTTTGATCAAGCTGTACCTGAAAGAACAGTTTTATCTGGTTCTGAATTTTTTGCCAAATATTGTTAACATGAAAATTTAAAATAAGGAAATTATTCCCATTGCCAAATATTATAGAATCAGATCTGTGACATACAGGCACAAACAGAGTAGACTGATCAGACAGCTCCTACTATGGAATTATATAGATCTAATTCTACAGTTTTTTGTGTAAGCTATTTTTTCGCTTGAACATTTTATAAATATAAAAAATTAAAGTTGATGAATATCCATGAATTGATGAATTCATGCATTAGGAAAAGGGTTAAAAACTAAAAAGTGCTTTCCATTTGTTTTTGATTTCAATGAGTGTTGCATGATATATTTAGAAGGTGAACACAATAAAATTATTGTTTTATTCAACTTAACCCTTTACTCCATATGCATGTATATGCAAACAGAATAGACCCAGATCAAATGTTTCTGTAGGAATTGGCTGATCAGGGTATGCTCTGTTTGCTTATGAAATATATAGATCTAATTCTACAGTTTCTGCCATGACCAAACTTTCCTACGTTCTTATACCATTTTAAAAATCATCTGATTGATATTCATGGTATCATTATTTGTTACACGAATATTTATGAAGTAAGGGGTTAATCATAAGAGCTATATACAGTACAGGTTTCACTTATTTTCAACTATTCTGTAATCTTTATTTATGGTATTTATTTGATCAAGTCTGATTATGTTTATGTACATGTATCTTAAAACTTTCATTTATCATTTTCCATTGATAGCTGTTTGTCTACATATTCATGTTATTTTGCCCTTTTTATTGCCATTTTTGAAAGAGGAACTCTGACATTTAAATACAGTTTAGACACATATTAGACACGAATTTTGAAACGCTGTCAGTAGATTCCAAAGAAATTGTTTATGTAGACAGTGTCAGATGTCTTATTCTAAGGCAGTGACTAATCTGGGTCTACTCTGTTGACAAATGTCTATATACCCTCATTCTATAGACGTGGCTGAATATCTCAATGTGTGCATATATATACAGTCATTCGGGGATATACCGTCAATTTTACTGTTAGACTGGTTTATATATAATCACCATCTCCTATAGACTGTCTTTACTACTGATACTGCTCAAAGGATGGACAGAATATCGTCAGACATGTGCCTTTATGTTTCAGTGCTTGTGAGTCCTTTATATACCTGCACAGCTAACGTATCGCTGTATCATAGTACCCAATTTGTTACATTATAAAGGCCTTACTTGGATTGCCAGTATCATATGTATATATACACACATACATGCAGTAGAACCTCTTTTAAGCAACTACATAACCCATTACCTCATAGACTATTTTTAGATCCAACCTCTCTGAATAAATCTACAGAAAAGGAGCATTTACTAGAGAAAATATTTACTTTAGAATTGTGTTGTTTGAAACCATTGTGATAAATAGAGCAGCTCCTATGGAGTGATTGCTCTGTTTATCACAATGGTTTCAAAAAGTGACTTTTACAGAGGCTCCAAAGGGCATCAATATGAGGGAATGGGTTAATCAATTAGAAGATGGTTGGTTACATATTTTAGTGCCAAATATTTTTTGTCTGTTAACATTATGGCCCATTTCATATTTCAAAGTGGAACTTCTTCAAGTGTTTCTCAAAACATAATTAAAACAGTTTGGATCCTGATGAGATGCAGTTACACGGCACCTCATTTGGGCCCTTACAGTTTGCCAAGATAATCACATATTCACCATTACAGCGAGCCCTTTAAGTCACTTTCGAGTGACTTTGACGATGTAAGAGTTAATATAGATTGAAAAGTAATGCAGACATTTCTACATTTTTTACGTCCTTCCTTAAGCTACTAACTTTAACCAATTACTTCATTTATATTCATGTGAAACTCCCCATTGAAAATATTGATGTAGTAAAGAAATAAAAGGACATAATATTTATTTCCATGGTAAAAAGTAGAGAATCGGTTCTGACATAAGGAAACAGACAAGACCCTGATGAGACACTTACAACAGGAGCTGTCTGATCTGGATCTTCTCTGTTTGCAAATATGTAAAAATGTGGGTATGTGAAGTAAATGGTTAAAGACTAACAATTCTTCTTCTTTTTAATGAGTGATTGCTTTAGAAAGATTCTACTGTACATATTTCTAATCAATTTGTTTAAACATTTTTTAAACACAGTGTACCAAGTGTATTTTATTTTCTCAGTAAGTTGCATGTAAATTTTATGGCTACATATGGTGTGTATAAGTATATGTATCAGCGACATCAAGATGTATATTATGCATGCATATACACAGATCTTCAGCCTATAGATGGTCACACATATAAAATGTACCACGTACTTGTCTGTGGTCAATGAGACTACAAGGGAAGCTGCAATGCATTTTTTTGAAGTGAGAATTTAACCCTTTACATCATAGATAAAGCCCATTGATGCCTTTGCAAACAATGTAGATCCCTATCCGATGACTGCTGTGGGAGCTGTCTAATCAGGGTCTGCCCTGTTTGCTTGTGGAATATTATAGAGTTCAGTGTAACTTTATGTGCTCAAATGTCATTATAAGAATTAATCTAATCAATATTCATGATGCTATTAAATCTAACCTGAATATTCATTAGGGAGAGGGTTAACCTGTTTTACTCTGTATCAACAACAGACATTGCCTTCCTCATATTTGTCCTACTGTAAAATTACAGAAAAAAAACTCAAAACCGAACATTCAATTTAGTATAAATATCGGTCTTAGAGACAGGTGTAGGGTGACTGTTATTCAGAAAGCTCCTCTAGGAGCTTTCTGAAATGACTTTCACCCTGCATTAAGCAGCCACCTGCCTAAAAGTATGTAAATTCTTCTGTACCTGATTTCTGGTATAGAGGTTTTTTCTGTATATGTGAATGCACTGAATCAAAAGTTGTAAATTAAGGGCTAAGTCCAAACTGACAATTTTAGTTTGACTTTATTTTGTAAATGCTTACAAATGTTAACCCATTAACCTTATGAATATTTATGTTAGAAATATTGACAACATGAATATTAATAAGAGTGTTTCGTTTATAATGGCATATGATCACAAGGCATTTTCGCTCAGGCAGGAACCATAAAATCAGATATATATATTATACCATAAATAAACAGCAGACCCAGATCAGAGGGCTCCTGCTTTGTTTGCAAATGCATGAAAAGGCGTTTATATGAGGGAAAGGGTTAAGGGACACCTTAACTACCAGTACGTTGTTGTGACCCTTTACCTGATAAATATTTATGTAAGAATCACATTATGAATATTAATTAGATGATTTATTATAATTGCTTATGAACACAAGAACTTTTGGTGATGGCAGATATAGTAGGATTTGATCAATATTATTCTTGATCAGTATTATTCTATGAACAAACAGAGCAGACCAAAATCAGATGCCTCCCACAGGAGCCATCTGATCTGGGTCTGCTCTGTTTGCAAATGGGTCCAAAGATGGTTCTATCAGGTAAAAGGTAAACAAAAGCCAAAAAACAACAACAATGTGATTCAAGATGCCAAGGGTTAACTGAAGTTTTTTTGTCTGTTTTCGTATGAATAGGTTGTCATAACAATATATTGTCACCTATAACTTGGTCAAATAATATTGTTAAAAGATTTTATGAATCAATAAACTTATATATAACTGAGTATGTTTTGTATGTGTATTTATTTCTTCCAATATGATGATGGAAATCCTGCTTTAAAATGAAAGTCCCTACAATAAACTCATATTTTCTATAACATATAAAACTTGGTACTTGTTATATTCAGTATTATCAATTTGAACTTATATTAAAAACGGTCCTGTGATACGTTCTACAAGGAAATATTAGCAAGTAGGAGTGACCTGTCGTTTTTGTGTCACCTGCCGAGAGGCAGTGTGTCACTTAGGGATCACTTTTCCGTCGTCTGTCTGTCCATCTGTCTGTATGTCTGTCTGTCCGTCACACTTTCTTTTTTTGGCTGTCATTTCTAAACTAATCATGGAGCTTTCAAATTTCACACATGGAACAAGCATGATGAGAGGAAGTGTCATGCACAAGGGCCACAACTCTAGCATCAATATTTTTGAGTTTTCCCCTTTTTCATAATAATAAGTTTTTGTGTCAGTTGCGAGCAAGTGACACATGTGTTCCTCTGAACACTCTTGTTATTTATAGATTTGTTTTTTTCCAAACTATTCCATTCTATACAAAAGAGTTTTGCTTAAATTGACGAGCCAATTTCTCGTGAAGCTCGTGCAGTTGATTACTTAGCTACACTGTTCCACCTTCCATACTTCAAATGTCAATACCTACTGAATTTTCATGGAAAAAATAGTTATGAAACTATTTTGTCCATGAAAATTCAGTAGGTATTGACATTTCGAATAAACATAGAACAGAGAAAGTGATAAACAACTGATATACTGATAACTTGAACTTCGGCATAACTTGAAATAAAAGTTGAGTTCTTCCAAAATTTACAATACAGAATTGTTCTAAAATGTATCGCTACACATATCTAGAAACACATGCGACAGCTCAGTGCAGGTCGAAAGAAATGCAGAAAAGTTCACATGGGAGCTTTCATCATTAATTTAGACCTGCATTAAGCTGTGAACTCGAGATATTGTTCAGACTAGAAATCGGATAACTCGAAACTCTGTTATCTGGAAGTAATATGGACGGCCCACTGAAGTTTGAGATTTGAAATTTTACTGTATGTAATTGTGGGGCATTTTTAAAACACGTTGAAAGTAGAGATTATCACTTGAACTCTTCCCTAAAAATTATACATGAATTTATCACTTCATAAATATATATCATTTTTAAAATGTAAAATTTTCAAGGGAATCTTTGGCATAGACAAAAACTAGAATCAACATTTTAGGGCAATAACTTCTGCAATATCCCGAGGCATTGTTGTTGTCCCGAACCAGAAGGGGCACTGCAGATGTTATTGCCCGAAATAAACGTGTATTATCGCAATTCTTGCATAAAACCTTTCTGCTTTCCTGTATTCATTTTATGGATTAGGTTGCTTACGTCGAAGTTCGAATATCTGGAAGGACTGTATTTTTCTAATCTTTCTTTGTGTTAATTTGTGAAAATTTGTTCATGAATTATGGCGGGCAATGACAAGGGAGTTAACTACCAGCGAGAGGCAGTAGGAAGACACGAGGTGGTAGGAATGCCATGCACGAGGTGATAGGAATTGACAAATGTATCCCTTTCGAAGCCATAAGATTGAAGAAGATAACTCAGGGTGGGTGCCTATAGAACATTTGGAGTTTGAGAACGAAACCATACTCGAGCTCCAGATTAGACAGATTTTGATAAAGTCGAAAGCTGACCATTCTGATGTTTGAGTATTATAACATGCTAAATAGACATACCAAAATTGGTAAGATTTAATCAAAGCATCACTGGGATTATGCTCGAGAACAAACTCGTACTCAGACACAAAAAATGTTTCTATGGATCCATCTATCTTTTTTTCTTGGGGTTAAACGTGTCACTGCTTCATTTTGAACTATTTGCTCCATTAATACGCCTTTTAACCAGTTCCATCATAAAAACGCTTAGTCACGGTTTTGCAAACAGAGTAGGCCCTCGTTCTAGATTAGACGGATCGGTCCTGTATAAGCCATCTAAACTGGGCCAGCTCTATTTGCTTATGAAATTGTTAAGAAAATCTGACTCTACAGTTTCTACCAATACCAATATTTGTTAGTTTATGCCAGTAAAAAATCAGCTAATAAATATTCACGATGTCATTATTTCTCACACGAATATGCAACAGAGAAAATGTTAATGCCTTTGCAAAAGAATCTGTTTGATTTCAAAATAATATAAGAGCTGATTCTACAGTTTCTGCCATAACCAAACTTTTCATGTGCCATTCTAACAAATAATATTCATGTCATTATTCCTTACATGAATATTCATGGAGTAAAAGGTTTAACCCTTTCCTAAGTTTGCTAATGGAATTTAAAAGATACATGTATGTTGCTTTACTTTCTAAAATGGCCACAATCGTCCACCGCTCATATTTCATGATAATGTTATTTTGTCCATGAACATTTATTAGGTATTAAAATTTGGAATAAGCATAGAGCATGGAAAGGATTTATAATAACCCTTTCCTTTATACAAATGCTTGTTTGCATCTGCAAACTGAATTATCAGGGTTCCCTCAAATTACAGAAAGTAAAATTCCCTGTCCTTTTCTTGACTTTTCCCTGACCAATTTTAAATTTCAGGTAAAACAAGAAATATCTTTTAAAAAGATATTCAGCGGCATTCAAATATTGACATAATGTACAAAACAATAATGATATTAAATCTCTGCCAACTTAATTTCAATGTTTCGAGATTATGTTAGTACAGGGAACTAGATATATGAAGGGTTGCTTGTAATTATACTAGCAGAGAAGCATGCAATGGAAATGACTTGGAGTAGAATAAGCAATTATGGAAATAATAAAGTTACTTTTATAGGAAATAAAACTATCTGAAGTTAGTTCTTCATTTTACCTATTATAAAAATTTACTTGAAAGCATATATATTTATATTGATATGAAGATAACTAATTTAATACACTTTAAATAAAGCATACAGAATTTACTTTTTGTTTGTGCAGAGGCTGTAATTACTTAAAGAAAGGTATTTATCTATAGCCTGGATCAACGCATTAATTTACGTGTGTGCATCATCATTAGTGACACCATTAACTGAATATACATGTATTTTTAAAACGATTTAAAGTTAGCTATCTCAACCTACTACTCGATCCAAAGCGCCAGGTGATAGAGCCGTAACAATAGCCGGCAAACTACCTGTTCGTCAAAGTGGATGTGATCAAATGTGGTATTAAAATGATAGCAAAATGATAATAAATGTTTAAAAGTTTAATAGTGGTTTTGGCAAACTGGCAATAATGTTCAGCAAGCATTACCATGAGGTGATAAGTACGATAATGGGTTAGGAACTGATATAAAGTATGACACACCAAAAATTGAATAGTCAAAATTGATCCACACCTTTTGAGGATAATAGATCTATATAGTTTTATTCAGTAATATTGTTTATGTATTATATACTCTAGTTTTGATAATGACCAAAGTAATAAATAATTTATATTGTTTTACCGGTCATGGTAATAAACAACTATGTGACTACAGTATTGTACATGTATTTGAATCCACCAAAAGTTGAACTAAACAACATTTTGACTGAAAACAAAAAGCATAAAGTGAGTGGCAAACAGTTTGGACCAAGACTAAAATCAAAACTGAATGGGATAGTAAATCATTAGTAATGTGTTATGTGGTCTGGGGCTGTTTTAATGACTAAACAATGTGACTATAGTATATGAAAGCACCTCTTTATCACTCATTGTACCCAAGGTTGAGTAAGTGAAAATATGTCACCTGCTTAGCTAATATCCTGATCTGTATAAACCAAAAAAATGGACCACATATCAATATTTAACATATAGATAGTTATTTAATAATTTTGATTATTCAATTTTTGCTTTTTAATACAAATTTTCGATTTTTGCCGAAACGTCCTAGGCCGAATAAATAGATGGCCAAAACGTCCTGGGTCGAAACATCCGGGGCGAAACTTCCTATGCCGAAACGTCCTACATTGAGTTTGGCCATGTATAGAGGCATTATAAAAAGGCTGTATGCCAGTCAAGGGATGAACTAATGAAAATACGGTTTACTAGAAAATACTTGTAGGTCATATGCAAATTACAATGTAACATAGTTTCTGATTGGTGGAAAACTAGAACAAAAGTGAAAATAGACAGCTAACCGCTGAATAAAAACAGCTTAGGAGGCAAGGGACACATATAGACCCTTTCAGTTTCTTCTTATACCCTAAGCATGTATAATTGTATACAGACTTAAACTGGCATTCAATTTGTAACAAACTTAGGGACGTATGCATTTGTATTAAGCCATTATTAAAAATTCAAATTATTATTTTTCTTTATAGGCAATGTTTTTGGATAATATAGTAAAAACAGACATGCTCAACCAGAATGAAGAAATTGCTTTTGCCTCTTTTTCATTTTCTTTTCTATTCCTCGCCAAATAATAGTTCAGACCCAGATCAAGATCATGTACGTGATATATATTAAAAGTGGTAGATTCTATGTGTATAAATATTTCTTCAACCGTATGAGTGTTTTATACGGAAGTCCTAGAGGGACATTTTGTATTTATTATTTAAATCTATTACATGTATCTATAATTTATAATTTATCACTTATAATGAACTGACGTTTCTACGGAAACCCTGGGACATTTTGTATTCAAATACCACATCAACCCAAGAAGCACAAATAAAATGCAAATGAATACTGTATATACATATACACACTACAACTTTCACAGAACTGCCCCTTGCCTGTTAACCAACGAAATCATATCTGCACTTTCTGAACACAATGTGTTGCAGTGCCATTAAACCATTATACACCTGGTAACCAAAAGTCAAATTCATCGAAAGCAAAACACAAACTGTCTGTGACGCCATAACTGACACAAGAATTAGACACCGTCATAAAACGCATTAACATTACTGAACAAGTATTTATTAAAACATTGATTGTGCTGTCAGTTTATAAATACGACTACCTGCGTGGTGAATAGCACAGAAGAATGAATTGACATTGAGACGATCCATGTAATGAAGAAGACTACATCCTTTGATCATTAAAACGTCATAATATATGTGCACGTATCTCATATGAACATCGTCACTGCCCGTCATGGCATTTTAATGATCGCAGTATCAATGATCAACAAATATCATTTATGTGATAATTATGATTTTGATATTTGTTGTTCATTTTTTGTGAGATAAGTAAAATGTCATATAAAATTTATTTTAATGTTTTATATGATCTAATTATGCACCGTTTCCTGCAGCATATGTTTCCCACGTGACCACAACCCATCTGCTGTGTAAAATGTACACTCTGAATCCCCATTCCTCAATTTTAACAGTTTAAAAACGGCTACTGTTTTAGCTCGACTAATTGAAGAATAGCGGAGCTTTAATTCCTACTCACCCTGGCGTCGGGATCACTCCTTGGTTAAAGTTTTTGTTAAAGTCCACAGTTTGCCTTTAACCTTTTGAATAAAGCTTTGAACACTTGTTTACCATCACTAGCTTCATCTGTAGGTAAGAATACATAACTCTGTCAAGTATTTTGACAGAATTATGGCCCTTTTTAACTTGAAATCTTTGGTTAAGGTTTTTTCAAAGTCCACATGCGCACTTATTTACATAACCCTGTGAGATAAAGCTTTGAAACACTTGACTGCCATCACAGGCTACAAAGTCTGTAGGCAAGAGTACATAACTCGGCCATGCATTTTGACAGAAAATTGGCATCTTTAGCTCACCAGAGCACTTTTGTGCTCAGGGTGAGCTTTTGTGATCGCCTGATGTCCGTCGTCCGTCGTCGTGCGTCGTCCGTCGTCGGGCGCCAACAATTTCAACCTTTAAAAAGAATATCCTCTGAATCTACAAGGTTTTCAGCTTTCATCTTTGGTACATAGCATCATCTGTAGGTCCTCTACAAAAGATATATAAATTATGACCATGGGGTCAAAATTGGCCCCGCCCCAGGGGTGTTCAGTTTTCAATAGAAACATATAGTGAAAACTTTGAAATTCTTCTCCTCTGAAACTAGAAGGTTCTCGGCTTTCTTATTTGGCACATAGCTTCAACGTCAGGTCTTCTACAAAAGTTATATAAATTATGCCCCTAGGGTCAAAATTGGTCCCACCCCAGGGATTGCCAGTTTTTGTAGCTGACTGCTTAAACAGCCCATGGGATCACTAGTTATGCATAGGAAAAACTTTAAAAACCTTCTTATCAAAAACTACCGGTACATGTCCCAGAGTTTAGATATTTGTTGTATAGATTTACTTAGCATACCTTTATGAGTTTTATTAATATCATAGTTCTGAGGTTAAAATTGGCCCTGCCCTGTGTATATAGACTTCTTCACATCAGAAACAACAGTTTAAAAGTTCCCCCTTAAACCAGACTGAGACTAGCCAGTGTGAGTGCTGATGTAATCACTCTTAGCCTGATCAGTAGAGTAGAAATTGTGTTTAGACAAATAACACACACTCATTTTAGATTGAGAAAACTATTTGGATAATTCTCAATATGCAGAAAGATCTTAAAGCTTTTTTCCATACCTATGCCTTGCATTAAGCTGCCAGCTATCAATATAGAGCCTATCAGTGTATCTGTTGTGAAGTTAGCTTTATACAAGTTCCAGTATTCTATGCACTAATACCCATTCTTTCAGTACTGTGATGTTATCTGCTTCAGAATTGTTGTCTGCTTGTTTAAGTTTGTTCACACTGTTTTTAATACATATCAATCTTACAATTAACACTCTTGTACAAACCACATATGAAGTTACATGTGTGTCAGATCAGAATCCAAACTTTGTGCTAAATTCAGTCAAGTCATGCTCAGCAGTCACAGATAGGGTTATAACACTGAGTTTCTGTCATCTGTTAGAAATAATAAAGTGAAAACTTTGAAAATCTTCTCTGAATCTACAGGGTTCTCAGCTTTCATATTTGGCACATAACACCATGTTTCTGTCCTCTACAAAAGTTATATAAATTATGCCACTGGAGTCAAAATTGGCCCCGCCCCAGGGGTGGTCAGTTTTCAATAGAAACATATAGTGAAAACTTTGAAAATCTTCTCCTGAAGCTGGAATGTTCTCAGATTTCATATTTGGCACATAGCATCATGTTCAGGTCCTCTACAAAAGTTATATAAATTATGCCTCTGGGGTCAAAATTGGCACCGCCCCAGGGTGGTCAGTTTTCAATAGAAACATATGGTGAAAACTTTGAAAATCTTCTCCTCTGACTGTCAGGTGAGCGATGTCAGGGCCTTTCTTGCCCTCTTGTTTAACTTATAATGTTTGGTTAAAGTTTTTGTCAAAGTCCACTTATTTACATAATCCTTTGAAATAAAGCTTTGAAACTTGGAACACTTGTTCACCATCACAAGTTGCATCTGTAGGCAAGAGTACATAACTCTTCCAAATATTGTGACAGAAATTATTGCCCTTTTTAACTTAGGTGTTTCTTTTAATTAAAGTTTTCAGAGATCCAGCATCTTGAACACTATTAAAGATATTTTACTGAGACATTGAATACTTGCTTCTAGTATCATTGGACACCATTGTAGTTCACTTTCAAGCATTTTTACAATAACAATACTGAGAAAAGTAGAGCGCACTGTCCTGTGACAGCTTTTGTTATTAAATATAATTAAATCTGGGTCTAAACTATGAAATCGACAGTTTGCGATAATTTCCATCACGAAAATGTTAATATTATATTAATAAAACACTCATAACGGTGAAGAAATATTTATACACATAGATTATACCACTTTTTATCAAATAGATTCTATAACGTGATCTTGATCTGGGTCTGAACTATGATTTGGCAGTTTGCAATTATTTCCGACACTTACCTATTTGAAAAGCTAACATCAAATACATAGCTGCGACAAAGGTGAGAAAACTCGATCCCTATATAATAATAAGGTTGACAAACCGACTTTAGGTCTACTATATAAAACTAAGGTCGGCGAATGGGAAGGTCGACGAAACAACCATCACCCTTCCTTAACCCTCGACTTCTGATTCAATATTTCCCCGAACTTTGCCAAACTTTTCAAATAGAAGGCGCCGTCTGATCAGGGTCTGCTCTGTTTGCTAATAGAATTTCATAGATCTGTTTCTTTCTTTAGTTATTGAAATGGCTACAATATTCCGACTTCCATCTTTCATTAACTATTTTGTCCATGAATATTCAGTAGGTATTGAAATTTGGAATACATATAATACAGGGAAAGGATTAATGTACTAACATATCAACGATTAGAACACTATTCGTTCGTTTGTTACCGTTGACATGAAAGAGAAAAACTTTATAATCGCGTGAAAGAACGCCAGCGTAAAATTCCAAAGCGTTATGTTTTTACATCAGTCATCCTGTTTCATACAAAAAACACAGAAGTACCTGTAGAGGTTAATGTGCAAGTAGGACCCTCTAAAATCAGATCATCTTTGTGTATAAAGAATCTCGGTGCATGGCTCGATTCACAAATGGATATGACATCACGTGTCGATTCCGTGTGTAGGTCTAGTTATGCACAGCTCCGGCAAATAGGCCATATAAGAAGGTACCTCTCACCTAATGCTACCAAGACTTTGGTGAACTCTCTTGTTACATCAAAAATAGACTACTGCAATTCACTGCTGCACGTAGATCATTGTCATCGGTTGTGCCAAAATGTCGTAAGGTAAAATACCATGAGAGAAGTTTCATGCATGCAGCTCCAAAACTTTGGAATGCTCTACCGTCAGACATTAGAGACGCAAGGTCACTGGCATGTTTCAAAAGGTGCCTGAAAACGCATTTTTCAACATTTGTTACTAGGACAGAAACGATATGTTGCATTTATTGGGAGATTTGAGGACCCAGCTGCCCGGCAAGGGGCCACGAGTGAATGCTATTCCAAATATGTGATGCTCTTCAGACTTTGTACTAACATATTCTTAAAGGCAGTCTGCCATGCCTGCCTGATATGACAATAACTCTGCATTCACCCATGCTACCTTGCCGCATAACATCCAGCGACCTAACAACAACTGACAACAATCTTCTATCATAACATTGGTTTATTTACGCATTATGTACAACTAAGGTTCAGGTTTGGCTCTGTTGGGCATGGTTCCCGATCCCACCGTGCTTGCCCAATTGGCTAGCAGGTACACCGGACAAGTTGTCGTGTAAGGGCGACCTTTGACAGCCATCCGAAGTGGTATCCCAAATTTATAATTATTAGGCCCAATAGCCACAAAATATGCCCCAATAGGCTTCAACATATGCCCCAATAGGCTTCAAAGTATGCCCCAATAGGCTACAAAATATGCCCCAATAGGCTTCAAAGTATGCCCCAATAGGCTACAAAATATGCCCCAATAGGCTTCAAAGTATGCCCCAATAGGCTACAAAATATGCCCCAATAGGCTTCAAAGTATGCCCCAATAGGCTACAAAATATGCCCCAAAAGGCTTGAATTGAAAATATGCCCCAGAAGGCTCCAGACTGAATAAATCACATGCAAATTTGACATAAGCTTGTTATATAGAGCTGCAACCCCGAGAACGGATGTATCGCCAATTCAACTACGGCAGATCCTGGGAGATCAGTAATCCAGCCATCATCTACAATGGCGACACCCCGGGCCTCTATCAGAATTGCAGTCCTTTTAAAATTATAGTTTGATATAAATATTATTAAATATGTACTTAAATTGTACACATAAATGTTTTGTTCGGATTTCGCTGTCGGCCAATCACCCTTTCAACTTTAAGCAAGCCATAGCCCAATGGCAGTAATTACAATAGACTTCCAGGAACCGCGCCGTTACTGTAATAGATGTAGGTTGTCCCCTATGGTAGTAGCAACACTGTATGCCAAAGTGACTGAAACAAAATAAGAACAAACAGCAGACGACTGTATCTTACAGAATAGGACATACAATGAGACAATAGGGAACATACAACAGTAAAATTAATTAACATACATGTATAATGATATTACATAATAAGCTTCATAAGAAGGTGACGGGCATGCTGCCGGTCACGCATATGCCAATCTGAAAATTACAAGGCATTTCACCGCATAAAACAATAAATAAAAGGGGGCATGTGGTGGGTGGGATTTAAGTCGTCTACAGTGTGAATTTATGACACCATCATCCCACTCACCATGATTAGTTGCAAATCAGAAGACAAAGGAACAAAGGAACTTGGGCGGTCTTTGACTATGTCGCTTCTATCAATGACAAATCGGTGTGCAGTATGCCGCTTCTAACACATACAAAATACAAAAATATGAAGAGCTCAAACTCCAATAACAAACGATTATTGTTGAACAATAATCGCATTTATTGGGAGATTTGAGGACCCCAGCTGCCCGGCAAGGGGCCACGAGTGAATGCTATTCCAAATATGTGATGCTCTTCAGACTTTGTACTAACATATTCTTAAAGGCAGTCTGCCATGCCTGCCTGATATGACAATAACTCTGCATTCACCCATGCTACCTTGCCGCATAACATCCAGCGACCTAACAACAACTGACAACAATCTTCTATCATAACATTGGTTTATTTACGCATTATGTACAACTAAGGTTCAGGTTTGGCTCTGTTGGGCATGGTTCCCGATCCCACCGTGCTTGCCCAATTGGCTAGCAGGTACACCGGACAAGTTGTCGTGTAAGGGCGACCTTTGACAGCCATCCGAAGTGGTATCCCAAATTTATAATTATTAGGCCCAATAGCCACAAAATATGCCCCAATAGGCTTCAACATATGCCCCAATAGGCTTCAAAGTATGCCCCAATAGGCTACAAAATATGCCCCAATAGGCTTCAAAGTATGCCCCAATAGGCTACAAAATATGCCCCAATAGGCTTCAAAGTATGCCCCAATAGGCTACAAAATATGCCCCAATAGGCTTCAAAGTATGCCCCAATAGGCTACAAAATATGCCCCAAAAGGCTTGAATTGAAAATATGCCCCAGAAGGCTCCAGACTGAATAAATCACATGCAAATTTGACATAAGCTTGTTATATAGAGCTGCAACCCCGAGAACGGATGTATCGCCAATTCAACTACGGCAGATCCTGGGAGATCAGTAATCCAGCCATCATCTACAATGGCGACACCCCGGGCCTCTATCAGAATTGCAGTCCTTTTAAAATTATAGTTTGATATAAATATTATTAAATATGTACTTAAATTGTACACATAAATGTTTTGTTCGGATTTCGCTGTCGGCCAATCACCCTTTCAACTTTAAGCAAGCCATAGCCCAATGGCAGTAATTACAATAGACTTCCAGGAACCGCGCCGTTACTGTAATAGATGTAGGTTGTCCCCTATGGTAGTAGCAACACTGTATGCCAAAGTGACTGAAACAAAATAAGAACAAACAGCAGACGACTGTATCTTACAGAATAGGACATACAATGAGACAATAGGGAACATACAACAGTAAAATTAATTAACATACATGTATAATGATATTACATAATAAGCTTCATAAGAAGGTGACGGGCATGCTGCCGGTCACGCATATGCCAATCTGAAAATTACAAGGCATTTCACCGCATAAAACAATAAATAAAAGGGGGCATGTGGTGGGTGGGATTTAAGTCGTCTACAGTGTGAATTTATGACACCATCATCCCACTCACCATGATTAGTTGCAAATCAGAAGACAAAGGAACAAAGGAACTTGGGCGGTCTTTGACTATGTCGCTTCTATCAATGACAAATCGGTGTGCAGTATGCCGCTTCTAACACATACAAAATACAAAAATATGAAGAGCTCAAACTCCAATAACAAACGATTATTGTTGAACAATAATCGCATTTATTGGGAGATTTGAGGACCCCAGCTGCCCGGCAAGGGGCCACGAGTGAATGCTATTCCAAATATGTGATGCTCTTCAGACTTTGTACTAACATATTCTTAAAGGCAGTCTGCCATGCCTGCCTGATATGACAATAACTCTGCATTCACCCATGCTACCTTGCCGCATAACATCCAGCGACCTAACAACAACTGACAACAATCTTCTATCATAACATTGGTTTATTTACGCATTATGTACAACTAAGGTTCAGGTTTGGCTCTGTTGGGCATGGTTCCCGATCCCACCGTGCTTGCCCAATTGGCTAGCAGGTACACCGGACAAGTTGTCGTGTAAGGGCGACCTTTGACAGCCATCCGAAGTGGTATCCCAAATTTATAATTATTAGGCCCAATAGCCACAAAATATGCCCCAATAGGCTTCAACATATGCCCCAATAGGCTTCAAAGTATGCCCCAATAGGCTACAAAATATGCCCCAATAGGCTTCAAAGTATGCCCCAATAGGCTACAAAATATGCCCCAATAGGCTTCAAAGTATGCCCCAATAGGCTACAAAATATGCCCCAATAGGCTTCAAAGTATGCCCCAATAGGCTACAAAATATGCCCCAAAAGGCTTGAATTGAAAATATGCCCCAGAAGGCTCCAGACTGAATAAATCACATGCAAATTTGACATAAGCTTGTTATATAGAGCTGCAACCCCGAGAACGGATGTATCGCCAATTCAACTACGGCAGATCCTGGGAGATCAGTAATCCAGCCATCATCTACAATGGCGACACCCCGGGCCTCTATCAGAATTGCAGTCCTTTTAAAATTATAGTTTGATATAAATATTATTAAATATGTACTTAAATTGTACACATAAATGTTTTGTTCGGATTTCGCTGTCGGCCAACTGGCGCCAACCTGATCCCAAGTGTTGGGAATCAGGGGGGCGCCACCGCCATTGCATATATTTCATTTGTCACATAATCTGCCTTGTGGGAGTGTCGTAACAATGTGCCGTAATTCGCGGAAATGCACTAGTGCATTTTTATGCAAATTAGCAATTATTAGCCAATCGTAGCCCTCATTTAAGCGTTAGCCAATCACCGCGTTTCATGCGCGCCGTCCATTGTTTTACTACGCTGTTTGTAAGCAATGGCAGAAATAGCCATCAGCTATATAGCCTGTTTTATTTTCTATGGCATTTTAAGGCTTATGTGATAAAAAGAATCTTACATTCGTGTTCGTTACAAATTATTTTCATGAAACTCGTTTACAATAATGAATATGACACTCGCTAAAGCGCGTGTCATATTATTATAGCAAACTCGTTTCATAAAAACAATTTGTAATGAACACTCATGTAAGATCCTCTATTGACCAGATAGGCAATCACGTGGTTCCTCCCGGTTAGTGATATCCGGGGTCTTGAAGGTCCGAGGTTCCCACGAACATTTTTCGGGGTCAGGACTTTCAGTAGCCCTTAAAGGTTTGGACGAAGGCCAACTTCTACTTGAGTCGGCTGCTCTACAGCGGCAACAAAGCTCAGAATAGGAATGACTTTCAGTCAACCTGTTAAGCTAACAGTTGACCCAGTAGTCATGTACAGTGGCAACTAAGTTCAGGATAGGAATGGCTTTCAGCCAACCTATTAAGCTAACAGTTGACCCAATAGTCAAATAAATGGAATGATTTTCAGTCAGCCTGTTTATTCTAATTTATGATATTGATGAGCATGGCTTTCAGTCAACTTGTCTTTATCAAGTTTGCTATTATAGTTAATGCGGTTCCTTCCGGTTAGTGATTTCATATCTATTGTATATCTTTTTGAATATCTTTCATTGACCGGATAGACAATCATGTGGTTCTTTCCGGCAAGTGATTTCATATATATTGTATATCTATTGTATATATGGCATTGCCTGGATAGAAAATCATGCGGCTCGTTCCGGTTAGTGATTTCATCCATGTGAAGCGCTTTTGAACGCACATATCCTGTGTGAAAAGAGCGCTATATAAACGTGGTATAATAATAATAATAATAATAATAATAATAATAATAATAATGATGATGATGATGATGATGAATAATAACTAGAGGTTTTTGTCACAAAAACGGATGTCTCCCCTCTAATAAAAACAATATGTAAAGGGAAATCACTAAAAATGTTATGGTCTTGATGAATGATACTTCCCCTCATTATGTGTTTTCCACACTACATTTTTCAAGAAGAAAATGATAACAGCTAATGACTCCAAAAATACTGATACCAGATTTATAGCCCTTGTGCATGACACTTACTTTCATCATGCTCTTTCCAAAAATAAAATGCCATTCCAATAGCATCAGTCGAACAGGAGTTATTGATCGGCCAAAAAAAATGTAACAAAGGGCAATAACTCCAAAAGTATTGAAGCCAGAATTATGGCCCTTGTTCATGACACTTTCTCTCATCATGCTCTTTCCATGTATGAAGTTTCAATACGATGGCAAGAGCCATGTAGGAGTTATCGTCCGGACAAGAAAGAATTAAACAAATGTACAAGGGGCAATAACTCTAAATTTATTGAAGCTCGATTTAAGGATCTTATGCATGACACTTTCTCTTATCATGATCGTTCCATGTATGAAGTTTCACTCCAATGGCATGTGTCACACAGGAGTAATCATCCGGACAAAAAATTGTGATTTTTTTTTACAAAGGACAATAGCTCCAATATTAGTAAAGCCACAGTTATGGACCTTGTGCATGACACTTCCTCTCGTTATGATCTTTCCATATATGAAGTTTCACTCTAATGGCATGAGCCATATAGAAGTTATCGCTCGGACAAAAAAGTGTCAATTTTTTTACAAAGGGCAATAACTCCTATATTAGTGAAGCCAGAGTTATGTACCTTCTGCATGACACTTCCTCTCATTATGCTCTTTCCATATATGAAGTTTCAATCAACTGGCATCAGGCATATTGAAGTTATTGTCCGGACAAAAAATTGTGATATTTTTTACAAAGGGCAATAACTCCAATATTAGTGAAGCCATAGTTATTGACCTTGTGCATGACACTTCCTCTTGTCATGATCTTTCCATATATGAAGTTTCAATCCAATGTTCATGGGCCATATAGGAGTTATCGTCCGGACAAAAAAGTGTGATTTTTTACAAAGGGCAATAACTCCAATATTAGTGAAGCCAGAGTTATGGACCTTGTGCGTGACACTTCCTCTCACTATGCTCTTTCCATATACACGTATGAAGTTTCAATCAACTGGCATCAGGCATATTGAAGTTATCGTCCGGACAAAAAGTGTGACGGACAGACGGACAGACAGACAGACAGACAACTCTCACGAAAACAATATGTCTCCCCCATATAAATATGGGGGAGACATAATGATGATGATGATGATAATCAGTAGAAACTAGTCCGTCACTATCATGATTAGTGACTGGTCAGAATGACCCACTTCCCAAACTGCCCATATACAAAACGCCGCCCACTTCCATAACAACCCGGTCCAACACGGCCCAGTTTGATATATTAACATGTAAGTTCGGATGTCTTTAATACATTACATTCTTATACAAGAAAATTTGAATTTGAGCTTCCAGGTGTTGACTGCATTTGGATTTAATGAAGTCAGCGACAACATCGAACACTTATAGTAGGCGTTTTCTGCAGACCCCTAATTCTGGTATGGATTATTTATGTAAAACACTATACATTTAGCTATAGATTATCGCGAAATAATTTGATAAAATTTGGCGATTTTAATTCTAATTTACTAAACAAACATTTTTTGCAAATAAATAAATAAATTGTGTCAACAGCTTGACCTCTTCCAGACAACTGACGAATACGGCCATTTAACTGAAAATCGTCCTCTTTAATTGATATATTAATTGCTTGTAAACAATATACAACATACATGTATATTATATGCAGCAGGGTTTCTGGTCTATTTCAGACCAGCAAAAGAGATATCACTGTCAAATGTTTGTGTTTATTTTTTAAATTAAACAAGATGTGTTTGTGAAACACTATGCCCCGAAATGACCTTTGACCTTGATTGATGTATGACCATGACCTTAATAAGTCACCCCTAAAAATGTGCTCCTCCATAAGTTGCACATGCATGCCAAGTTTGAAGTATGTATTGTAATGGCGACAAAATTATAACCAACGTTAAGGTTGGGGCCAAACAGACAAACCAACCAACAGACAGACAGAGCAAAAACAATAATACACCCCCCCCCACACACACACACACACACATACACACACACGCACCTGTGATCGGGGGGGGGGGGTAGAAAACAGAAATAGTCATCATTTAAGCGAAATATGTGGCAGTATGATGATTAAGCTTAGACATGACGCCAGTCTAACGTAATGGACGACATTGACTGATGAAAACATTGATACAAACGCAATACAAATCACAAACGAAAACGCATTAACTTGATTCCAAATAAAACAGTCATGGGAAACTTCGTGGAAAACACAACATATAAAACTTAAAAGATGTAGAAAAGGGGCGTACAGAAGAGCAAAGAAAACAAATACAGACACTCACTGGAAAACATTTAAAAAACTACGAATTGAAGATGTCTCTCTAATTCGCACTGCAAAACAAGAACACTATAAAACTTATATATGGTAATCTTTCATCGCGTGATTGGTGGAAAACTATGATTACTATTATAAAATGAACTGATAAACCGCCATTCCCTACGTTAGTCTCAACTGGCACTATTGTGACGAACAATGAAGACAAAGCTAATATCTAAATTACTTTTTTGTCCGTCAAACTCACCTATCAGAAGAAAATGATGTCGCTCCTTATTTCATTTCGTGTCAGGATACTTTTTCATGTCTCTGTTTTACTGTTGATGAAGTAAATTCTGAAAAAGGGGTGATCCCCCGAGAGCAAAAATTGCAACACAAAAAGAGAAAATTGCAGACTCGGTTTTATTGAGTCTGTTCATGAACAGTAATTGAAAGTGCAACACTGCTCACGCCCCCTAGCACCGGCTTAAGCGGTATTCAATTTTCAGAACAAGAAGTACTGAAATTCATGATCTCGAAGGATCAGAAGGTAGTCTATATTAGAATGTATCCCCTTAGGTAAAGCATCTAATACATAGTAGGATATTGTGGGAGTTGTCAAATGAATGAACCCTTTCCCTGTTGAATATTCATGTAAGAAATAATGACGTCATGAATATTGATAAGATTTTATTTTTTAATGACATCTGAACACAGGGAATTTTGCCTCAGACTGAAGCTGTAGAATCGGATCTATATCACACCATAAGCAAACAGAGCAGACCCTGATCAGACGGTTCCTATAGGAGCCCTCTGATCTGGGTCTACTCTGTTTGCAGATGCGTCAAAATGCGCTTACATAAGGGAAAGGGTTAAACCCTCAGTTATGGGATCTTTTGAATACATCCATATCAACTGGCTCATTTCCATGGAAACAAGCGCATGTTTGCGCAAGTTTTGAAAAAGGCGACCCATCTACCGTATAAGCAATTATACATGTAACCCCATAAAACAATATCAACACTTAAAACACTTGTTTTTAACTCTTTCACTGCCAAATTTAAAATTGGAATTTGGAACTAGTTTTACATTTAATAGTATACAAATATAAAGAACGAATACACGGTAATATATTTTATGCTCTGGAAATGGGCTTGAATGTCGGAGCAAATAGTGTAGTCCCAGGTCAGATGCCGCCTTGGAAAGGCGGCGTCTGGCCATGGGCTGCACTATTTGCAGTGGGGGTCAAAGAGTTAATTAAACATGTGTAAAACTTCATGAATGAATGAATGATTTAATGAATGACTTCATGGCAAATAAGTTTTTCTCGTCTTACCAATCCGGTTTCATACCGGGTGATTCGACAGTAAACGAATTTACTTTTATCTACAGTTCATTCTGCAAAGCCATTGGTGAAGGAAATGAAATTAGAACAGTTCTCTTCGATATAATTTAAGTTTTTGACAGAGTATGGCACAAAGGACTCTTCGCAACTATATGAAACTGGTATCAGAAGTCATCTTCTTGCGTGGTTCTCTGCATATATTTCTGGAAGGAAGCAACATGTGATTCTTCATGGTGTAAAGTCTAAATGAGCTGACATTAAGGCCGGAATTCCCCAGGGACCTATCCTCGGTCCTCTTCTATTTCTAGTATATATCAACGATATTGTCTCAGATATCCAATCTAATCTTTTCAGATGATACCAGTCTTTTTGTTACAGTTGAACATGCTAACACCTTAGCTGGTGTTCTCAACTCTGACATTGCAACAATCACCAAGTAGGCGAACACTTGGCTTGTATCATTCAATCTTGCCAAACAGAATATCTTCTTATATCTGGTAAAATCAACAATGTCCAACACCAACCTCTGACGATGAACATTGGACCAAGACATATCCGAATTTGACTATCATAAACATTTCTAATGCGTTATTCTCTCCAACGACGGAAGTTGGCAGCCCCACATTGACTATATTAAATCTACAGCATGGTCCCGAATAAATATAATGCAAAAAATAAAATTTGTACTAGATCGAAAATCCTTAGAAAGAATGTACTTTTGTTTCATGAGACCGGACCTTGAATGCGCCGATGTTACATGTGTGTGACAACTGCACTATCAGAAAGATGATAGATATAATTCAACAAGAGGCTGCTAGAATTGTGACAGGAACAACTAAATTCGTTTCACTACGCAACTAGAACATTGAAACAGGCTGGGAGACTCTCGAATCCAGATGACAAACACACAAACTAATTCTCCTTTACAAATGGTCCATGACATTGCACTTACATACTTGTCATCACTAGTTCCATCCCAAGTCAATGGCTTTTCCCATTATAGCTTTCGAAATTCAAACAGTCTCCGAATCCAATTCTCTCTAACAAATCTGTATGCAAACTCCTTCATGCTCTCAACATAAAATTATGGAACTCATTGGCAGAACGTTCGCAAGACTGTAGCTAAATCCATAGGTACCAGGCTCGTGACTATATTTCATAAATACTACTGACAAACATCTTCAAATACATTTAGACATCATACTTTGACAGAGAAAAAACTTTTGAAAAAATACTTACTTACTATACGAAAAAAAACCCCAACCCTTTTTCTGCTGTCAAAATATGATGTCTATTTAAGAATTTGAAGATATTTATCAGTAGTATTTTTGAAATTGTCACGCGTCTGGAACCTGTGGCTTAAATCAACAGTATTAAAAACTTTAAAATTACTAAAATCATGTCAATCGTCTCAACCACCATCTTCAAGGCGAGGCGCTTAAATGATGATATGTGCACTGGGATGAGAGGCTAAACTGCAGATATATCCATTGGAGCGATGGAATAAAGAGAATGTAGAGAAAGTTATATTTATGCCCCCCTCCCCCACGGCGTATTGTTTTTGCTCTGTCTGTCTGTTGGTTTGTTTGTTTGTTGGTTGGTTGGTTTGTTCCCAACTTTAACGTTGGTGATAATTTCGTAGCAAACATACAAACATACTTCAAACTTGGCATACATGTGCAACTTATAGAGGCGAACATTTTTAGCGGTGACTTATTAAGGTAAAGGTCATATGTCAAGGTCAAATTACGGGTCAAATTTAACGTTGGCGATAAATTTGTCGCCATTCAACATACATACTTCAAACTAGGCATGCATAAGCAATTTATGGAGGCGAACATTATTATGGGTGACTTATCAAGGTCAATGTCATACATCAAGGTCAAAGGTCATACTGGGGGCATAGTGTTTCACAAACACATCTTGTTGGAGTTATATTCGAATATGACAAATCGTATAACAAACTTACGAAAGACCGATGGTGACTTGAGACGTCATACTTCACACTTCACTCTTCACACTTCAAGCTTCACGGTTCACAGTTACTATATAAACACGAATGACAACATGAGATTTTCCCGCGTTTTTGTAAAGGCGATTGTGTTTGGACAAAGACCTATGGTAATACATTATCGATCATAGGTCTTTGGTTTGGAGGAGTTCTTTCATTGTTTTTTAATGCTTGGCATCTAGATGCAATATATTTGAAAGTAATTGAAGACTCAACACACACTCGCACACAATTCACCACTTTTTATGTTTGGTCTTCTGCAAATGTTAAATAACTCAAAAATTGTATATTGCGCTATTCTTCTAATTATAATATAACCCATTAATCCTTAGCGATGAGTATGTACACATCATTTACAAACAAAGTACCTATGATGAGTACACTTATCCTATGCAAACAGTGAAGGCCTTGATCAGAGCTCTCACACTACACCAGAAAGTACATATTTTGGGCCATTATATAGTCCTTTATTATGCTGTTAAAAGTTGTCGGTCATATGCTATCCGCTTACATTGATTAGCCGATGACGTCAAACCACGTGATAAAGAAATTGTGATGTTTGGAGTTTAAAGCGTGAAGTTTGAAATGTGAAGTGTGAAGTTTGAAGTGTGAAGGTTGAAATCTGGTCTGAAGTTTGAAGTCTAAAGTTTGAAGTGTGGAGTTTGAAGTATGAATGTTCTATAAGATTTTAATAGCATTTATGTTTGAAGTCTGAAGTTTGAAGTATGTAGTATAATGAAATGTCACCACCAGTCTTTCGTACAAACTGCATGCATTCAACAGTAGGCCTACATCCTTTAAATTGGTACTACATTACCAATCCAGTTTTATACCGGGTGATTCGACAGTAAACCAAAACTAAGTGTCGCAGTGTCCTAAATGATGGTGTGGAACAGGCAAGGAACAGTTATATAAATGTCGTGTGTGAGTGTGCATTTCATTTGTGCTTAATTCTTGTGTTGACGTGCACTTTCGTCATTTCCAAATATCCTGCCTGATTTTTATTCCATTGTTCAAAGTGTAAATCAGGACACTCTTTGGAATGGTATCTTCAAGAAAATTCTCTCTTTAGAAACTCTTTGGAAACTTACACGGCCAAATAATAGCGAACGGAAAACTCTTTGGAATAAACATTCTAGCAATTAGTACTTAAAGATTAAATCATTAAACTCTTTTGAGCACTATCACCAAGCATACTCTCTCTTAGAATCTTTGGAATTTTACACAGCCAACGTATGGGGAACGATAAACTCTTTGGAAAAAGAAAAATGTAGAGAAAATCCTGTTTGGAATTATATTGGAATATAACAAATAGTACGTACGACAAAATACTTAGAACTTGAAGTGTAAATCATGACTCTCTTTGGAGCAGTATCTACGAGAAAACTCTCTTTTTAGAGACTCAATGGAAACTATATGGACAAAGTATTGGGAACGGAAAACTCCTTAAGATTCAAACAAATGTCAATAAATTTCTATCTAGAGTTAAATTCGAAGTATTATGCATGTGAAGGTCACATGTTTAAGTTTTCTTATGAACAAACAATCCAATAAAATATGTATTACTGGAAGATTAAATCTTTAATTAAACTCTTTGAAGTATTATCTCCAATCTATAACTGTCTTTAAGAAACTCGTTGGAAAGCTACATATATATACAAATTACAACGAAAAGAAAACTTTTTGGAATAAGGAAAATGTGTAAATCATTTTAACTCTTTGTCCCAGAGCAAACTCTCTGTTTAGAAACTCTTTGGAAGGTTGCATATACTAATTATAGCGAACGGAAAACTCTAGCTTTAGAATAAATAAAAAGTTATTTTTAGTTATATTCGAATGTATGAAGTAAGTGAATGTCACATAAGCCTATATTTATTATTTTGATAAACTTTAAGCACATGTACAACCAATCGCACAAAATATTTAGTACTAAAATATTAAACATTAAACTTCTTGAAGCAGTATCTCCGAA